>JAAWVA010000037.1:6229341-6313169 GCA_015227895.2 Colaptes auratus
GAGGGTCCAAGGGAGACCATGAAAATGCTCAGGGGGTTGGAGCAGCTCTGCTACAAGGACAGGCTGGGGGTGTTCAGCCTGGAGAAGAGAAGGCTCCAGGGAGACCTAATAGTGACCTGCCAGTACCTGGGGCTGCAAGAAGGCTGCAGAGGGACTGTTCCCAAAGGCCTGCAGGGACAGGACCAGAGGCAATGGCTTCAAACTAGAGCAGAGCAGATTGAGATTGGATGTGAGGAACAAGTTCTGCACCAGGAGGCTGCTGGAGCACTGCAACAGGTTGCCCAGGGAGGCTGTGAAGGTTCCAAGCCTGGAAGTGCTCAGGGCCAGGCTGGGTGAGGCCTTGAGCAAAGTGGTGTAGGGAGGTGTTCCTGCCCGTGGCTGGGGGTTGGTGATCTCCAGGTCCCTCCCAGCCCAAGGCATCCATGCCCCTGTGCAATGCTGTGGTCCTCCCACTGTGGAGTCCTTTGGTCTGACTCCTGCTTAGCTTTGATGAACGACTCACAGCCACTCCTCCCTGGGAGCTCAGCTGCTGCTGGCTCTGGGCACACTCCTTGAGACTTTGTGGTGCTGCTCTGTAACCTTTGGAGTCCTGGGGCTGGTGAGGTGTGCCAAGGGCTGCTGGGGTAGGACAGGGGGGACTGGGCTGAATGCCCAGGGAGGAGAGAGCCTGGCAGGGGCTGCTCCTGAGCACACAGCTGGAGATGCTCAGTGGCTCCTTGAAAAGCTCTTTGTGTGGGAACTGACTGTGGTGAGAAACTTGTTAGAGCATTTCAAGTTTTCCTCCCACAGGTGGATAAAATAGGAAGAGGCTATCAAGGGGATCCATCCTCAGCCCTTCTGGAGCTGCTGGACCCAGAGCAGAACTCCAACTTCTTGGATCATTACCTTGATGTTCCTGTGGATCTGTCCAAGGTATTCCCCTCTGCTGCAGAGGCTGTGGAGCTGGGGAAGGTCAGACTGTCAGTGCAGGGATGTCCTGGCCACCAGGAGATGCTGGCATGGTGCTCAGCTGGCAAGTCAGGCAGATGGCATTGAGGCACCAGCAGCAGAGGGCTTTAAGCAGAGTGTCTGCACAGCAGCCAGCACCAGCCCTGCAGCCCCAGCTCCCTGCAGAGCCAGGGATACAGAGATGTGTGGTCTCAGCCAGGAGGGGCCCTGTGGCAGGAGTGGCAGAGCTGCTGCCAGCAGAGGTGACCTCCTGCTGCTGGGCATTGTCTGCACACACTTCTGTTGCAGCTTGCATTGCCTGCACAGTCCATGGACTGCCAGTGCAGACACTCAGCTGGGGCCCTTCTGTGCTGACTCTGCAGAAGGCAGAAACAACCAAGAAGGGAGGTCTGGCTCTGCCCAGGCCATAGCTGCCAGCTCTGTGTTGGCCATTTCCCAGTGTGTGCTGTGGTGGTCCTGCTCCTCGGGTTTGGGGGTAGGGAGGATCCCACTGCAGGGTTCTGGCATCCAGAGCTTTGCCTGTGACCAAAACCAGGTTCTGAGGAACTGTTGCTTGGAGGGTGCTGGAGGGGCCTGGAACATCTGTTTGATGAGGAAAGGCTGAGACCTGGGGCTGGTTAGTCTGGAGAGGAGAAGGCTGAGAGGGATCTGATCAATGCCTATCAATATCTGCAGGGTGGGGGGCGAGAAGGGGCCAGGCTGGGCCAGGCTCTTTTCAGTGGTGTCCTGTGACAGGACAAGGGGCGGTGGATGCAAACTGGAACCCAGGAGGCTCCACCTCAGCATGGGGAGAAAGCTGTTTGGTGTGTGGGTGCTGGAGGCCTGGAGCAGGCTGCCCAGAGGGTTGTGGAGCCTCCTTCTGTGGAGACTTTCCAGCCCCACCTGGATGTTCCTGTGCGAGCTGCCCTGGGTGCCCCTGCTCTGGCAGGGGGTTGAGCTGGATGATCTCCAGAGGTCCCTTCCAGCCCCTACCATTCTGTGATTCCAAAGCAAGAGGCTAATAAAGAGGTTTAATAGGATCCTGTAATGCTTCCAGGTGCTTTTTATTTGCACTGCCAACGTGACAGAAACCATCCCGGAGCCGCTGCGGGACAGGATGGAGGTGATCAATGTGTCAGGATATGTGGCAGAGGAGAAGCTTGCCATTGCAGAGGTAAGGGAGCTGCTCCCCTGGGTTAAACAGGTTCCACCCAAAGCCATCAGGCACACGGCCCTGTGCACAGAGGTGCTCTGCTCTGAGCCCCATTTCAGTGCCTCCAGCGCTCTGTGCCTCCAGAACCTGGCCCCGAGCTCAGGGCAGAGGGCTGTGGGGCAAGGTGGGAGCAGCAGGCTCCTGTCACAGCCACTGGGAGAAGCTGTGGCTGCTTCTGTCTTTCAGAGGTACTTGGTCCCTCAAGCAAGAGTGCTGTGTGGCCTGGATGAGAGCAAGGCCCAGATCAGCCCCGAGGTGCTGACCCTGCTCATCAAGCAGTACTGCAGGGAGAGCGGCGTCAGGAACCTGCAGAAGCAGGTGGAGAAGGTGAGGGCAGCGCTGCCTGGCTGGCGCCGCTCCGCTCTGCCCTCCGCAGCTCTTGCTGCACAGCACAGCTGCTGTCTCCCCCCAGGTCCTGAGGAAATCTGCCTACAAAATCGTGAGTGGGGAGGCAGAGGCAGTGCAGGTGACCCCTGAGAACCTGCAGGACTTCGTGGGCAAGCCGATCTTCACCGTGGAGCGCATGTACGACACCACTCCGCCGGGGGTGGTCATGGGGCTGGCCTGGACTGCCATGGGTGAGGCACCAGGGCTCCATTCCCGTGGGGTTTGCACGGCCTGGCTCTGGCAGTCACACGAGAGCCACTGCTGGCTCTGCTCTTGGGCTGCTGCCACCTGCAACAGTAACTTCTGTGGCCTTTAGAGGTCCGGAGAATGCCAGCACGCTGGAAGGGACCGCTGGAGGTCATCCACTCCAAGCCCCCTGGCAAAGCAGAGCACCCACAGCAGCCTGCCCAGGAGCACAGTGGCCAGGGGGGGTTGGAAGCTCTGCAGAGCAGGAGACTCCACAACCTCTCTCTGGGCAGCCTGCTCCAGGCCTCCAGCACCCTCACACCAAACAACTTTCTCCTTCTGGTGCAGTGGAACCTGCTGGGTTGCAGTTTGTGCCCCTTGCCCCTTGTCTTGTGGCTGGGCACCACTGAGCAGAGTCTGGCCCCAGCCTCTTGACACCTACCCTTCAGGTATTGATAGGCATTGAGAATTCTCTTCCTTCACAGTAAACCTTTCAAGGGACCTTTAAAGGCCCCTTCCAACCCAAACCACTCTGTGACTCTGCTTCTTCCCTGCAGGGACCCTCTCAGTCCCTTACCCAGGCTCCCTTTAGCTTCAGGCCAGCATATTTTCTGCTCCATATCACAGTATATCAGAGGTTGGAAGGGACCTCCAGAGGTCATCCACTCCAGCCCCCCTGCCAGAGCAGGACCACCCAGAGTAGCCTGCACAGCAATGCACCCAGGTGGGGTTGGAAAGTCTCCAGGGAAGACTGGACAGGACAAGGGGCAGTGGATGCAAACTAGAACCCAGGAGGCTCCACCTCAAACATGAGGAGAAACTTCTTTGGTGTGAAGGTGGCAGAGCCCTGGAGCAGGCTGCCCAGAGAGGTTATGGAGTGTCCTCTGGAGACTTTCAAGCCCCACCTGGATGTGTTCCTGTGTGAGCTGCCCTGGGTGCCCCTGCTCTGGCAGGGGGCTTGGACTGGTTGATCTCCAGAGGTCTCTTCCAGCCCCACCATGCTGGCATTCCAAAAGCTGTTGGTGCCACTCTGACCTCTGGCACAGCCACAGTGTCTGTGCTGTGTCTGTTCAGTGGTGTCCCACTGCTGCCTTGGCTCTCCATGCCAAGGGCAGGTGCAGCCCTGTCAAGGTGAGTGCAGTTGTAGCTACTCCATTGATGTCCTTCCCTCATGCCTTGGGGGTTCCTGGGCCCCACTGCATGGCAGGTGCAGCCCAGAGCAAAGGGGGCGAGCCCTGCCTGCTCCAAGTGACCTGGGGCAGCACTGGAGTGGTTAAGAGGGACATGGTGGCTGTGGTGAGGGTGAGGAGGTGCCTGACACTGGGAGGCTGCAGTGGCTACCAGCATGGTGTGCTGTGAGCTCTTCCCTTCTGGCTAGGGAGAGCCTGAACCTGTTCTAGGAACTGCAGAGGGGCTGCACCCATACTGAAGTGTGAAGGGCAGTGGTGGAGACTCAGGGCAGTGCTGTGGAGGTTTCCTGAAGGGATTTGGAGAGCAGCACCCCAGAGCTGAGACCCCAGCTCACATCAACACTGCTGGTGCCGCTGCACCACCCAACCCTTCTGCTTTCCCTTTGTCTCAGGATGTTGTTTTCCTTTCCTTTCTCAGGAGGCTCCACTCTCTTTGTTGAGACATCCCTGAAGCGACCCAAAGACAAGGAGAACAAGGATGGGTCCCTGGACCTCACAGGGCAGCTGGGAGATGTGATGAAGGAGAGTGCCAGAATAGCTTACACCTTTGCCAGAGCCTTCCTGATGCAGAAGGAGCCCAGCAACGACTTCCTCATCTCTTCCCACATCCACTTGCATGTGCCAGAGGTGAGCTGCTGCAGCATTCTCAGAGCAGGCAGCACTGCTGGGCTGCTCTGAAGCTGGGAGATGCCTTTTGTGTGCTGTGCAGCATGCCCAGGGCCAGGAAAACCTGGCAGAGGAAGGCTTTGTCCTGGGGATGCTGTGGGAGCAGGAGCTGTTTCCAGTCCTCCTGCAGCAGGCCTGTGGTGGGGAGGCAGAGGCTTGGACACTGCTGCAGGCAATGCAGCTGCTGGCCCTGGGGTGCAGGTGGGGAAACCACAGCAGAGAGAGAAGGGATTGGGATGAAATCCACAAGGAAAGCAAAGCTGAGGCCTGTGTGGTTCCAAGGCTGCAGGAGGGCTGCAGGTCCTGTAGGGGTAGTTACAAGGAGCACATCCCTAGCAGCATCCCTACCCCAAAGCCCTACCCAGAGGTAACTAACAGAAGCAGAAGTCCCTGGCAGCCCTAACCCCCCCAGGCCATTCCTAGCCCAAGTCCCTAACCCCAGGGCTAGAGCTCAGAGTGGCCTTTGATAAACTCTCTGTTACCAATCCCTTAACCAGTAACACCCAGCCACAGGGGTGAGCTGCAGTCCTGTCCCAGTGAGAGGTGCCAGCGTGCCAAGGAGTCTCCTGCAGCATGTTCCCACCCGAGGGTGCCAGGGTGAGGCACCCCTGGAATGTGATTGTGTTGCTCTAGGCAGATCAGGAATTGGGCAGCTCAGGAACTCTGCCCTCAGAGCAGGGGCTGCAACAGGCCACCTTGAAACAGCGGAGCCAGAGGATCTGCCTGGGGTTGCTGCTCTTGCAGGGAGCTAAAGGGGAGCTGTGTTTGGTTGTTTTCACAGGGAGCCACACCAAAGGATGGACCAAGTGCAGGCTGCACCATAGTCACAGCCCTGCTGTCGCTGGCCATGGACCGCCCCGTGAGGCAGAACCTGGCCATGACTGGGGAAGTGTCACTGACTGGGAAGATCCTGCCTGTGGGTGGAATCAAGGAGAAGACAATTGCAGTAAGAGCTCCTCCCTTGCCTCTCTGCATGCTCTGTGGGACTCTGGCTCAGCACTGCCTGTGACAGCCGTTGATGGCTCCCGGAGTGGGGGAGGCCTGGTTCAGGGCCTGCCGGGGGCGCACAGGGGGCCTGCCGGGGGCGCACGGGGGGCCTGCTTGTGCCTCTGGCTGTCAGGAAGGAGGCAAGACCCCAGGTTTTGTGCCAGGGCATCTGTGTTGATCCACTTTAGTACTAGAAGCGAGGGTGGGGGTACCCTCAGAGTGTTAATGCTGCCTGCCTGTCCCCAGGCTGTGGCTCAGCAGTCTGGGCTGAGAGGAGGGCATCCAGTATAGAGCTGACAGTACCCCAGCACTCACAGCCTCTCCCCCCAGGCCAAGCGTGCAGGAGTCACCTGCATCGTGCTGCCCTCGGAGAACAGGAAGGATTACTACGACCTGGCAGCCTTCATCACGGAGGGGCTGGAGGTGCACTTCGTGGAGCACTACCAGGAGGTGTTTGCCATAGCCTTCCCCAAGCTGGATTCTGCTGGAGGATGACACCCACCCCCGGCGCTGGAAGGCGATCTGTCCCCTGGTGGCCAGCCCCAGGAGCCGGGCGAGCCGGGGCCGCGGCACAGGGGCGGAGCTCTTGCTGCTGCGCAGCTGCTGCTGGCTTGGCCGGGAGAGAGCAGCTCTCACTTTGTACTGACCTGCCCCACGGCCAGGGGCCCAATAAAGTTGTGAGTTTTACCTCAGCCATGTGCCTCTTGCCAGCCACCCCCTCTGCAGCTGCTCTGGGCTCTGCTTGCGCAGAGTTCTCAGTGGTCTCACCGGTTCCAGATGCTGCTTCCAGAGGAACTCTGGGGCTGTGCCTCACAAGGAGCTCCTGCTGGACCTGTAGGTGAGCTCAGAACTCAGCTCTGGGGCTGTGCCTCACACAGAGCTCCTGCTGGACCCACAGATGAGCTGAGAAACTTCTGTCTCAGCTTAGAAGCCTGGGCTGGAGAGGAAGCAAATTCAGGACAGTTCAGCAGTGCTGCTGCATTCAGCTCCCAAGGGACAGGGTGCTCCAGGTGACAGCACAGATTGGTACCAGCAGAAACAAGCCCAGGCTTAAAGGGAAGAGCCCTGCACCTAGGAACAAGGTGCTAGGCATCAGGAATTGGTGCTGCACTCCACCAGAAGCTCTTGGCCACTGCAGCTGCTGGTTTGTTCCAAGTGAAAAAGGGAACTGAACATCCTGGCACAGCTGGGCCAGGAACCTGGAGGGCTTCATCCCTCAGCAACTGCTAGAGAAGCTGAATTGGAGAGGGGAGGAGGAGCTGTTACATCAGGTGTGCTTGAAACATGTTTGTGGGGGAGAGCAGCTCCTGTCCTACCTCCCACCCAGGCTGGCACAGTCCTTAGTGGGGAATAAACTCATCCTGCTGGCATCTGGGGAGCTCTGGCTGCCTGCACTTTTTGTTTGGCAATGTGCTGCAGAAATAGGGCAGCAGTGGAGGGTACAAGGGGAACAGGAGCAAGAGAGGCTTCAGGAGGAGCAGGCTGAAGCGCCCTGGGGCAGGAGCAAAGCTGCTACTGGTTTCAACATCAGTTTTTGTCTACTGCCCTCTCCTACCACCACCCAAGTTCAGAGACAGACTGGGAGGTGGAGGCAGCTTGGCTATGGAGAGGCCTCCACACCCTGAGACAGGCCAGCTCTGCAGGGTCACCCTTCTAGGAGAGGCCAGAGGCCAGCACAGGAGCTCCAGGAGCAGCATCTCCAGCTGCAGGGAAATAGTCACACAAGTTCTGCACTACTGTGGGGTAGGGCCCTCAGCACCCCCAGGGGCAGCCCAGCCTGAGGTGCCAGCAACAGCCACTCACTGGGGTTGTGAGAAAGGATTTATTGGAGCCAGGCCACAGCTCAGTCCTTCTTTGCAGCTGCTTTCCTCATGGCTGCCAGGACGTTGCTCAGCTCTTCTCTCTTCCTCTTGGCACGGATGTGAGTGCCAACCTGCAGAGAGAGCAGCACAGGGTGAGTGCCAGCCTGCAGGGGCACTCACACTCAGTGTCCACCCCAGCACAGAACACAACTTGGCTGCAGGATGGTAAAGTCCTGGTAGCCAGAGACCAGCCCATCCACCTCAATTGGCCAGCCAGGCACCACCTGCCCTCACCTCAGCAGCACCTGACTCAGTTCTGTGCACTCAGCTCAGCCCAGCCCTGTGCTGTGCTGATCCCCAGCAGTGTGGGCAGCAGGGGCAGGGAGGGGATTCTGCCCCTCTGCTGTGCTCTGCTCAGACCCCCCTGCAGTGCTGGGGCAGCTCTGGGACCTGTTGGAGCAGGGCCAGAGGAGGCCACAGCAATGCTGGCAGGGCTGGAAGCCCTCTGCTGGGAGGCCAGGCTGAGAGAGTTGGGCTTGGGCAGCCTGGAGAGGAGAAGGCTCCAGGGAGACCTTCTGCTGGCCTTGCACTATTTACTTGAAGGGGGCTCCAGGAGAGCTGGGCAGGGACTTTTAACGAAGACATGGAGTGACAGGATGAGAGGTGATGGCTTCAAACTGGAAGAAGCTGGATTCAGGATAGTCATTGGCAAGAAATTGTTCCCCATGGAGGTGGTGAGGCACTGGAGCAGGTTACTGGGAGATGGTGTAGAGGCTCCAAGCGTGGAGGTGTTCAAGGCCAGGCTGGATGAGGCCTTGAGCAACCTGGGCTGGTGGCGGCAGGGGCTTGGAACTGGATGATCTTGAAGGCCCCTTCCAACCCAAACCATTCTGTGACTTTTTACTCAGGTACTTGCTTCAAGGTGGAAGCTGCTTCCAGCTCTCATGGCTGCCATCAATGAACTCCACCAGCACTGCTCTGCTCTTCCCCACACCAAAGGTGCAGATAGTGCAGAACCAGCACAGCAGGTCTGGACTCCTCTAAGTCCACCCCCAGCTCTCCCACCCAGCCCACAGCACATTCCCCTCCCCAGACAACTGTGAGCCAAAGAGGAGGAGTTAACCAGCAAAGACTCCCCAGGGAAGGGCAGGAAGGGCCCCCAGCAGCCTGTGCCATGCCCATGGAGATGCCAGCCTGACCTACCCGCTTCTTGATGAACTTGAGAGCTCGCTTGTCCTTGGACACCTTCAGCAGCTCCATGGCTCTCCGCTCGTAGGGCGCGAAGCCGCAGACCTCCCGGATCATGTCCCGCACGAACTTGGTGTGCTTGGTGAGGCGCTGGGGGCAGAGGGCATGGGCAAACTGAGGGCTGCCTGACCACAGCCAGGCTGGGCCAGACTGAGCTCCAAACCCCGCCTCTGGCATGCCCCAGGGAGTGCCATCCCCTGCCAGCTGCCCTGCAGCAGTGACCCTGAGCAGGTCAGCCACGCTCTGTGTTCTGCTCCTCCCCTTCAAGCAGCAGTGCGCACACTGCAGGGTCACAGAGGGTCTGCTCTGCTGCACACCTCAGCCACCACATCCAACCACACTGCTTCAGCAAGGTGGGAGAGGAGCTGCCAGCTGCCCTAACCTCTCCTGGTACACATCCACAGCACCTGGGTAACTGCCACTGTGTTGCTGCTGGGCAGAGGACAGCCCTGGGGTTGCCAAGGGACACAGAGGGAGCCTTCAGAACTCCCCCAGCCTGTTTCTGTGCCACTGCTGGTTCTGGCTGGGGAAGGGTTAATGCTCTCCACAGCAGCTGGCACTGGCTGGGGCTGTGCTGGCAGCACTGCTGGGCACACAGGGCTGGTTCCTCACTGCTGAGCCAAGGGCTGCTCTGCTCCCCACACCACAGGCAGGCTGCACAAGGAGCTGGGAGGGGGCACGGCTAGGACAGCTGACCCCAGGTGAGCAAAGGGACATCCCAGCCCATACCACATCCTGCTCAGCACAGAGCTGGGGGAAGAACACCGTGGGGGACATCTGAGTGCTGGTGCTCCTGCTCCCAAGTCACCACTATGGGTGCTGCAGCCTGGCTCTCCTGGGGCTGGCTGAGCCTGCAGTGGGGATGAGCTCCTTGGTTTGCATCTCTTGTGCTGGGCTTTTGGGGCACCTGGTCAAGAGTCCTCATCTCAACCCAGGGCTTTCCTCACTTGTTCTGATTCTCTTCCCCATCTCAGCAGAGGGGAGTGAGTGAGTGGCTGCGGTGAGGCTGAGCTGCCAGCTTAAGTTAAACCAACACCACGCTGCCTGCTGAGCTTCAGCAGTGCCTGAAACTCATCTGCCTTGGGGCTGCTCTGCTGCCAGCTCTCCCGCACCCAACCCCTTCACTCCACGCCTGCTCACACACATTTGGTGCTTCCCACCATTCAAACCCCTACTCCGTGGGCACCTCCCCCGCTTCCCCAGCCCAGACTGCAGCAATCCAGCAGTCACACATTCAGCTCTTACCAACCGCTGCTGGCGTGGCCGCCCGCCCGCACAGGAGCACCTACACCTCCATTAAACCTCTAAATCAGACGGCACAGGAAGAACCTGCAGGTACCCAACAGCCTCCTGCAGGCCACCACAGCCACTCCACCACCGACGGCTGCTCGGAAGGAGCCGAGCTGCAACCTTCCCTCAGGGCGGCCCTGAGCTGCAGGGGTGCTGCAGCCAGGAGATGGGGGCGGAACTGGATCGGCACTACCCTGTTCCTGGTACGCCCGTACCGCGGACCGCGCACCCCAGGAGCCGTCCGGAGCTCCCCGTCAGGCTGCGGAGGGCAGCAGCCCCTGCGCCCGACCCAGCCCCGCAGCTGCCGGCAGAACCTGCTCAGGGGCCCGGAGCGGCCGCATTCGCCTGATACTCACCCCGCGACGCCGGCACTGCCTGGGCTTGGACACGTTCTTCGTCACCTTGTAGCCCTTGTTGAGGCCCACGGCCATGGGGTAGCGGATCGCCATGTCTGCGGGAGAGAGCGGTCAGACCGGCCGCCGATGGAGGCGGATGGACCCCAAGCCCCGGCCCGGCCCTTACCTGCTGCTCGCTGATGGCGCCGCACCGGAAGGAGGGAGCACGCGGGGGACGCCGGGACAGTGCCTCTTCCGGCCGCGCGCCGCCACCAGGGCGCGGGCAGGGGCCGGGAGGAGAGGGCGCCCCCTGCGGGCAGGCGGTGTCCTCGCCGCCGGCGGCAGAGCGCGGAGGCCGCCAGCCCGGGTTGGAAGCGGATGGGGTCGGTTAGGCCACGGCCAGGGCTGGCGGCGGCGGGGCGGAAGGGCTCGAGGCTTCTCCCTCCGCCTTGCTACCGGCCGCTGCTCGGCGGCGGCCCGAGAAGACAAAGCCGAGCCAAGCCCTCGCAGCTGTGTGCTCCATAGCTCTTGAGGAACTTGCCAGGCTGTGTCTGACATACAAAAAGCGTCGGAGTCACGGGTTTGGTGGAGAGGGATTGGATTTCCTTGCACGGATGAGTCTCTGTGACCAGCTCTAGGTGATCCTGCCCCGGCAGGGGGCTCAGACTGGATGAGCTCTCGAGGTCCCCTCCAGCCCGACACTCTGTGATTCCTCCTCTGTGAAGGAAGAACTCTGCTTACAACCACAAGTGTGTGTGTCGGATCTGTCTGCCACCGTAACAGTGCGAGCCTCCGGTGAGCGCCGCGGGCCCCCGCAGCATGCCGCGGGGCTGGCCCCAGCGCTGCTCTCCACAAGGGGGCAGGGTCCGGACAGACAGCTGCGGGCTGGAGCCGGAGCCGTCCCCGCTCCTGCCGCCGCCCCTGTGCCTGGGGCTGGCTGGAGGTGGCTGCTCGGCGGGGTGCAGACCACAGGATGCCAGGGGTTGGAAGGGACCTCCGGAGCTCATCCAGTGCAACCCCCTGCCAGAGCAGGAGCATAGAATCCAGTACAGGTCACGCAGGAACACATCCAGATGGCTCTGGAAAGTCTCCAGAGACTCCACAACCTCTCTGGGCAACCTGCTCCAGGCCTCCAGCACCCTCACACCAAACAAGTTTCTCCTCCTGCTCAGATGGAACCTCCTGGGTTCCAGTTTGTGCCCCTTGCTCCTTGTCCTGTCCCTGGGCACCACTGAGCAGAGTCTGGCCCGGCCTGTTGCCCCCCACAGCTCCTTTCGCTCTTGCTGAGCATTGCTCAGATTCCCTCTGGGGCTGCTCCTCTCCAGGCTCTGAGTCCTTGCTCCTCATAGAGCTGCTCCAGGACTCTCAGCATCTTTGCAGCCTCCTCTGGACTCTCTCCAGTGGTTCCCTGGCTCTCTTGAACTGGGGAGCTCTGAACTGGACCCAGGACTCCAGATTTGGCCTCCAGATGTGCAGGGTGAGTGCCCAGAGGCTGGAGCCAGGCTCTGCTGGGGGATGCCCAATGCCAGCACAAGAGGCAGTGGTGGAAGCTGAGGCAGAGGAAGTGCCATGGAACAGGAGGAAAAGTTTTTCCCTGTGAGGGTGACAGAGCCCTGGAGCAGGCTGCCCAGGGGGGTTGTGGAGTCTCCCTCTCTGGAGATGTTCCAAACCCTCCTGGATGTGTTCCTGTGTGCCCTGCTCTGGGTGCTCCTGCTCTGGCAGGGGGTTGGACTGGATGACCCTGGAGGTCCTTCCAGCCCCTGACATTCTGTGGTTCTGTGATTGCTCACAGCAGCAGCCAGCACAGATCCCTGCACGGGGCTCCTCACACCCAGCACTGCTGCAGCTGAGGATGGAAATACCCCCAAGATAGAACAGGGCTCTGAAAAGAGGATGTGGAGGCAGCAGAAGTGATAAGATCTACCTCTGCCAGCTAGGGAGCGGCTGTGGCTGTCAGACACAGCAGTGATGAGGAGCAAGGTCCCCTCACCCGGGCAGCTGTGCTGTGCTGTGCTGGCACTGCCTGGGCAATTGGCAGGAGCTGGCACCAAAGCTTCACTGTACTCTTAGAGGAGGCAGGAGAAAGCTAGGGAAGGGATCCATCCAGCCCCTGTTGGTCACATGCTAGAGGTGGAGGAGTGCCCGGAGTGTAAAGGGGTTGTCCAGGGAGCAGAGCCAAGCCAAGATCCTTGCTTAAGCTTCTTGAGAGGGCAGCGAAGGCCACAGCAGAGCTGCCCTCTGAATGAAACCTCTGAATGAAACCTCTGCCCCTGCAGTGCCTCTGCTGCCTGCAGAGCTGTGCTCGATGCTTGCTGAGGAAGCCCCAGCCCAGGGGAGCCTGCTCAGGCTCGGCTCAGCCCAGCCAGGCTGACCTCTGGCTGCCTTCTGCTGGGCAGTGACCATGTTCCTCACTCTGTCACACAGCTTTCAAGCCCTGCTTGGAGGCAGTCAGGTGGTGGTGGTTTAGTAGCTGGGTTTAAGCTTGTGTTTAACCCAAGCCCTGCTTGGCACATCAGAGAGCACCTTTCACACTGGCCCTTGGTTCTTCCAGCTGAAGCAATTTGAACCTGACTTTAGGGAAACCTCTGGTCTGGGGAAGCCCTGACAGTGTCCCCCAGGAGTATTTCATAACTTGCAGAAGCCAGCAGCCCCTAGCACCAAACCAGGAGAGGAAACAGCTAAAGCATAGAATCACAGAATGGTTTGGGCTGGAAGGGAGCTCCAAAGCTCATCCAGTCCAACCTCCTCTGCACTCAGCAGGGACATCCTCCACTAGATCAGGTCACCCAGAGCCCTGTCCAGCCTCACCTGGAGTATCTCCAGGGATGGAGCCTCAACCACCTCCCTGGGCAACCTGTTGCAGTGTTCCAGCAGCCTCCTGGTGCAGAACTTGTTCCTCACATCCAATCTCAATCTGCTCTGCTCTAGTTTGAAGCCATTGCCCCTGGTGCTGTCCCTTCAGGCCTTTGCAAACAGTTCCTCTGCAGCCTTCTTGTAGCCTCTTCAGGTACTGGGAGGCTGCTCTAAGGTCTCCCTGGAGCCTTCTCTTCCCCAGGCTGAACACCCCCAGCTCCCTCAGCCTGTCCTTGTAGCAGAGTTGCTCCAACCCCCTGATTTTTTTTGTGGCCTCCCTCTACCCCACCCCAGAGGCAAGGCCCCAACTGCTTCCCTCCAGCCATGGTGTCCCCTCTGAAGCAGCACTGTGTGGGTGGCACAGCCATGCTCAGGACTGTGTGGGCAGTGCCCTCCTGAAGGGCAGCAGCCCTGCAGCAGTTCCCCTGAGGTGACAGCACTGAGCAGGGAGGCTTCGTGTCTGTGTAACCTCAGGCTTTGTGCAGAGGCTCCTCTGAGAGCACTGCTGGAGCTGTCACCTGTGCTGCCACAGACTGGCATCTGTTCTGCCTCCAGCTGCTGCAGGAGCTGTTAAACAACCCCTGCCTGTTCCCTGGAGGAAGCTGAGCCACGGTTTTTATCCACCTGGCCAGTCCAACTGCCTGCTCTGAGCAGAGGAGTCCTCTGCAGCTGCCAGTTCCTCTGCTGAAGGAAAGGATTTAACCCTTCTGGGGCTGGACTGGGGCTTGCACCACATGCACTTCATCTGGGCTCAGATCCTTCCCCTCTGTGGCCATGCAATGGAAATGCTCTCATTGCCTACCCACTGCTGCAGTTGGAGGTGCAGGAGAGCCTCAGCTTTGGTCTTCCTTGGCAGCTGCTCCTCGGTGCCAGCTGCACAGGGTGTGCTTGGGGCACCAACTCCTGGCACAGGAGAGCGCCGAGGTGTGGCAGTCATCCTGGCGTACCACCTGCTGCCCCCTCCCCAGGCCAGCCTCCCCTCCAGCAGGTGCAGTGACTCCTTGCTCTGCTGCTGCTGGGCATGGGAAGGTTCACCCTTCTCAGGTTGGGAAAGGCATCTCCAGCCCTACAGACTTCCCTCTGGACAAGCCCAGCCACCACTGTGTCTCTGCTGCCTTAGATGAGGTGGCAATGCCTGGCAATGCCAGGATGGTCTCCATGGGGATGTGTCCATGCCCTGGGTGTCCATGCAGGCAGAGGCAGCAGGTTGGGTGGTGTGGCTGTGGCAGCCAGGGTGCATTGCCCCTTTGGGCATCCCTGGGGGGCCAGCTGAGCTCAGCCCAGTTGTGTCCCAGCCATGAGGAGCCTCCACAGGCTGGCATCTCAGTGCAGCCTGTCAGGACCCCAAGGTTCAGCTGGAAGTTCAGAGCTGGCTATCATTCCTAGCTCAGCGAGTGCTTGGCCCTCCATGGCTCTCCTGTACCTGGCCATGGCTGTTCTGGACTGGCAGGAGGCTCCAGGCCCAGGATGCAGCTCCTGGCAGCACAGGAGCCTGCAGAGAGGCTCTTGGGGTGCCAAGGCCCCAGCTGTGGAAGAGGAGGTCAGAGGAGAAGGGGGGCTCAGTCTGCAGCATGCACAAGAGGCATGGGCAGCATAAGGGGCGGGGGCTGGGGAGCCAGGGCTGTGCCCTGGGCAGGTGGCTGTGTGGCAGCTGCAGGAGAAGGAGCCTAGGCTGCAGAGTGCCTGTGTGAAGGACCCCTCACCCCTCTGGCACAGGCTTTCCCCCAGCCCTGAGGTGAGCCATGGGGAGGTCTTGGTGCCAGCTAACTGGCACTGCCTGTGGCAGGACTCTGCCTGCCCAGGCCTGTGCCCACTGAGCGAGGGCACAGCTCTGACCCACCCCAAGAGGGCTTTGCCAGGCAGGAACCTGCAGAGGCAAGAAGTGCTCCTCAGCAGACAGGGTCCCCTTCATTCCTCCACTGACACCACTGCAGAGGAGCAGCTGGGTGTGAGCTGGCTCTCAGCTGTGCTCTGTGCCTGCCCTGTGCCATGACTGCTCTCCTGACACAGCTTCTTCAGCAAAGCCGTAGGGCTTGGACGTTCCCCACTCCTTGCTTTATCCTTGGAGGCTGGGGCCACCTGCAGAGCCTGGGGCCACCTGCAGAGCCTGGGGCAGGCCTGTGACCTCCTGCAGGGCAGGGAGCAGCCTCAAGCCACAGAGCTCCTCAGGCCAAGGGAGGCCAGAAAAGCAGGAAGAATGATGCAGGAGATGAGGGCAAAGATAAGGTCCTCCCCTGAGTCATTTCTTTCAGAAGAGGACCTACCACCAGGCCAAGGATTGCAGGGACAGCCCTGCAAGCCTGGTGCCTAAAAAGGCAGCAGCAGGAGGGGATCCACCTTGCAGGGGGGTGTTGGTCCTTCCTGGCATGCATGCCAGCAGGAGAGGCCTGTGCAAAGCCAGTGTTGCTATTTCTTTTACAGGAGAAGGCATTTGTGACAAGAACCAACAGGAAAATTGGTGATGAATTGTTTGGTGTGGCCTTGGTGCTGCCTGCTGCTGACACCAAAGGAGAAGTGCTCAGGGTGGGGAGGAGAAAACTCTTTGAATGAAGAAGGAAAATAAAATGGAAAAGGTTTGTGTGCAGAGCAAGCAAAGGCAAAAGGCTGAGCAGTCACAGTGCCAGGGGGGCTCCCCCAGGGATGGACTCTCCAGGCAGGATTTCCTCCTTCAGCTTTCTGGTCATGCAGCCAGAGAGTCACAGAATGACAGGAGAGACCTTCCAGATCATCCACCCCAACCCTCACCCCTGCCAGGGCACCACCCAGCCATGGCCCTCAGCACCACAGCTCCATGCCTTGGGAACCCCTCCAGGGATGGGGACCCCACCACTGCCCTGGGCAGCCTGGGCCAGGCCTGAACAACCCTTTTGGAGCAGAAATTGTTCCTCCTGTCCAACCTAAACCTCCCCTGGCGCAACCTGAGGCCATTTCCTCTTGTTCACTTGTTTGTTCCTTGGGAGAAGAGATCAACCCCGACTTGGCTCCAACCTCCTTTCAGGGAGTTGTAGGGAGCCAGGAGGTCTCCCCTGAGCCTCAGCCACTGCCGTGCTGAGGTTGGCTGAGCAGCTATGAGGCACCGAGGTGCCCAATCCCCCTGCTGGAAGGACTCCAGCTCCTCACCAGGTGTAGGCTGGAGGCTTTCTTCCCTCTGGCCTGGGGGCCAGTCCTGCAGACCCAAGCCCTGCACTGGGAGGCTGGGTGGGGTGGTCACTGAGGCAGAACCACAGAGTGACAGCATCAAAATGTGTTTGCTCAGCAGCAGGGCTGGGGGGGGGAGTGGTGATTGCTGCTCTGCAGCAGGCAGGGCAGGCTGGCACAGAGCAGAGCTCCTGCCCATCCAGTCCAGTTCAGACCAGCACAATACCCTCAGACAGCTTGCAGATGACACTGAACAGGGTGGGATGTTGATCTGCTGCAGGGCAGGAGACTCTGCAGAGGGATTTGGCCAGGCTGGATCCAAGGCTGAGGTCAGTGGGATGAGGTTCAACCAGGCCAAGGGCTGGGTCCTGCACTTGGGTCACAACAACCCCAGGAAGGCTCCAGGCTGGGGGCAGAGTGGCTGGAAACTGCCTGGAGGAAAAGGACCTGGGGTTGCTGGGTGACAGCAGCTGAAGAGGAGCCAGCAGTGCCCAGGTGGGCAAGAAGGGCACCAGCAGCCTGGCCTGGAGCAGCAGTGGTGTGGGCAGCAGGGGCAGGGCAGGGATGGTGCCCCTGGACTGGGCACTGCTGAGGCCATGCCTTGAATCCTGGGGTCAGTTTTGTATCCCTCACTCCAAGAAGGACATTGAGAAGCTGGAGCAGGTCTGGAGGAGGGCAACAAAGCTGAGGAAGGGTGGAGAACAGGGCTGGGGAGGAGCAGCTGAGCGGGCTGGGAGTGTTCAGTGTGTCGGGGGTGTGTCGGGGTCGTTTCGTTCGTTGAACAGAGTCAAACTGCAACCCTGAGCCACCTCCGGCGCAGCGGCTGAGCCAGCCTGGCCAGCCCTGAGGATCACAACAGGTTACTGCAGCTGCTTGGGGGAAAGAGATGCAAACAGCCGGGCAGGGAGCCAGCTGCAGTTGCTCCGTGCATTTGAAACTGCGGCGCCAAATGGTTGTTTTGAACAGCCCACGGGGTTGGGTTTGCTCACCAGCGTGGGGAGCGCTGCCAGGTTTTGTACAGCCCCAGGCGGGGTGGGGGGAGCGCTGCCGGCCCCCGCCGCAGCCCCGCAGCAGCAGCGATGAGCTCAGAGGATCGCGGAGCGGAGCTGGGATTGCTCCTGGCCGATACAGAGAAGCTTTGTAAGCCCACGGGAGCTGCGGCCAGAGCCGGCCCCCACCCTGCTCCACTGCAGCCTCCGAGCTGCAAGCGGCCCACAGCTGAGCGACTTGATGTGGCCGAGGAGCGCCGAGAACCTGCGGCTGTCCTGGCAGGCTGCGGAGCCTTTGGAGCCCTGGAAGTGTAACTGAGACATGGAGCTGCTGGAGGGGGCTGGAGGAGGGTCGTGAAGATGAGCAGAGGGTGCAGCACTTCCCTATGGGTTCAGGCTGGGAGAGTTGGGGCTGTTCAGCCTGGAGAAGAGAAGGCTCCAGGGAGACCTCAGAGCAGCCTTCCAGTACCTGAAGGAGCTCCAGGAGAGCTGGGGAGGGACTTTGGACAAGGACTGGGAGTGCTAGGATGAGGGACAATGGCTTTGAGCTGGGAGAGGAGAGAGTGAGACTGGAGATGAAGAAATTGTTGAGAGTGGGAGTGGGGAGAGCCTGGCACAGGCTGCCCAGGAGGCTGTGGCTGCCTCCTCCCTGGAGGTGTTGAAGGCCAGGCTGGCTGAGGCCTTGAGCAAGCTGTGCTGGTGGGAGGTGTCCCTGCCCATGGCAGGGGCTTGGAGCTGGATGAGCTTGAAGATCCCTTCCAACCATTCTGTGAATGAACTCCAGCTCTCTACATGAAAATCAAAGCTCCTCATTCCAGAGACCATGGCCCTGATCTGTCATTAGAGGTGATCTGAATGATCCCTTCCTTGAACTCAGATGCCTGCACAAACAGCAGCTTGCCCTTGGCTCCAGGGCTGCTGGCAGCCTGACTAGAAGGAAGTGGCTGCATTGTTCCTACCTGGCCACCTCATCTCTTTTCAGTGCTGCTTGCACAGTGATTTACTGCCAAGAAATCTGTGTTCCTATTAGTCTGGAAGGACTCCTGAGCTCTGGGGAGCCAGGGAGGGGAAGCCCCAGTAGCTAATGCTGCACTGAAGGCTGTGCTGTATCTCACACTGCCACACTTCTGCTGCCTGACACAGGCTGTGAGCAGTGGTGCTGGAGAAAGCCTCACAGGCATGGCTCTTCTGAGCATCTGGTGTCAAAGTAGATCACTCTGTGCAAAAGGGACAAAGTGGAAGTGTGGAAAGTTGAGGAGCCCTGGGCTCTGACACCCCCTGCTTCCTTTGCCACTTTTCTGTTGAGGTGGGGAAAGAATAGGAGGGCATTTAAATGAAATTTCTGGTCACATGAGAGCCAGGGCCTGGTTCCAGTACAAGAGTCTGAAGAGCCACCACACCCTCCTCCCCACAAAGAAATGAACAATCCCAGGCACAGACCTGAATTATCCTCCTTGGGCTTGCTTAACTCTTCCCCCACTGTGACACCTCACCTGCAGTGCTGTGTCCACTTATGGACCCCCAGCACAAAAAGGGCAAGGACCTGCTGGAGCAGGTGCAGAGGAGGCCACAAAGATCATCAGAGGACTGGAGAACCTCTGCTGTGGGGCCAGGCTGGGGTTGTAAAGCCTGGTGAAGAGAAGGCTCCAGGGAGACCTTAGAGCTGCATTTCAGTGTCTGAAGAGGACCTGCAGGCAGGCTGGGAAGGGACTGTTCAGAAGGGGCTGTGGGGATAGGCCAAGGGGCAATGGTTTGAAAGTGGAGCAGGGCAGAGTTAGTTGGACATCAGGAGGAAGTTCTGCACAGTGAGGGTGGGGAACAGGTTGCCCAGGGAGGTGGTGGAGGCCACATCCCTGGAGACATTCAAGATCAGACTTCATGGGGCCCTAGGCAGCCTGCTCTAGCTGGAGGTGCCCCTGCTGGCTGCAGGGGGTTGGCTAAGATGCTCTTTGAGGGTCCCTTCCAACTCGATGTGATCTGTGGCACAAGTTGGAATCTGCCTCAATAAGGAGGTTAAGGCTGTAGCAGAGGCTTCTACCAAACACTGCATGCCTGGCATTAGAAATAAACACACCCTGTGACTGTCAGAGTGTCTTGAGAGTGCTCCATGTGCTACAGGCTGCTGCCTGTCTGCCTTTATCCCACAACTCTGCACTGTGTTCCTCTTTCTTACATGACTCCTAGCAAACCTTCCCATGCCAGATGAGGAAGCTCTCACCCATGACACATGGCACACCAGTAATCTTCTCTGCTTGCTGTGGTGCTTTCTGTCCTGACACTGCTGGAAGCAATTTTAGTGAAGGAAAAGTTGGAATTCTGGAGCAGAAATCCGTGGTGAGGTCTGAGTGCTTCTTTCAGATCTGCAGTGATTGCTGGCAAGTTTCAAAGCACTAATGCTGGGGCTGGGTTGAATCTGGACAGATAGGAAAATGTTCTGTGCCATCCATTCAATCCTTGCCCCTTCCTGGAGTTCATGAAAATGTCTGAGACAATCAATTAAACACTGAGGGGCTGTTCAGAGAGAGATAAGGGACAGGAGGCAGAGGGGAAGTTAGGCAACCACAGAAATGACATAAATAATCCTGCTGCTAAAGACAGAGAGATAACAGAGTGTAGAATGAGAAGGGCATGGCAGCAGCTGCTGAGAAACTTAAAGCAGTTGAGTAAGAAGTGGCAGTGGAAATCCTGCACCTCCAGCCCTGTCTTCACAGAGTCATTGTGAAATCCCAGACAGCATCAGAACGTTTGTCACCCCAGCTGTACAGGAAGCTGGGCAGGGGCTGAGATGCTCTGCACCACAGCAGACCTGAGGTTCCCCTTTGTGCCACTGCTGCCAGTAATCCATGGATGGCAGAACCACTCGGTGCTGGGCAGAGCCTGTCACCACTCTGAGTTCCCTCACACCTCAAACATTGATTTTATCCTACCTAGGCAGTCAGATATGTTGCAAGGACCTTTGAGCTAGAGCTCCAGTTGTGGGCTCAGGGCACTTCTAAGTTGCTGGCTCTACCGGGGTGGAACCTGGCCGTGCAGCAGCCTTCTCCTGTGCTCTGCTTTCCACGGAGTAAGCCTGAGGGGGCAGGAGCCTTGGTGTGCTCCAAACAGCTTCCCAGTCTGCAAAGCCATGGGGATGCAGCATGCAGCCCCAGGCATGGCCATGGCCCTCTGCCACCCAGCCAGGTAAGGCTGAGACATCCCTCGATCATTAAAAAGCAAACAATTGTGCCTGAGGCTAACACATTAATTCTACCCTCTGAAAGCAAAGGAATCATAGAATTGTTAGGCTTGGAAGGGACCTCAAGGATCATCTAGTTCCAACCCTCCTGCCATGGGCAGGGACCCCTCACACTAGATCAGGTTGATCAGAGCCACATCTCCAGGGGTTCATTACAGAGTTGTTTTGGCAGGCACGGAACTCTTAGGGTCATTAATGAAAAACTAATCGCTAAATATTGAGAGAAGAATGGCAGCAGTGACTGCTGGGAGGCTAACCTCTCCCATCAGAGTGATCCGAGGGGGCCAGCATTTGTGAACAGATGCTAATTCCACAGCTGAAGCAGGCATTGTGCTCTTTGTAAGACACACTTGTCTGGTGGGCTCTCAGCTCCTGGTGCTTCCCCTCCTCCCTTGGTGCTTTCCTCCCCTTAGCCCTCCCCCCAAACTGCTTTTCAGCAGAGAGAGGAGTTTCCAAGTTCAGTTAACACAAGAGTGGAGAAGGGTGGCAAGGATAGAAGTGTGCAAATGTTCTGCTCACTGCTGAAGAAAAGGACCTCCTAAACACGTAGAAAATGTGAGGTATTGTCATTGAGGCATATTTCAGGAAGTATATTCATAAACCCAACAATATTTTACTGCCACACTGTCGATCCCAGCACTGTAACACTGGGGTGGGGTGGGGCAAACCAAATCCCTTGAAACACTCCAAGTTCCTAAGCCATTACCTACAAAAAATTTGACAGACAGAATAATGAGGGAGTTTGGGCTAAACGTCATGATTTCCATCTGAACTCCATGTATCAATCAAAAAGCTTGACAAGTGTCTCCAAGCTCTGCCAGCTGTGCAAACCACAAGAGGAGAAAGCAGCTAAGCCACCCAGGAGTGCTTATGGCAGAGGATTTCAGCATTCCTAACATATTTCCACCCCCCTGCCTTCACGTAACCGAAGTTTCTAACTCATCTTGCAGAAATCGCTGGCACCTCGAGGGAGAAAGAGTTCACCCCGAGTGCAGGGCTCGCTGCTGGCCGGGCGTCTGTCGGCTGGAGGGGAGGGAGGCAACAACGCCGCAGATGGGAAGGAGGCAGCCCCGGGAAGCGGCCGGGGGCTGGAGCCGCTCCAGGGGCGGTTGGTTACAGTTTGCAGCCCGGCGCCAAAATTCAAAAATCGCAACCCCGCCGCAAATCCGCAGCCGCGGGCGGCACAAAGAGGCAGGAGGCGGCTCCGGGGCCGCCCCTGCTGCGGCGCCGCGGCCCCGGCAGGCCGGCGGGGCAGGGGCTGACCTCGCTGCCGAACAAAGACACCGCAGCAGCCTGGGACTTGTAGTCCGCTCGGTCTGCCGCCTTTCCCGGCCAGAAGCGATGCGAGTTCAGCCGGAAAGCTCTCTCACACTAACCACATCGTCTACATTATATCACAGTGCATCATAGCACATCACACGATCACGGTTTAGATAGATAGATAGATAGATAGATAGATAGATAGATAGGTAGATAGATATAGGTAGATATATAGAGATAGAGATAGAGATACTCAGATAGAGATAGATATAGAGATATAGATAGATATATAGATAGATAGATATATAGATAGGTAGATATAGATACATAGATATATAGATATATATACATATATACACACATATATACACATATATACATATATATATACACACACATATATACACACATATGTACATACATATATATGTTCAATTATATATATATATTCCATTATATATATTAAATTTTAGATATATGCATTCCATTCTATATATGTGTGCATATTCAATTATATATATTCAAATAGATATAATTTTATATAGATATATAGTCAATTATATACACATGTAATTTATATATATATATATTCAATTCTTGACAGGGTGAGGAGACACGGGAACAGGTTGTATCATATCATATCATGTCATAGAATATATTATGTCATACAATATCATCATATCATAATCTATAATTTTATACCATATTATATCACATGATCTCATCACATATGTGAAATTCTTTCCCGTGAGGGTGGGGAGACACCGGCACAGGTTGCCCAGGGAGGCTGTGGCTGCCCCCTCCCTGGAGGTGTTCAAGACCAGGCTGGATGAGGCCTCAGCAAGCTGTGCTGGTGGGAGGTGTCTCCTGCCCATGGCAGGGGGTTGGAACTGGACGATCTTGAAGGTCCCTTCCAACCCAACCCACTCTGTGATTCTATGAATTTCACTGATAAAGACCTGCAGGCAGGTGTAGAGATCTACAGGGTTACCTTCCTTCTAGCTGTAAGGCCCTCAAGCAACCCACTCCAACCACAGCTTCACAGACTGTGTGGGAATCCCTGTTCTGAGCTTGCTGTAGGAGACAGAGGTGAAGGAGCTGTTTAAGGCTGTCCTAGGAGAGATGATACCTAAGCCCAGTGGTAGGGGCACTCTGTTGGTACTGAGGAAACCAGGGAAACTCTTCGTATCAATGCCCATTTAGAAGCAAATGCATTCAGGTACTGTTTATATGTGTCCCACTGTTCATATGGGTCTGGTGCAAAGATAGGCAGTGAGCACAGCAGGAACTCACATCTGTTTGCCAACAGGGGTACTGAGCACCCAGAAGGCCTGGTTTTAGTCTGAGCTTTTCCACTTCAAGGAGCACTCCATGTTAGAATCCTATATCCTTGCTATCAGGATCACCAAGGCTCTAATTTGAGGATCACAGATCATTACCATGAGGCTTTAATTTGAGGATCCCAGATCCTTACCAAGGCTCTGTTTTGAGGATTTGTTCAGCCTGGCTCCCTGTTTTGTTTTTTTTTTTCCTTTTCATATATGGTTTGCAGTATTTTCTTGCTCTTACCCATTTCTCTGTCCAGATCACTTATCCCTCTCACACACAGAACTTCTTTGCATTATACTCGTGCTGCTTTTCCCCCTTTGCTATCCATGTATACAGGTGACAGAGTTTGAACCTGCTTTTTCTACTTCTCAAGCAGAAAAATCTCCATTTTCTCAGCCTTTCCTGGTAGCCAAAAGGCTCAACCACAAAAAGAGTTTTTCAACCTCCACAAAGTTTCGGGGGATTAGCTCCCAGGAATGGTAATCCAGTTTATACCAGCTAATGCACAAGAACTGGCAGAAGCTGTGGTACAGTGAAAGGCACAAGGGGTGGAAACCTCATCCCTGGAGGCTTTTAAGGCCAGGCTGGATGTGGCTCTGGGCAACCTGATCTACTGTGAGGTGTCCCTGACCATGGCACGGGGATTGGAACTGGACAATCCTTGAGGTCCCTGCCAACCCTAACGAGTCTATGATTCTCAAATAGGGGGCTTTGGGGAACAAAATAGGGGTTTTGGGGAAAAAAATAATAGTGCAGATCTTTAGGAAAGGGAAACTTAAAACTTCTCAGAAGATGTTTGCTGGGTCTGCAGAAGTTTTTCAGGATAGCTTCCTTCTTGAACAGCCTGGTTGGAGGGTAGGAGATGTTGCAAGCCCTCAGCAAAACTTTGGGTGGAAGTTCTTCATCTCTGAAACATCTCTCCTGAAAATCTGCCCTTGTTAGGGGCTAATTGGTATTTATCTTGAGAGTCTCTTCCACCCCCAACTGAAGCAAACAGCAAGTCTGTGGCCTGCCAAACTTCAGGGCTGGCTGCAAAGCAGGACAAATTCATCATCAGCTCAACCCAGAGAACAAAGTTTTATACTATCATCCAGTGATATCCAGAACGGACCCTTTTTTAGATAAATAACTGTAGAGACTTTTAAGAGAACTAATTTTTAGATAATTTTATAGAGAACTGATTTTAGAGAACTCATTTTTAAGAACTAATTTTTATGAAGTGATTTTTTTGAGAACGAATGTGAAAACATACCGAGGTTTCACCAGCGTGGTGAGGGGCAGCAGCACAGCATCACTTCCAACCCGTGCTCGTTGCAGGCTGTGCCGGCAGCCAACGCCTCTGGGGTTCCACAGAGGATGGGCGGGGGGCTGTGCCCGCACCCACCGGCACCTGAGCGGCCGCTACGGCTGAGCGGGGCCCAGAGGCAGCCGCTAACAGGTGAGGGGCGTGAGGAGCAATGCTGCTCAGTAACTCCGGTCTCTCCCGGCTTAATAAACAAACAAACAAAAATCAGGAACAGCCCTTTACTGCCTCATGTTATGTTTTAAAACACGCCATGAGCTACGCTTTGGGATGAAACAGCCTCAGAGCCCTCTCCCAACCCACAAGATGGATGGCGGCAGAGACTGCGCCTCCCAGCATGCCCTGCGGCGCGGCCATCTTGGCGCCGAGACTTCATTTCCCAGGCGGCGCGGCGGCGGGGGAAGGCGATGTCCGCCATCTTACTGCTGCCTCCTCCCCCGGTGCGGCTGGATTGAATGAGCCCGCTGCCCGCGCCCGCGAACTGAGCGCCATGTCAGGCACCCCGAGCCGCGGCACCCCCGGCGGGACCCCGCTGTCGCCGACCCGCATCTCCCGCCTGCAGGAGAAAGAGGAGCTGCGGCAGCTCAATGACCGCCTGGCCGTTTACATCGACCGTGTGCGGTCGCTGGAGCTAGAGAATGACCGGCTGCTGCTCAAGATCTCCGAGAAGGAGGAGGTCACTACGCGGGAGGTACGGCGCGCGGCGGCCCGCTGGTCCTTGCCCGCGGCTCCAGGCGGGAGGGCGAGCGGTGGCGGCAGCCAGCTGGATGCAGTTCTCCCACCGCGTCCTGGGGAGCGGGTCCGCGGCCCAAGGGCTCGGCCGCCCTGTTCCCGCGCGGCGCCTCGGCCCGCCCGCCCGGCGCGGGGCGCGCTGGGGCGGCTCCGCGCGCTCGGCGGCGCCATCCGCCTCCCGCCCTGCTGCTCCCGCCAGCCCCCGGCCCTCGCGGCCGGGCTCGGCCCGCGCCGGTGGGGTCTGGCTGTGCCCGGCTGCTGGGCTCGGGGCTGGGGGCAAGAGCTGGCGGCGGGGGGGGGTGGGTGGGGGTGCGTGTTTGTGCAGATCCGTCTCCCGCCTTTGCGGCCCCACGGGGGCTCTCTGGCCGCCATGTAGGGCAGCGAGCCGGCCTGGTGAGGCACGATGGGGGCGACTCCGGCCGGGGTTGTCACCGAGTGAAAATTCGAACGCCGCCAGTGCCGCTGGCGGGATCGGGCCCGGCCGTGGCGGGAGGCGGCCCCGGGCGGCGGGGCGGGCGCGGCGCTCCGCGGCGGTTGGGCGGCGGCGGAGGGCTCAGGCTGCTCTGCGTGTTTCGGCCAGGTAGGGCTGGCAGCCGGACCCCCCCTCCCGGGGTCTTGGGCGTGTGGGTCTGGTCAGCCCCGGGCCGCTTCCTCGCTGCAGTTTGTTCCCGCGCAGGCTGAGGCTGCTCTAACGCGGCCCCGGGCGCGGCACATGCGTCCTGTGACTCGAATTAACCCAAATGGTGCTTGTGCCGTACAGGCTGCGGGGAGGGGGCGGAAGGTTGGAGGGGGGGTTAGACTAACTTCGCTTTTCACTAGAGGAAACCCTTTTAGTTCCCGTAAATGTGAGGAATTAAATCATTGCAGCGTGAATCACTCCGATCCGCTTCCTGTGATCTCCAAGGCGAAACTGGCTGATCCCTCTTCCTCAGCCACGCGTTGCTTTCCCCTCTTCTGCTGAATCTGCTTTCCCCGGACTCTTTCCCGTGGAGAGGAAGGATGTAGCCAGTGGCACAGCTGGGGACGGTCCCACCCATCCTGTGCTGGCCCAGACCCCCTCTGCTCCACCGCTGGGGCAGGTTGCAATGCGGGGTGTCCCACCTCTGAGCTGAAGTGAAACTTCTGTGGGGAGCCAGTAGATAACAGCCTTTGCTGGAGCTTGTGTGATGCAATGGATTGGTATCTGTTGGCTGCTTTTCCCCCCCCCCCCCTTTAAGGGTCTGTTTTGAGGATGCTAGGGGTGATGGGAGGAGGGTTTGAATTAATGTAGCGTAAGCAGACCAGATATGATAGTGTCTTGTCTGGGGAGTGATTGCAATCAGCGTACACCCAGGATTGAAGTCCCTTCAAAGTTGCTTTGTACCATGTAATGATACATTGGAGCTGCTGTGTTTGCAAAATAGCTAAATGCTTCTAAACATCAGATGTGGCTGCAGCCCTTGTCCTGTGTGAAATCAGGCTGCAAACAAAATAACCACGTCTGGCTCCTGGAGCTTGTCAGTTGTGGATTGCTGGAGGCTGGAAGGAGTGTGAATTTCAAATGAGGGGGGCAGGATGTGTTTCTATTGACGGCACACACGGAAGGAGTAACACGAGACGGGCAGACAGCCGTAGCTGTAATCTCATTAGGCTCTTCATATGAACACAAACCAAGTCCTGTGTGTTACCAGTTCTGGGGAAATACTCCAATTGGAAAATGACCCTGAAGATTGTGATGGGAATATTTTGCTTACTTAGCCTTTGAGCTTTCCTTCTTCACTTCCAGACTTCATAAAAGGTCCTAATTCTTAGACATGCTCCATGGGGGACCTCAGAGCTGCCTTCTAATACCTGAAGGGATCCTGCAGGAAGGCTACAGAGGAACTTTTCCTGAGGGGGTGTGGAGACAGGACAAAAGGGAATGGTTTGAAGCTGAGGGAGAGCAGGGTTAGACTGGAGCTGAGGAAGAAGCTCTTCAGTATGAGGGTGGTGAGGTTCTGGAACAGGCTGCCCAGGCAGGTTGTGGATGCCTCCTGCCAGGCTGGATGAAGTCTTAAGTCTAGTTGAGAGGCATCCAGGGAGGTTGGAGTAATCTGTGAGGTCCCTTCCAACCTGAGCCAGTCTAGGATTTTGTGAGCCATTGTCAGGATTCCTCAAGCTCTCCTTTGTCACGTCAGAGATGATGTAAGAGGTTTCAGCTGGTCTCTGGACCACGCTTATGAGATGCTTCCCCACCCCTTGAGGACAGCCTGCTGGTTTGCTGACGGATGGCCAAAAAAGGAGAGACTTCTTGCTTGCAGTGATTGAGGACGGTGGGAGCAGCAGAGCTTCAGACTGCTGTCAGCGTTTGGGTTGACTGGAATGGGAGAATCCTGTCCTTTCCCTTTCAGTTGCAGTCTAGTCAAGTGGATTTTCTGCTGGCAGTTCGCTCTCACGTTGCCCTGTTACAGGGTGTTCAGAAGATGGTTAGGTGTAGCATGAAATAAGATACAGAATAAAACCAACCTTCCAAACCCCAAAGCAACTCTAAATCCTGTGCAGAAGCACAAATCGGCATGGAGCTGTGATACTCTTCTGGCTGCCTCATTCTGTCTTTATATTAACCTCACATGCTTCGGGTGGATTGTTTTCTTCTCCTGGGGTGTTCGTGGTGAGAAATCATCTTGGCTGTCCCCAGCTGGGTGCAAATTTAACTCTGGTTTGGGTCTTTTGGTTTTGTGGTGGTTTTTGGAGCTGTCTGAATCTGGTATTTCTGGCTTCTCTCGGGGAGTGGCAGGGAACATATCTGCTGCGGTAGATGGTAGGTGCGTGGCGTGGGCTGGCAAGCAGGTGTGACTGCTCACCACTGGGGTCTGTGTTAGCACCTTGATGGATCCATAATCCAAGCAAATGGGAGGTTGAGGAGTGGTGTGACAAGCAGTAGACCAGACTGTGGTCTTGATCACTACTTATCACTCCAGTGTCTCATCTTGACTCGGTCTGAGAAGGGGACTGGGCTGATGCCCTCTCCACCCATGCCTGCACACATGGGAGCAAAGGGTTGGCACTCCTGATCAAGATCTAGTTTAGGGGAGTCTCTTCTAGATGAGAGAAGTTCTGATGATGCTCTTCAAGCAAGGACCTTAGCCTCTGCCATAAGGTCTTTAATCATCAGCTTCCAGGATGTTCTTTCTCCCTGCTGTAATCACTGGTCTGCAGAAGATAGAAGAAAGCAGCCACTTTCTCCTCTGGGCAATCTCCTTAGGCTGACAAACCACAGCTGCATCCTGGCTTTGAAACAAAGCAACTCCTGTGGGTTTTGGTGGATGTGGAGCTGCCACCTCTTAACAGTAGAGAAAAGGAACTTTGCTGAAGTTGAGATTCATCTTAGTCCTCTGCTAATTATAGTCCTTTGTCCTGCTTTTCCTCAGCACATCCAGTGCTGTTCTGCTTTTACTTGGATGCAGTGAGCCTGGAGCAATCAAGATGTATAGAAGGAGCCCTCAGACAAACTTCCCTCTGTAGCTGGAGGAGCCTCTAACTGCCCTCATTCTTTATCTGGTTGCTCTCTTGCATGAACCCCCCCCCATGTAGCTCAGCCTAGGACAGAAATTCAGCTCATCCTCTTGTTTTTCCAGCTCCCTAGTATGTGACCAAGGCTCTTCAACAACCTGATTTGTGAGGCTGGGAGGGGGAACACTGGAAGGGTCAAGAAGAGCAGAGCCCTGGAGCTCTCCTCAGCTCCCTCTCTGCTGATTCCCTACCCTCCCCTGCAGTGCTGTGATTGCAGCCTTCCCGAGCAGATGTGATGGGCATGGCAGGGGTTGCTGCACTGTTCTGAGGACATCCCACTGGGCTCACCCACAGAAAGGAGAAGTATAGAGAGAAGATGATCCCTGTGAGCCTCAGCCACTGACAGACATTGTTCTTGTGCCAAAAGCAGTATCTACTGGGGGTTCCCTCTGCTGTGTCTTCCCAGCTCTGTGGGTGTGCTGCAGTCTCGTATGTCACAGACATCTGAACTTTGACTGGAGTCTCCCCTGGTCTCCACTTAGCTGCCAGTACTGCAGCTGCTGTGCCCTTTGTGTGCACCCTGTGTAGTAAACAGAACCACTCTCCTGGCCTGGCTGGGGGGTCTGGTGCTGCCTAATTGCCACTTGCCAAATTCATGTTGAGATGCTGCTGTGGATGATTGGTCACCCAGGAGCGGAGCCCCCAAGCCATGGTCTTCTGGCACTGTAGACGTCATCAGGGAGGTGATGGTGGTGATGTGGTGAAGCCCTGGAATGGGTTATCCAGGGAGGTGGTTGAGGCCCTGTCCCTGGAAGTGTTTAAGACCAGGCTGGATGAGGCTCTGGCCAGCCTGATCTAGTGCAGGGTGTCCCTGCCCATGGCAGGGGGGTTGGAACTAGCTGATCCTTGTGGTCCCTTCCAACCCTGACTGATACTATGTGCCATACACATCTTCATTGTTCTGGAGAACTTGGCTGATGTTCTTGGTGAGTGAGCCATAGCTGCCTGGCAGTCCTTTGTCAGCCCCCAGCTGGGTGAAGGAGGACACAGTGAGCCATGCCTGGGGAGAACAGCCTTGTGCTTTGTGCATTGATGAAATGAATGGTTCATCACCAAATTGGTGTGGACTCCCTTGTGGTTGGATGGAACCTGCTTCTTGTCTAGCACGTGGGTTCTCTGCCTTCTTGGCATGTTCCCTGTGTCTCTGGGTGATGACTTGCAGCCTGTCTCCAGTGAGGGTCTGTGTTTGTGTCTCTGTGAGGTTCTACACATTGAGCTTCCTTGAGTGCTCCCAGCACAGGCTGGCAGGTTAAAGAGCATCCAGCAGCCCTTCCTTTCAGACTGTGCTGTGGAAACATCTCCTTTTTTCTTGCCTGCATGTGTTCTGCTTCCTTGTGCCCAGTGTTGCCCAGTTACAAACCTGCAGGCTGTAAAGAGGACAAGCACATTCTTGGTGCAGGATGTGGGGTGTCCAGCCTGGCCTGTGTGCAGGAGGAGTCAGACTGGGGTGCACACTGGCACCTGGATCAGGCTGCTGCCTCTCTTCTGGGTCCTGCTGAGCTCCCATTTGAGGTTTCAGCCTTGTTTGTTCATTGCCTCCAGCTGGAGGGGCTGTGTTTTCAGAGAGGAGAGACCCATCTGCAGGCCTGACCTGTCCTCTGGGGAGGTTTGCAGCTTCCCAGGGGCTTGATCCTGGGTGTTGTAGAGAGGCTGTTGAGTCTCACCTGGCCATGTGAGCCCTGCTGCTCTTGAGTGTTACTGGCAGGGGTGGCCTAGAGAGGCTCCAACACGACTGGTGGCTCTGGATGATTGCTAATGGTGTGGGGACCCAGGTGGTGTGCAGGGGGGAAGGGCTGGAGGATGGCTGAGCAGATCCTGCAGAGCAACTGGATTGCACAACTGCTGCTGGCAAGAGGACTTTGGTTTTTGTGGCCATGGAACAGTCTTTCAGGACTGACAACTGCTTCAAAGGGGCAGAAGCCAGCTGACTAAGTAGGCCAAGTGTGTGTTTGCCAACAGGGCTGGTCAGCCTGCTAAGAAAAACTTCAGGCTGGGAATGGTGGAGGAGGGAGAGATTCCTCTCAGGTAAGGTCAGGTGAGGAAGTGGTGGATAGAGTAAGCAAGTGAAAGGCCTGGGGTGATGTAAACAGAAGAGAAAGCAACAGAAGAGGGGTGGAATGGAGACACCCAAGCACAGGCACCTAAAGAAGGGAGTGTGGGGAAGCTCTCCTTCCCCTCCCAGGGAAGCATCAGGTGTGGGTGCCTCTGGAGCACCTGTGACATGGATGTGGGCACACTGTGGGGGTGAGAAGTCTGTGGGCAGTCACAGAGCTGTGACCTTGTGAGATCAGGGATAGCTCCTGTGGCTGGAATGCTGTGGTTGGATCCAGGCTTTGCAGGAAGGAGAGCAGGGGGAGTTGCTCTTGATGGGAGAGAGCAGTGGGGATGCCTGGAGCTCTGGCTGTGGGCAGGGTATGAGCTTGCTGGGAGCTTGTTGGTCAGGATTGGTGAGCAGACCCAGATGGCTTACACTGTGATGTGTGTCTGCTGCTGACCTGATCGAGAACAAGAGGTAAATGAGGCCTCCTCCAGTCAACTGGAAGAAGCCTTTCCTGCCTCAGTCTTTGCACTCTGCTAGACCTAATCATAATAGGAAGATTTGATCAGGAATGTTAGGGGAGTGACCATGAGATGGTGGAGTTCAAGATCTTTAGAGGATGGAGCAGAGCAAAAAGCAGGACCACAACCCTGGATATCAGGAGAGTAGCCATGAGCTTCTTCAGGTCTGTTCTTGGAAGAACTGCATGGGCTATAGCTCTGAGAGAAAAGGCTGAGAGCTGGATTGATACTTGAGGATAACCTCCTCCAAGCTCAGGAGTGCTCCACCATGGAGCACAGGTGCTGAGAGAGCTGTATGGGTGAGAAGGAAGGCTGATGTACTCAGTGCCTCCTTGTGGTCAGACCACACTTCAGGAAGCTCAGTCCCCTGAGACCAGAGGGAGGTCTGGCACAAGGAAAGCTTACTCTTGGTAGAGGAGGACCAGAATAGGGAACATCTGAACAAGCTGGATGTCAGTCCATGGAGTCTGGGTCCATTCACCCATGAGGGAAATGGCTGACATCATTGTGAGGCCACTCTCAGTTATCTTTGAAATGATGATTAGGAGAGGTTCCTGAAAGCTAATGGGAACATCAGGAGGGGCAGGATGGAAGATCCAGGGAGCTGCAGGCCAATCAGATGCTGAGAACAAGTCAGCTTGGGTTTCTTGACAGCACCTTAGCAAATCTGCTCCTCTGTGCTGCTCAGAACTGGGTGAAGAGTTACTTTCTCCTGTGGCTTCCTGAATTAGCTGCTCAGATACCAGTCACCACCTGGATTGTAGCTGGGGCTAATGGTAACCTTTTGGAGTTGCAGCAATTTCTGCCTTTGATCTCCTGTCATGTCCCTCTGCAGCTGCAGGTCAGCAGGCACTGTGTAAATCAGCACTGTCCCAGTGCTCTGAATGCTGCTTGTGGTTCCCTTAACCTCCTGCAAAACATCTAGAGCTCAGAAGTGTGTGAGGGAAGGTTGCAAAGAGAGGCAGAGCAGCAGAATCATTTCTGACCAGGAGCAAAGCTGGAAATGTGAAGAACTCTGAGGTTTCTTTAAGTCCCAAGTGCAACCAAGGGATTGCTCCAGGAAGCAAATACTCAGCACCTCTCACAAGACAGACTGAAGGCAGAAGATGAAACTATCAAGCAGGAGCTCTTAATTGAGCAGTTGTGCTTGTGTGATGCTCTCTGATGTGGGAACCAAAAGCTGAGGAGATTTACACAAGGATTAGACAGATTTGTGTTTGGTGCCTGCTGGATTTTGGTTCCTGGAAGCAATTTTTGGCTCAGCATTTTTTCCCCTCTAGAGCTAGGAGCACAGGTGAGTGAAGGAGCTTTGTCTGTTTGCCTCACTCTACAAGTTCCCTTCAGCATTTACTTTTCAGCTGCTCTTCTTGTGCTGCTTACACTGGAAGGGTTGGCCTAGGTTCCTGGGACGAGTTTGTGCCTTTCTCAGGTGTGAGGAGTAGGAGACAGTGAGCTGTGGTAACCCAAGCCAAGGGATGAGAAGCAGCAGATGAAGGAAGGAATTTGAATTGATATTCAACTGATAGGAGATGAGAGAAAGCTGGCAGATGCCATCAGACAGGGTGTCTCTTGCATCCAGTGATCTCTGGGCGTGTTCAAGCACAGGTAGATGCTGCTTGGTGGCACTCTGCTCTGAAGTGGAACTGGTTGCTAGGTGCATTCATTTGTGTTCCTTCTGTTGCTGTGGACACTGGTAGCTGCTCTTGTTGGCTTCTGGGTTGGATTTTGTCCAGAAGGTGCATGTGAGGCTTGTCCTGGGAAGTCCTGCCTTGGTCCAACAGCATGTTGTTAAGAGTGGCTGGAAGTGCCACTGCACTAGGGACCAAAGTGAGTGGTAAACGTGAAGCAATTGAAAAGCGGGCTGAAGAGTGTCAGCAGGGCCAGAACAAAGCAGCCTCCTGTGTCTGCACTGCCAGAGGCACTGCTGGGACTGGGCTTCTCTGGAGATTTTCAGTCAGTAGACTTTAAGTTCCCTTCCATCCACCAGAACAGAATCTGAGGGGTGGCACTTCAAGCACTCAGTGCTGAGGCAGCAGAGTGCTTTCAGTGAGGGATGGGCTTGCTGGCAACCCCTGATCCCTGGCTGCTTCAGCTGGGCTGGCTCTGCTCACCTTCCCTTGAGCCTGCTGCTGTGTTTGGCTCTCTCTTCTCTACTTGATTAGTGCTGAAAGTTAGTGTACTGTTCTGTGTGATCTAGAAAGACCATCTTGCACTGTCCTCCAGTTCAGCTTGATCAGCTAAACCTTTTATCAGTAATAGATTCACAAAATGGTTTTGGTTGGGGAAAAAAACCTCTAAGATGGAGTCTAACCATTGGCCTAATACCACCATGGCCATTAAACCACAGCTCCAAGTGCCCCATCTGCATGGTTCTTGAACACCACCTCCTTGGGCAGCCTGTTCCAATCCCTGACCACTCTTGCAGCAAAGAAATTTTTCCTCCTCTCCAACCTAACCCTCCCCTGGCACAATTTCAGGCCATTTCCTCTCTTTCTATCACCTGATCCTAGGGAGCAGAGTCCAACCACCACCTCACTGTAATCTCTTTTCAGGGAGAGCAAGGAGGTCTCCCCTCAGCCTTCTCTTCTCCACATTAAACAACCCCAGCTCCCTCAGCTCTTTCTCACCAAATCTGTTCTCCAGATCCTTCACCAGCTTCCTTGTCCTTCTTTGGACATGCTCCAATGTTGCCATATTCTCCTTGCATCCTGTTGTTGGAGTTCTGAGCAGGGGGCTGAGGACTTTTTGCAGTGACTGAAGGTGCTGCTGCTGCTTTGTGCTGGAATCTGCATCATCTCCCTCAATACAGGAAGGACATGGACCTGATGGATCAGGTTCAGAGGAGGGCCATGAAAATGATCAGGGAGTTAGAGCAGCTCTGCTACAAGGACAGGCTGAGGGAGCTGGGGGTGTTCAGCCTGGAGAAGAGAAGGCTCCAGGCAAAACTAATACTGATCTGCCAGTACCTGAGCAGGGCTTCAAGAAGGATGGAGAAAGACTACTTGCAGAGGGCTGCAGGGACAGGACCAGGGACAATGGTTTGAAATGAGAGCAGAGCAGATTGAGATTGGATGTGAGGAGCAAGTTCTGCACCAGGAGGCTGCTGGAACACTGCCACAGGCTGCCCAGGGGGGTGGTTGAGGCTCCATCCCTGGAGATACTCAAGGTGAGGCTCAACAAGGTTCTGGGCAACCTGATCTAGTGGAGGATTTCCCTGCCCCTTACAGCTGGACTAGATGACCTTTGGAGGTCCCTTCCAGCCCAAACCATTCTGTGATTCTATGTCTGGGTTATTTCAGCTAATGCACTGATCAGGCAGTTCTGTTCTGGACTGTGAGTTAGACCAATGTGCTTCCTGCTCATGGGTGTTCCTGGGATAAGATCAGAGAAGAGGTTAGCATACTGCTGGAGACCCTGAGTGAAATCAGTCCTTGCAGATTGAGAAGCTCAAGTCTCTGCTGCTCTGTTTCCCAACAGGTTCTGCAGCTGTTTCCATCACACAGACTTTAGCTCCATCCAGCTCTGTTCTCTCTACACAGGAACTGAATTAGGTATTTGTTCTCTGCTCAGAGGGTTGTTTTGGTGGTGGTATGCTCTCTGGTGTCTGTAATGCCACAACAAGTAGTAAACAATTGCTGCTTTTGAAAGCACCACACCAGCAGCAGAGTACTGTGAGAGTATGCACAAAAAACTAGGGAAGAAGGCTTTTTCCCTTTGTACTTGGACATGCAATCCCAGGTTATGCCTGGGAGTACTGGGAAGGCGTTTGTCCTTGTGTCCTGCATGTCATGTGGTGTGTGTGTCTGAACCTACAGCAGCAAGCCCCAAGCTGCTGGTAGGTGTCCCAGCTCAAGGATTTAGTACATCCAAGAGCTGAAGGCACATGGTCTGAAGAATTGCTGACAGAAGAGGAGCAGCCCTGTAGTTGCAGTACCTGATGGTGCAGACTCAGTGCTTGGCCTGTGGGCAGTTGGTTGTGATTGCAGATGTGTTTGCTCTCCTGGGTTCTCCAGAATGAAAGTCCTGATAGCATGGGAATCTCCCTGATTCCCTTGGTGGTGTGGAGAGGAGGCCACAGAGATGGTTAGAAGACTGGAGCACCTCTCTTAGGGGACAGGCTGGGAGAGTTGGGGCTGTTCAGCCTGGAGGAGAGGAGGCTCCAGGGAGTCCTTGGAGCTGCATTTCAATATCTGCAGGGGACCTCCAGGCAGGCTGGGGAGGGACTGCTCAGAAGGGGCTGTGGGGATAGGCTAAGGGGCAATGGTTTGAAAGTGGAGCAGGGCAGAGTTAGTTGGACATCAGGAGGAAGCTCTGCACAGTGAGGCTGGGAAACAGTGAAACAGTTTACCCAGGGATGTGATTGAGGCCCCACCAGATTGCTTAAGGCCTCCAACCTGGGCTTGTGGCCTGGAGACATTCAAGATGAGACTTGATGTGGCCCTGGGCAGCCTGCTCCAGTTGGTGATGTCCTTGCTGACTGTGCAGGATTGGCTAAGATGATCTTTTGAGAGTCCCAATGCAATCTGTGCTTCTGCAGCACAGAGTTGTATTGGCTTCTGCTAGAGACAGGCAAACAAAACATTCTTTCAAGCTTTATTCAACTTCATTCTTTAAAGGTAAGAAGAAAGATTGCATGGACAGCCAGCCAGGTCCATAGATTCACAGAATGGTTTGGGTTGGAAGTAACCTTAAAGCTCATCCAGGTCCAACCCCCTGCCATGGGCAGGGACGCCTCCCACTAGCTCAGGTTGCTCAAGGCCTCATCCAGCCTGGCCTTGTTGTTCCTGGTTTGTGGTGTGCTTGTAAAGGAAGGCTCCTCAGCCTCCCTGCTGCCACAGTTGAGTTGCTTTCAGGAGTTTGCTGAGAATATGAAGTTTACTCATAGCCTCACTGCTTTCAGTCAGGCTTTTTGAAGACCAGATGGTTGAGTCTGTCTTCTGGTGCCACTCTGATGCTGCAGCAGACACTCCCAGGAGCAGCATGATTTGCTTCCTTGTTTCTACACCTTATGCTTTGGTAAGGAATTTCTCTTCCTCAGGTGATGCATCCTGCTTTGGGCTCTCTTCCCTGAATGCTGTGTCTCAGAACTTCCATCAGTAAGAGTTGCTCTGGTATTTCCTAGAAGTAATAGCAGAAGTCTTCCAAGGTGTTGGCAGTGTGGCTATCTGATACACCTTTGAAAGTATCTTGCATTCTTCAAAATCCAGGGGTGGAAGACTTCCAGGTGCCTTGCTGTGATCTGAACAGCTGATAAAGTACTGGGCTGAGACAGGGAGAGGTCTGGAGATCCTTATCCTCAGAGGCAGAGAAGCTCATCTCTGAACAGGTCTTATTTCTGCAGTTTGTGTAGTTCCAGATGATTTTCAGCTTTCCAGTGCAAAAGCAGCAGAGTCAGGCTGAGCCTCCCATCTGTATTACACAACTTAAGACTTCAGGGGTTAAAACCACTTCCCAAACAGCAGCACTGGAAATGAAGGTGAGGAGTTTGAGATGTGATTGTAGGGTGCAGTGATCTGCTTCAGCTGCTTCTTGGAGGGCTGGCACGCTTCAGAGTGTGTCCTGCTGGGAATTGGAATGCCATGTTTGGGACCAGGTCACTTCTGGTTGCAGGTGCATGTGAGTGGAAAAGATGTGATGCAGAACCTCCCTGCAGCCCTCTCTCAAAGCAAGCTGTGTGAAGCCTGGGCTGGGGTTTCAGTGCTGGGATGGTCCCTGGGGTGCCTCATGTCTGAATGCCTTTTCTTCCCCAGGTGAGTGGGATCAAGAGTCTGTATGAGTCTGAGCTGGCTGATGCTCGAAGAGTTCTGGATGAGACTGCCAAGGAGAGGGCCAGGCTACAGATTGAAATAGGCAAATTGGGAGCAGAGCTTGAGGAGTTCAACAAGAGGTAAGAGAAGTCCTCTGAGATTATTTTTTTCTTTTAATAATAAAAATTATTTGTAAATGAGCCTGGGCAATATCTGCTTTGGGGGTTACAGAACCATGGAACTCTTTGGGTTGGAAAAGACTTCTCAACTCATCCAGTCTAACCATTCCATAACTCTGTGAAGGCTGGGGCTAAGATGCAGCTCTGAAACCCCTCCAGGGCTGGGGATTCAGCCACTTCCCTGGGCAGCCTGTTGCACTTTTTTAAGAACCCATTCAGTGAAGAAGTTTCTTCTAATGTCCAACCTAATCCTTTCCTGGTGCAACTTAAGGCTGTTTTCTCTTGTCCTTCTTCCTTGGGAGCAGAGCCCAACCCCCACCTCACTGCAGCCTCCTCTCAGGGAGCTGTAGAGAACAATGAGGTCTCCCTCAGCCTCCTCTTCTCCACACTAAACACCCCTCAGCTGCACCTCCCCAGCCCTGGAGAACATCTCCAGACCCTTCCCCAGCTTTGTTGGCCTTCTCCAGACCTGCTCCAGCCTCTCAATGTCCTTGGAGTGAGTGGCCCAAAACTTCTGTGCTGATATTGCTGTGCTCATGATACCATTGATGTTTCTTTAAAATGCCTTTTTGGAAGCATTGCACGTTGGGGAGCAGCCACCAGGCTTGTGAGAGGAAGTTGCTCAGCTGGCTGGCACAGGCAGGCAGAGCAGCCAATCCCACCAGGATCTACAGAAATGTCTTTGTAGATGCTGTGGTTGGAGCCATTTGGATATGTAGAGGCTGAGGTGTACCTGCTCCTGGCCTCTCCTACCCCTACTGGTGCCAGCATGCACATGTGCCTGGGAACTGGAGTGAGAAAATGATGGAGGTTCAGTCTGACTCACCCAGGGCAGGCTAATTTTTAAACATGATCAGTGTTATTGTCTGCTTCCCTGCACTGGCTGGTGGCAGAAATGAAGGAGAAAGGACCAGGCTGGCCCTGAGCAATTTGGGAATGTGGAAACAGAATGACCTTGGACAAATGCAGCTGCAGTGTAAATGTGCTGGGAAAAGACCTTGTACTGCCCACCTTCAGAAGCCTGCTGTACAATCTGCCTCTGAGAACTGGGCTGAAACTGGGTGCTGGAACCAAATTAATCCATGGCTTCTACTCCCCCTGGGGAGCTGTGCAGTCAAATACTGCTTAGCAGTTGAAACTTCATTGGAAAATGAATGTGTGGGGTGGCAGAATGTGCATTGTTTTGTGCTCCTGATTGAAGGTTGTCACCTTTTGCAGCAGACAGGATTTGGGGGTTGCAGAATTGGTCTCTACATCACCTGTCTGTGGATTGTACAGAATCACAAACTTGTTAGGGTTGGAAGGGACCTCAGGGATCATCCACTTCCAACCCCCCTGCCATGGGCAGGGACACCTCACCCTACAGCAGGTTGCTCACAGCCACATCCAGCCTGGCCTTCAAAACCTCCAGACATGAAGCTTCCACCACCTCCCTGGGCAACCTGTGCCAGTGTCTCATGGGGAAGAACTTCTTCCTAACATCCAATCTGAATCTCCCCACTTCTAGTTTTCCTCCATTCCCCCCCCCCCAGTCCTATCACTCCCTGACACCCTAAAAAAGTCTCTCCCCAATTTTCTTGGAGCCCCCTGCAGATACTGGAAGGCCACAATTAGGTCTCCTCAGAGCTTCCTCTTCCTCTGAACAACCCCAACTCTCTGTCTGTCCCCATAGCAGAGCAGCTCCAGCCCTCTGCTCATCTGTGTGGCCCTTCTCTGAACACCTTCCAGCACCTCCAGATCCTTCCTGGCACAGAGGCTCCAGAACTGGACACAGAGCTGCAGCTCTGGTCTCAGCAGAGTGGAGCAGAGGGGCAGAATCCCCTCCCTGGCCCTGCTGGCCACACATCTCCTGCTGCAGCTCAGGTTCTGGTTGGCTTTCTGAGCTGCAAGTGCTGCATGCTAGCTCATGTTGAGCTTCTCATCCACCAGCACCCCCAGGGCCTTTTCCCCAGAGCTGCTCTCGAGCCAGTCCCTGCCCAGTCCCACCCTGGTGCACCCCAGGCTGTGGTTGGCTCCATAGGAGAGGTGCTCCAGCTATAACATCGCTTTTCACACAGCAGTGCCAAGTGCAGCCTGCTGCAGGCCTCCACCTTCATGCACATCAAAGTGGTTATAAAAGGGATGAATTGTGTCCCTCCCTCATGTTCCTTCTGCCCAGCTAGTTGTATTTCTTGTTTTCTCTGTACATTTGGCTTTATCACTGCATCTTCATTTTCTGTGCTGGGCCATGCTGGGGTCTGCCACTGGAGGTAGTTTTGTAGAATGGTTGGGGTTGGAAGGGACCCTTAGAGGTCATCTATTCCAACCCCCCCTGCACTGAGCAGGAACATCTGATGAGACCCTTCTTGTGGCCTTCCAGTAGCTGAAGAAGGCTGCAAGAAAATTGGGGAGGGACTTTTTAGAGTGTCAGGGAGTGATAGGACTTGGGGGGATGGAGCAAAATTAGAATGGGGAGATTGAGATTGGATGTTAGGAAGAAGTTCTTCCCCAGGAGGGTGGTGAGACACTGGCACAGGTTGCCCAGGGAGGTGGTGGAAGCCTCATCCCTGGAGGTTTTGAAGGCCAGGCTGGATGTGGTTGTGAGCAACCTGCTGTAGTGTGAGGTGTCCCTGCCCATGGCAGGAGTTTGGAACTGGCTGAGCCTTGAGGTCCCTTCCAACCCTGACAATTCTGTGATTCTCTGATCTTCAGGAGATTGCTCAGAGCCCCAACCTGACTGACCTGGAATGGTTCCAGGGATGGGGCTTTCTGTGGCAGTGTTGCACACTCCTCATTTTAAGATACCAGGATCAAAATTCAGTCTTCTAAGGAAGTCAGCCCTCTGGATAAGGAATCAGCTCACCAGGCTGCAAGGATCCCTCAAAGTGGTTTGTAATTTACAGAGTCCTAGCAAGAGAATTCTGAGTTGTTCCTACCCAGATAATGCAGAACTCCCAAAACTTTCATTTCCAACAGTCCCTTCCAACCCTGAAGCCAGGCAGAGCATCTGGTGAGGAATTAACCAGCATAATTCAGTGGAGTTACTCAGCTGAGCCAGAGAGAACTCTTAGTGAGTGACAGCCATGAAGCTGAGAGAGCCAAGGAGTGGCTAGAACAAGGAGAGGAAAAGATTCATTGGACTTCACAGATAAATGATTTACTCTGATGGAACACTAAAGAGCCCTGGACCTTCAAGATAAAGGGAACACAGAATCACAGAAAACATCTGCTTGGAAGAGACCTCAGAGCTCATCCAGGCCAACCTTTGACCCACTTCAGTGTCAATCCTAAACCGTGTCCCTAAGCACCAGGTCCACAGCTGCTGTAACACCTCCAGGGATGGTGACTCCATCACTGCCCTGGACAGACCATTCCAGTGTTTGAGAACCCTCTCTGTGAAGAAATATTTCCTAGCATCCAGCCTCAACCTCCCCTGGCACAGCTTTGCCCTTAAAATAACTGCCCAGATATGACTCTAGTGTCTGAGTGCAAGGTCCTGCAGCTGGGGCAGGGCAATCCCAGGCACTGATGCAGGCTGGGCAGGGACTGGCTTGAGAGCAGCCCTGGGAAAAGGCCTGGGGTGCTGGTGGATGAGAAGCTCAACAGGAGCCAGCAGTGAGCACTTGCAGCCCAGAGAGCAGCACTGCCCCTACCCATGCTCAGACAACCACCTGTGCTGTGCACTCACCTTGCCAGGCTCCTCAGCTAGGTCTTAGTCAGGCATTGAAACCCTCTCTGCTAACTAGGTCAGGCATAAACCCCTGAAGATGAGTGGGGTGAGTCTCACCCAGCCCCAGGGTGATGTTCCTCTTGGGGCTGATTTCCCTTTTGAAGACCTCAGGGCAGCAGTCCTGGCATTTATTGCAGTTCTGTGTGGCAGTTAGTGTCACATGGCCATCAAAGTTGTCTTTCATCCTGGTGGTAGCTGAACTCCTGTTGCTGCTGCTGTGGTGGAACTGCAGCCTCCCTCCCCAGGACTGCTGAACCAGCCCTGGGGACATGACCTGCTGGTCAGTCGTAGCAGAGGTAACTTTGGCCTGGTTATGGCCTTCAGGACAGGGCACTTTCCTTAAAGGGTCTGTTCACACCTTCAGCAGTGTTGCAGGTCCCTAGGTCAGGCAAAGCTGGGAGGCAGATACCTGTAAGCCTCACCCATCTGCTCCTTTGAGCAGGATTCCTGCTTGATTTGCCAGCCCCCAGCTCTGAGCTCTGTGACTGTCTTGCTGCAGCTTCCTCTGCCTGCCACCCCACGTGCTCACTGAAATGTTGCCCTTGAGCAAACTTGGCTGGTTTGGGCAAGAGGAGCTCTAGAGGGTTACCCCAGGCTGGTGTCCTTCAGGAGAACAGTGGCACATCCCATCAGGCTCAGCACAACTTCCAGGCATCTAGAAGACCCCCAGAAGCAGGCTGCACCTTTGTAAGGCCTTCTGTCAGCCTTTTGCACAAAGACAATGAGCCAGGCTGGAGTTAGAAATGCAAACAGCAGTGTGAATGAGGCAGCCTGGGCTGCCTTCTAGTGCCAGCGTTCAGCCAGGAGCAGGAGTCACTTATCACTGTCAGGAGGTCTTTATGGAGCTTTGTGGAGCTGTGCATTGAGCACTTCTGTGCATGTCTGTGTCCCTGGGAACACTCAGCTGCTGCCTGGCTCCTGCAGCAGGGAGGCAGCCCTGGGCTGTCAGCTCCCCCTGCTCTCTGTGAAGTGGCAGCTGGTGCTGCACAGGGCAGAGCTCTGCCAGATCTGCCTGCCTGTGCCCCACACACATGGTGGCTTCTCTCTCTGGGTGACACATGTGATGCAGGGCTCGTGGAGAGTGTTCAGAAGACTTCCCAGTTGCTGCTGAAGTAACTGTGTGAATCAGGAGTCTTGTTTCGTCTGCATGTCTGCTGCAAGCTGCTGAGCTTGAAGACACCACACATATGTTTGCAGAGCAGCATTCACAGCAACAGATTGGATCAATGCTAAAGAGATTGGTTCCAGTCAAATGAAAGCAAATTGAGAGATCTGCACCAAGGGGAGAGCACAGGAGCCTCATTGCTCCAGTGTGCCACAAAATAAATGTGTCTGTTTATTCTGTGCTGGAGCATGTAAAAAAATCCTGTCTGGAGGGCACAGCAGGACCCCACAGACCAGCACTTCTGCACAATAAACCTGAACATCCTCTTTTAGAATAGAATTAACCAGGTTGGAAAAGACCTTTGAGATCATCAAGTCCAACCTATCACCCATCACCATCAGATCAACTAAACCATGGCACCAAGTGCCTCATCCAGTCTGCTTCTAAACACCTCCAGGGATGGTGACTCCACCACCTCCCTGGGCAGCACATTCCAATGGCCAATCTCTCTTTCTGGGAAGAACTTCTTCCTAACATCCAGCCTGAACCTCCCCTGGCACAGCTTGAGACTGTGTCCTCTTGTTCTGGTGCTGCTTGCCTGAGAGAAGAGACCAACCCCCTCCTGGCTACAACCTCCCTTCAGGTAGTTGCAGAGAGCAATAAGGTCTCCCCTGAGCCTCCTCTTCTCCAGGCTAAGCAAGCCCAGCTCCCTCAGCCTCTCCTCCCAGGGCTGTGCTCCAGACCCCCTCTCCAGCTTTGTTGCCCTTCTCTGGACACCTTCCAGCAGCTCAACATCTTTCCTAAACTGAGGGGCCCAGAACTGGACACAGGACTCAAGGTGTGGCCTAACCAGTGCAGTGTACAGGGGCACAATGACCTCCCTGCTCCTGCTGGCCACACTGTTCCTGATGCAGGCCAGGATGCCATTGGCCTTCTTGGCCCCCTGGGCACACTGCTGGCTCATGTTCAGCTGCTGTCAACCAGTACCCCCAGGTCCCTCTCTGCCTGGCTGCTCTCAGCCACTCTGACCCCTGCCTGTAGTACTGCCTGGGGTGGTTGTGGCCAATGTGTAGAACCCTGCGCTTTGATGTGTTAAATCTCAGGCCCTTGGACTCTGCCTATCTGTCCATGGAATGGTGGAGGTTGGAAGAGCCCTCCAGAGATCACCCAGTCCAACCCCCCTGCCAGAGCAGGGTCACCCAGGGCAGGTCACAAAGGAACACATCCAGATTAGTCTTGAAAGTGTACAGAGCAGGAGACTCCACAACCTCTCTGGGCAGCCTGTCCCAGGCCTCCAGCACCCTCACACCAAACAAGTTCCTCCTCATGCCTGAGGTGGAACCTCCTGGGTTCCAGTTTGTATCCATTATTCCTTGTCCTATCACTGGGCACCCCCCAGAGAGACTGGCACCTTCATCTTGCCCCCTGCCCCTCAGATATTGACAGACATGGATCAGATCCTCTCTCAGCCTTCTCCTCTCCAGGCTAACCAGCCCTGGGGCTCTCAGACTCTCCTCATCACACAGATGTTCCAGGCTCTTCAGCATCCTCATAGCCTCTGTTGGACTCTCTCCAGCAGCTCTCTGTCTCTCTTGAACTGGGGAGCCCAGAACTGGACACAGTATGCCAGGTGTGGTCTCTCCAGGTCAGAGTAGAGGGGAGGAGAGCCTCCCTAGACCTGCTGGACAGGAGTTTATTCCTGCAGGGTGACCACGCTTCCATGAATTACCTGACCTTGTGTGGGACTGCAGCTGGTGCAAAAGCCTCGGAAGCTCCTGGCAACCTGCTTCTTTGGAGCTGCACTCCAAAGTGAGAGATGGCCTGGCAGGGCTGGCTTAACAGCTGGACTCAATGGTCTTCAAGTTCTCTCCCAACCAAAATGATTCTGTGTCAGCAGTTCAGTGCTGTGCAGCAGTGAGCTGAAAGGTGCCTCCACGCCTTGTTTGGGACGCAGCTTTATTGTCAGCTCTTAGCTGTCAGAGCTGGTTTTCCCTCACCTCCCAGCCATGTGTTCTCTGCTCAGCAGTGCATTTACAGCAGCTGCTACAAGTTGTGAGCTCTGGGAGAGTCACAGATTGCATTGGGTTGGAAGGAACCCTCAAAGGGCATCTTGTCCAAGCCCCCTGCAAGCAGCAGGGACAGCTCCAGCTAGAGCAGGCTGCCCATGGCCACAGCACATCTGACCCTGAATGTCTCCAGTGTCAGGGCCTCAACCACCTCCCTGGGCAACCTGTTCCAGTGTCTCCCCAGCCTCACTGTGCAGAACTTCCTCCTCATGTCCAACCTAACTCTGCCCTGCTCCAGTTTCAAGCCATTGCCCCTCGGCCTATCCCCACAGGCCCTTCTGAACAGTCCCTCCCCAGCCTGCCTGGGGGTCCCCTGCAGATATTGAAATGCAGCTCTGAGGTCTCCCTGAAGCTGCCTTTTCTGCAGGCTTTACAACCCCAGCCTGTCCCCATAGCAGAGGTTCTCCAGCCCTTTGATCACATTTGTGGCCTCCTCTGCACCTGCTCCAGCAGGTCCCTGTCTTTGTCCTGGGGATCCATAGGTGGACATGGCACTGCAGGTGAGGTGTCACACTGGGGGAAGCTCTAAGGTCTCCCTGGAGCCTTCTCTTCTCCAGGCACAACAGCCCCAGCTCTCCCAGCCTGTCCCCATAGCAGAGGTTCTTCAGTCCGCTGATCGTCTCGGTGGCCTCCTCTGTTCCTGCTCCGGCCGCTCCCTGCCCCTGCTGTGCTCCCGGAGTTGCTCTCCTGGCCGCCCTTGCAGGGTACCGCAGCAGCCCCCTAGCGGTGCAGGCGTCCTGGGAGCGCTGTGACAGCAGCAGCCGGAGCGGCCGTGCTGGGGACGTGTGTGCAGCCACCTCCAAACATGGCTCCCTCTGCTTTCAGCTATAAGAAGAAAGATGCAGACCTGTCGGTGGCTCAGGGCCGCATCAAGGACCTGGAGGTGCTGTTCCACCGCAGCGAGGCTGAGCTCAACACCGTCCTGAACGAGAAGCGCAGCCTGGAAGCGGAGGTGGCCGACCTGCGCGCCCAGCTCGCCAAGGTAGGATGGGGGCTGGCAGCCTGCGCTGCCTGACTTGCTTTTCTTTGCTCTTGGTGTGTAGTCTCAAGCATCACTGCTCCAGCTGGCTCGTGGCTGAGCCTCTGCCTGCCCTGCTGCCTGTGAAGCTAAATGGTGAGCAGTGCCTGGAAAGCCAGCAGAGCAGCAGGGGGGGTGAAAAGCTTTGTGCCCAGCAACGTTTGTGTTTGACGTTTCTGCTAGGTGTTTCTATACTCAGGAGACAGCAGGTTACTAAATGTCCTTTGTAAAGTCCTGCATCGTTTTCAGCTTGTGCTGGAGTTCCTGAGGGGACTGTGCTAGCAAGGGAAAGAACATGCAGCACTCTGGGCTTGAGGAGTTACCAGTCCTCAGCTCCACTGTTGAAGGAATCCTGCACTGTGCACACCAGCTCCACAGACTCGAGAGCTTGTTTGCCATGGCCATGAACACACACTCCTCCTTGGTTCCTTTGAACGTCAGGGGCTTGGATTTCTTGTTGGAATTGGTCCTGAGATGTCAAATGAAGACCATCAAGGGGTCATGGATGGAAAAGAGGAGGGATCTAGGTAAAATGAAATCTTTCTCTTTCCAACTCTCTCCTAGGCTGAAGATGGTCATGCTGTGGCTAAGAAGCAGCTGGAGAAGGAGACACTCATGCGTGTGGACCTGGAGAACCGCTGCCAGAGCTTGCAAGAGGACCTGGATTTCAGGAAGAATGTGTTTGAGGAGGTACTAGCCACCCAGCAGCCTTAGCAGTCTGCAGTCTGTGTAGCTTTTATTCACCCTGACTGTTAACTAGCCCAGGCAGGGGAGATCAGTGTTAGCCTTGCTAGGAATGGACTGAAAAGTGAAATGGGGAAAGGTTGTGCAAGAGTTCCATGGTGAGGCAGTGGTGGAGCTGGCAGGAGAGCTAAGTGACAAGGGCATTGTTCCATGGGCTTCATGTAGCAGCTGGCTGCTGGGGGAAAGGGATAGTCTTGTTCCCTCTCTAGAGCCCTGCTCCTTTCTCACACCAGCTCTGGTGCAGCCACCCTGCTTCTTGCAGGTGTGAGGTGAGTTGGCTGAATGGCTCTAGTGAGGACCAGAGTTTTTGTGCAGTCAACAATGGGAATGCAGAGGTGGGGAAGGGGAAGCATGACCTTCTGCACCAGCTTGTGAACACCTTGTGAGCACTGTCTCTGAACTTTGGCTCTGCAGTGAGGTGGTGCCTGTGAGCAGTTGCCATGTGCTGGGGCCCTTTGTCCCACCCGTGCTGGCTGTGATGTTTGGCTCACCAAGCACCAAACCCTCTCAGCCCCATGAACTGGTTGAGTTGAATTGTTGCCAGCTTAGTGGCTAAGTTGGGAGTGCCTGGGCTGGCTTATGGGGCAGGGTTGTGTGGGTAAGACAGGGGTTGGAGCAGGGCAGAGAAGCCAAGCACAGCAGTCACCCTGGGTCATGCTGACCGCTGGCTCACTCCCATGCCCTGCAGTAGTCAGATTGCTGCACACAACTGCAGGAACAGAACCATGGGTTGGGCCAGAGCCTTAGAATAACTCTGCTTCCTGAGGAGAATTGTGGTGCTGCTGGCTGAAGGTGAAGCTAAATGAGACAGCAGAAGCTAATTTCAAAGCTTGCTGTGCTGAAGTGAGTGTTCCCTTGGCCACCCCTAAAGCTCTTTGATCCTTGCACAGACCAGTTCAACATGAGAAAAAAGGGAATTGGCTTCCTTTGGGTTTGTGAGTTCAGTGATTCAGTGAAGGTCTAGAGTTAGGACATCAAGGCTGGAAGTGTGGTAAGTGAAGCCTGCTTGTTGAGCTGCTTAGCTCAGCTCTTCACCTGATGCATTGTAGTCCACCCCAGATGCTCTCTGAGGGTTCATTGTCTACAGTTACTAAGGGGCTGCTGCTTGTTGGATTTCTTGGTGTAAGAATTGACCACAGAAGGGAAAGCTTCTTCCAGATGACACCAGGACACGTTGCTGTGAGCAGAGGCCATGTTTCTGAGGGTGTTTTTAGATGTAGAGAATTGCTGCAGTCATTTGCAAAGCTGCTGTGGCTTTGTGTTAGTCTGCTGTAAGTAGTGGAGTCCCCCAGGGATCACTGCTGGGTCCAGTCCTGTTCAATGTCTTCATCAATGACATGGATGGAGGGTCAGACAGAAAGAGTCTGCTCAGCAAGGTTGCTGATGATACCAGACTGGGAGGCTTGGCTGAGACACCTGAAGGCTGTGAGGCCATTCAGAGACTTGCTTGGACAGACTGAGAGCTGGGCAGAGAGGAACCTAATGAGGGTCAGCAAGGATGAGTGCAGAGTCCTGCAGCTGGGGAGGAAGAATAAACTGCAGCAGGACAGGTTGGGAGGGGATCAGCCCTGTGGAGAAGGACCTGGGAGTGCTGGTGGGCAACAAGTTCTGCATGGGACAGCAGCCTGCCCTGGGGGCCAAGGAGGCCAATGGGATCCTGGGGTGCATTAGGAAGAATGCAGCCAGCAGGGCTAGGGAGGTTCTCCTGCCCCTCTACTCTGCCCTGGAGAGACCACACCTGGAATATTGCATTCAGGTCTGGGCTCCCCAGATCAAGAGGGACAGAGTCCAACAGGCTACAAGGATGCTGAAGGGACTGAGCACTGCCTGGTGAGGAGAGGCTGAGAGCCCTGGGGGTGTTCAGTCTGATCAATGGCTCTCAATATCTGAGGGCTGCTGGTCAGGAGGGAGGGGATAGGCTCTGCTCAGTTGCACCCTGTGATAGGACAAAGAAAACTTGCAGCACAGGAGGTTCCACCTCAACATGAGGAGGAACTTCTTCACTGTGAGGGTCACAGAGCACTGGAACAGGCTCCCCAGAGGGGTTCTGGAGCCTCCTTCTCTGGACCCTTTGAAGCCCCATCTGGATGTGTTCCTGCTGTGGCCTGGTCCTGCTCTGGCAGGGAGTTGGACTCGATAGTCTCTGGAGGTCCCTTCCAACCCTAACATCCTCTGAGCCTGTGCTGGGACACCAGGCAAGCAAAGTCAGCTTTGCTTCACTTCTCTGCTCTTCCTCCTCAGGGCCCTGCTGCTACCATCAGGCCTTCTCCCAGTACCAGAACCACTCCCTTCTTGTTCACCCAGCCCTGAGGGGAGGAATTGTTCCTTTCTCACACTGTGCATTCAGACCTGGCCAGGCCTCTTCAGGGCTCAGCATGGTGAAGGGCATGAGTAAGGCTTGCCTCACCAGTTGGGCCCAAGAGAACTAGAGCAGAGAACTTGTACTTCTCCACCAGTGACAATTTCTTAGAGCAAGCTGAGCCCAGAAATAAATATTTATGTCTTCAGGATCGCTTGGGTAGCTCCTTTATTCCTAACATAATCGAAATGCAAGGAGTGGAGCTCACCCAGGCTTCAGCCAAAGAGGAGATCTGCATGTGATTGGGATGGAAATGTGAAGGTGCAGCTTCTCTCTCTCTAATTATTGTTTTTCATTACATGTGAGTCACAAAAGGGCTTTATTTTCACTTGACTCCTTGCAGACTGTTCCTGCAGGGATGTGGATTGAGAAGAAAGAGTTTGTGGTGCAGCACCTGGAGTCTCTTTGCTGGGCAAAGATTAATGTCTTCTGCCCTCTCCCCTCACCCCACATTGTGACTTTGTGGTTTGGGTTGGAAGGGACCTCCAAAGCTGAGCCAGTCCAACCCCATCTGCACTCAGCAGGGACATCCTCCACTAGATCAGGTTGCCCAGAGCCTTGTTGAGCTTCAGCTTGAGTATCTCCAGGGATGGGGCTTCAACCACCTCCCTGGGCAACCTGTTGCAGTGTTCCAGCAGCCTCCTGGTGCAGAACTTGTTCCTCACAGCCAATCTCAATCTGCTCTGCTCTAGTTTGAAGCCATTGCCCCTGGTGCTGTCCCTGCAGGCCTTTGGGAACAGTCCCTCTGCAGCCTTCTTGCAGCCCCTTCAGGTCCTGGCAGGCTGCTCTAAGGTCTCCCTGGAGCCTTCTCCTCTCCAGGCTGAACACCCCCAGCTCCCTCAGCCCGTCCTTGTAGCAGAGCTGCTCCAACCCCCCAGTTATCTGCATGGCCTCCTCTGGGCTGCTGTGTCTTAGGCTCCAATGAGTTTGGTTCCTGTTTACTAAACAATTAGTACTGAAATGGTGGATTGTGGTGTGGGTGTGATTGCTTGTGCTGTTTGTCCTGATGTGGAATTGTGTCCCCCCCTTTGCTATGTGTGCAGGAGATCAGGGAAACCAGGAAGCGCCACGAGCACCGCCTGATCGAGGTGGACACCAGCCGCCAGCAGGAGTACGAGTCCAAGATGACCCAGGCCCTGGAGGACCTGAGGAACCAACATGATGAGCAAGTCAAGCTCTACAAAATGGAGCTGGAGCAGACCTACCAGGCTAAGGTAACCACTGCTGGCCACAGCAGACAGGAGGTGCAGCTGGGGAGATGGGAGCGTCCCTCAGCCCTGCTGGCTGCCTTGGAGGAGACGATGGGAGGAAGCTTTGTCCCCGTGTTCAGATGCCACCTCTGGTGGTGGTTGCACAGCTGCCTTTCCAGGGAGGTTGCAGCCAGAGCTGGGAGTAGCTTTAGTCTTTTAGGCTTTTTATCTTTTAGAAAGCCTAAAAAGAAAATAAATACCCCCCCCACCAAGCCAACACCTTCCCAGGAATCAAAGAAGCTCTGTTTCACTCCTGTTTGTACAGGAGATGTGAGAACCACTGATTACTTAGCAAAAGAACAGACTAATTTGCTCAGGACTCCAAAGAAAATCATTAGAGGGTCTGAAGCATTGGGAGAGTCCCCTTGAAAGGTGTCATTTGAAAACAGAGGAAGTCTACAGAAAGGCTTGGAACTGTAGATCAGTGCAGAGGACACCATGGGAACAGTGGATGGCAAGCAACAGACAATGCCTTCTGCTGTAAGGATTTTCTTTCTTTGTGCCACAGATCCATTTCTTCCTCCAGACTGGAGGGGGTGTAGGAAACTTGGGCATTGGCTGTAAGAAGCTGGAGGGAAGGGTTGGTTTGCTTGGGCAAGGGCTGCACTTCAGCATGGGCTTCTACCTGGATGCAGTGAGCTTGCCAAATGAATGCAGACACAGTGAGAGAGCCTTCACTGCCCCTTGCACTGTCAGTTCTGCTGTGCCCTTCACAAAGCTCTTCCTGGCCCCATGACTCCTCTCAGTAAACCTTCTCACATTTCAGTGATCCCAGTTAGTTCTGCATGGGAAAATTACTGGATGTGGTTTCATTGGTGGTGGGGAAACTTCAGGCAAGGTACTGGGACTTTATTGAGCAGCTTTGGTGATGAAAACCATGGTGTGTGAACTGGGAATGGTTTGGGTGAGAAGGGACTTTTAAAGCTCATCCCCAACTAGAGCAGGTTGCTCAAGAGCTCCAAACAGCCTGACCTCTACTGGTGCCAGGCATGAGGCATCTCCCACCTCTCTGGGCAGCCTGGGCCAGAGGCTCTCACCACTCTCAGCATCAAAAATACCTTTCTTCAGTCTGAATCTTCTCCTTTTGGTTCCAAACCATCCCCCCTTGTCCTGTCCCAACAGACCCCACTCCAAAGTCTGTCCCCAGCTTTGTGCTCAGCTCTTTAAGCACAGCAAGGCCACCAGAAGGTCTCCCTGGAGCTTTCTCCTCTCCAGGCTGCCCAAACACAGCTCTCTCAGCCTGGCCTCCCAGCAGAGGGCTTCCAGCCCTGCCAGCATTGCTGTGGCCTCCTCTGGCCCTGCTCCACCAGGTCCCTGTCTGTGCTGAGGATTCCAGAGCTGCCCCAGCACTGCAGGGAGGGTCTCAGCAGAGCAGAGGGTATATGTGAACACAGGAGTGATTCAGTCCAGGAGAATGCTTCTGAAACTTCTTCAGTATTTGCACTCTCAGTTTATCTGCCAGTTGGAGCAGGTGAGTAGAATACAGCTCACTCAGAGGGAAGAAGCAGTAGGGCTTTTTTGAGATAAAAGAATGATTTCCCAGGGCTGAGTGAAACTGAACAAAGTTTTAACAGTGGTTTGCCAAGGTTCATCTTGGGAATGGCTGCATGCAAGGAACACAAAGGAAAAGTGAGTTACAATGATTCACAGAGAGCCTGGAGACACAAAGAGGAAGGAGAACTCTCCCACTGAGTCACGAGGTTCAGGGTGGACTCACCAGCTTCCTAAACTCCTTTTGGAGCCTAGGCATGGGTGGATCCCATTCTAGTCTTGACTTGGTCAAGTGTTTATGTCTAATGGAAGTATCCATACAATGTTCACAGTAACACTGAGTACCTGCATGGATTGGTGATGCTTCCTGCTAGTAATTCTGGTTGACAGCAGCTGAAGATGAGCCAGGGTGTGCTCAGGGGGCAAGAAAGCCACCAGCATCCTGGTCTGGATCAGCAGTGGTGTGGCTAGGAGCAGGCTAGTGATCTCACCCCTGTGATGGGCACTGCTGAGGCTGCATCTCAAGTACTGTACCAAATTTTGGGTCACTCCAAGAGGGACACTGAAGGGCTGGAGCAGGTCCAGAGAAGGCCAACCAAGCTGGGGAAGGGTCTGGAGAACAGGGCTGGGGAGGAGCAGCTGAGGGAGCTGGGGGTGGTTAGTGTGGAGAAGAGGAGGCTGGGGTGACTTCCTTGCTCTCTACAGCTCCCTGAGAGGAGGCTGCAGTGAGGTGTGGGCTGGGCTCTGCTCCCAGGTGATGGGAGAGGAAATGGCCTGGAATTGTGCCAGGGGAGGGTTAGGTTGGAGAGGAGGAACAATTTCTTTGCTGGAGGAGTGGTCAGGGATTGGCACAGGCTGCCCAGGGAGGTGGTGGAGTCCCCAGCCCTGGGTGAGGTGCTCAGGGCTGTGGGCTAACAGCTGTGTGCAGGGAGGTGTTTGGCTCTGGCTGGACTCAAGGGTCCTTAAAGGCTCTGCCAGCCAGGCCATTCTGTGGCTGCATGAATTCAGCTGCTGCCAGTTGCTTACTGAGGGTCTCTCAGGTAAGGGATCTCTCTGCCGTGGGTAAGGAGGAGTCTGTTAGTCTCAGGTGAGGAATCTCTCACCTTAGAGGCATCCCTGCTGCAGGGCAGGGTCACCTGGCAAGCAGTCCAGCTGCCAGTCAGGGAGAGCTCAAACTGGGCCCATGCTGGTGGAATACTTAGTGGGTGGAGTAGTTGTTTGCTGGTGAGCAGCAGAGTCAAGGCAGATGTTTGCATTTTAGCTCTGCTATCTTGTCCCCTGCTTTATCTTCCACCTTTTGGCTTTGGAAACCATCTGTCAAAATAATTTTCCAGACACCTTCACTCCCTTGTAGGTGAGCCAGGGCCCTTCCAGTTCACCCCCAGGCTGTGAGACCTGGGGCTGCCTAGTCAGCCTGAGCCAAAGCTTGGTGAGGAGTCAGAGTATCCATCACAGCTCTCCACACCCTGAGTTAGCAAGGCCCAGTTCACCCAGCACTGGGCACAGGGGAGAGCAGCAGCTTTGCTCTTGGTACAGTTGCTGGTCACAGGTTTGTTGTGGGCTTGGTTTTTGGTGTTTCTTGCCCTACCTGAAGGAATTGGGCAGCTGCCAGGTTTCTTGTGGTTACTGAAGGTGCTTGCCAAGGATTCCAGCCACTTTGATTCTCAGCTGGTGGAGAAATTATGGTGCTGCTGCCATTGCTCAGCCTCACCCTTCACTGAGACTCCCTCTGAATCCTTTGATGTTTTACAGTTTGGGATCTACAAATTCATGGATTCATGAAATGGTTTGGGTTGGAAGGAGCCTTAAAGCTCATCCAGTTCCAACCCCCTGCCATGGGCCCCAGGGACATCTCCCACCAGCCCAGGCTGCTCAAGGCCTCATCCAGCCTGGCCTTGAACACCTCCAGGCAGGAGGCAGCCACAGCCTCCCTGGGCAGCCTGTGCCAGGCTCTCCCCACCCTCACTGGCAAGAATTTCTTCCTCATCTCCACTCTCAGTCTTCCCTCTCCCAGCTCAAAGCCATTGTTCCTCATCCTGTCACTCCCAGCCCTTGTCAAAGGTCCCTCCCCAGCTCTCCTGGAGTCCCTTCAGGTACTGGAAGGCTGCTCTGAGATCTTCCTGGAGCTTTCTCTTCTCCAGGCTGAACAGCCCCAACTCTCCCAGTCTGTTCTTACAGCAGAAAGTTCTCCAGCCCTGTAATAATCTTTGTGGCCTCTCCAGCAGCTGCAGGTCCTTCCTGTGCTGGGGACCCCAGAAGTGCTGCAGGTGGGGTCTGAGCAGAGCAGAGGGGCAGAATCCCCTCCCTGTGCTGCTGCTCTCTCTGCTCTGGCTGCAGCTCAGCACTCAGCTGCCTGCTGGGCTGCCAGGGACCATTGCTGGCTCCTGGGGACTTTGTCACCAACTGACACCCCCAAGGCCTTCTCCTCACAGAGTCACAGAAACATTCAGGTTGGAGAAGACCCTCAGGATCACCAAGTCCAACCCAGAACCCTACTCTTCAAGGGTCACCCCTAAACCATATCCCCAAGCACCACATCATCTTTAAACACATCCAGGGTTGGGGACTCCACCACCTCCCTGGGCAGCACATTCCAATCCCTGAGCACTCTTGCTGGGGAAAAAATGGTCCTAATAACTAGTCTAAACCTACCTAGTTGTAGCTTGAGGCCGTTCCCTCTTGTTCTATCACTAATTACCTGTGAGAAGAGACCAGCACCAGCCTCTCTGCAATGTCCTTTCAGGTAGTTGCAGAGAGCAATGAGGTCTCCCCTCAGCCTCCTCTTTTCTAGACTAAACAGCCCCAGCTCCCTCAGGAAGCCTCCCTCAGGATCCTCCTCCAGGCTCCTCTCGAGCCACTGCTCACCCAGGCTGGATTTGTGCTTGGGATTGCCCTGACCCAGATGTGGAACCTGGCACTTGGCCTTGCTGAGCTCCACGAGGTTGGCAGCAGCACTGCAGATAATAGGTGCTCAGTGCAGCGAGCAGCCTTGGCAGCAGTCACGGGAGTCAGGGACAGGGAATGTTTGTACAACAAGGTGCTTGCATGGACTTGGCACAGTCTGAAGAGAAGCTCCTGGGTAGAGGATGCCCTGTAGAAACAGAGTCTGCAAAACACAGACTTGGAGAACGAAAAGGGGACAAGACTTGAAGAGGGGCTGAGCAAATGAAGCTGCTTTTGTCCCATCTCAAAGGACGGGGATTGCTGGGGATGAGGTTGGAATGCAAAGGGAAGAGCAGGCTTAGCTGTGGGCTTCCTCTTGTGGATTTCTGGGTGAAGATGTGTTCAGAGAGCCTGAGCTGCCAAGGAGTAGGGTGTCATGGCAGGTTGTTACACGTGGTTGGTGAGAAGGTCTTGGGCAGAAGCTCACTTCTGGCTGTGGCCACAGTCTTTGACAATAAGCAAGGGAAGTCCTGGCTGAGGATGTGGCACGGTGCCAGCACAGCTGAGGTGAATGGTTGGCAGCATTCACAAAACTTCTCATTTGGAGCTCAACAGGAAGTGTTGGAGCATGGAGCTGACCTAAAGCTCCTGCAAAGCTCTGAGCCTAAAGAGGACTCTTGTGAATCTCCTTCCCAACCCAGAGCCTGGGGAGCAGCAGAGCTAATGAAGGTGGTTGTGCTGTGCCCAAGGAACTGCTCTGCCTGTAGCAGTTCTTGGGACAGGGACAGTTGAGTTGCTGGTTGGGTTCTGTGCTGTGTATCAGAGGTGTTGAACTCAGCTGCATGGACAGATTCTCTAGGTAGCTACTTTGAAACTTAGCCTGTCACAGCTTCCAGCTGTCAGATTTAGTTCTGCTTCGCCTTAGCCACCAGACATGAAGGTTGTTGGCTTGGTGAGGTGGAGAGAAACTGAAACCAGAGTATCTGGTGGCCACTGTTGGGGAAAGAATGTAGCCTAAAGGACAGGATGTCAGCTGGAGTGCTGGGGGGGTGGTGTGGGCTTTAGTCCTTCTTGGAAAGGTAGAGGGTGATACAGAGACCAGCAAGGAAGGCAGTGAAGAGTATGAGCTGGGTCCTGCACAAGGAAAGCTTAAAATAAAACTCCTTGGGAGAGGAGATAGGTTGAGAAAAGGGAAAGGTACAGCAGGTGCCTGTGAATGGATCAGTAGCACGGGGAAAGGGAATGAGGAGTGATTGTTTCTTACTTCTCAGTAGCAGCAGGGGCAGGGAATGTCCAGCTGCAGACTCAGAAGGAACAAAAGAAGGATGTTCTTCATGGGATAAACTCCTTGCCCCATTAATTCCAAGGGCAGAGGCAAATTCCTGCCTGAAGAATTGCCTGAGGTATAGCAGGCAGCAGAACGCTGCCTCTAGCTTAGCAAGGCCCTGAGCTGCAGGCAGCCGAGACAGAATCCCTGTGGGGTGTTGCACTGAGCTTAGTCCCTGGGTGTCAGGGAGCTGTCAGACCAGGAGGTGACTCAGGCAGGCTCTGCTCTGACCTGCTGTAGTGTTCTTACAGCCAGGCAGAGAGGGGTCACAGGAACCTGGGCTCTGAGAAACCCCGAGGCTGTGTAACGGAAGGGCTAGGAGACAGTGGCTTCAACAGCAAAACCAAATCCCATGGGAACAGGACTGACTTTTGAGTTTGATAGCTTGTTACAAAGTCATGGAGTGACAGGGGGATAGCTTCAGGCTGGGAGGAGCTGGATTTAGATGAGACTTCACAAAGAGATTCTTCCCCATGAGGGTGGTGAGCAGGATGCCCAGAGAGGCTGTGATGGTTCCAAGCCTGGCAGTGTTCCAGGCCAGGCTGGATGAGGCCTTGAGCAGCCTGAGCTGGTGGGAGGTATCCCTGCCCATGGCAGGGGTTGGAGCTGGATGATCTTGAAGGTCCCTTCCAACCCAACCCATTCCATGAAAGAAGCTTTGCTGGTCCTTAGGGCACTGCCTTAGCCTTGTGTGGCCCTTGCCAAAAACACAGCAAATTTCCAGTTACATTTGCTTCAGGTTAAGTAGCCTCCTGTTGTTTTTTTTTTACCAGAAGGATGTTTGCAGGACACTTAACAACCCTTCTCCTACATTAACTCACTGCAAGTAACCTGTTCCAAACTTGCCTTGCAGCTGGAGAATGCCAAGCTGTCCTCTGACCAGAACGACAAGGCTGCTGGTGCTGCTCGCGAGGAGCTGAAGGAGGCTCGCATGAGGATAGAGACCCTGACCTACCAGCTCTCCAGCCTGCAGAAACAGGTAAAGGCACTGCCCCTGGGGGCTGGCTGTGACATCTCTGCCCCTCGATCTGCCTCGTTACCTTCATGCGTGGACCTGTGCCCCTTGTGCCGTACCCAGTGGATGCCCACTGGGCGCCTGTTGACTGTCTCCCATCTCCCTAGGCCAGTGCAGCGGAGGATCGTGTCCGGGAGCTGGAGGAGATGATGGCTGGGGAGAGGGAGAAGTTCAGGAAGATGCTAGATGCAAAGGAGAGGGAGATGACAGACATGAGGGACCAGATGCAGCTGCAGCTTACAGAGTACCAGGAGCTGCTGGATGTCAAGCTGGCACTGGACATGGAGATCAGTGCTTACAGGAAACTCCTGGAAGGAGAAGAGGAAAGGTAGGTGCAGACTCCACCTTCTTCCCTGAACACCAGGCACTGGGATTTGCATTCCTTACACTGCTTTTTATAGCAGCTGAGCAGGAAAGCTCCAGAACCTGAAGGGGCTGCAGGAGAGCTGGACAGGGACATTTATATAGGGGCTTGTAGTGACAGGCAAGGGGCAGTGACTTTGAGCTGGGAGAGGGAAGATTCAGAGTGGTGCTGCATTTCAGTATCTGCAGGGGACTTCCAGGCAGGCTGGGGAGGGACTGTTCAGAAGGGCCTGTGGGGAGAGGCCAAGGGGCAATGGTTTGAAAGTGGAGCAGGGCAGAGTTAGGTTGGACATCAGGAGAAGTTCTGCACAGTGAGGATGGGGAGACCCTGGCACAGGTTGACCAGGGAGCTGGCTGAGGATCCATCCCTGGAGACATTCAAGATCAGCCTTGCGGTGTCCCTGGGCAGCCTGCTCTGGCTGGAGCTGTCCCTGCTGCTTGCAGGGGCTTGGACAAGATGCCCTTGGAGGGTCCTTTCCTACGCAGTGCAGTCTGTGGAGCTGTGCAGTCCTCACTGGCAGTGCTTTCCCTGGCACATAGAACTATGCTACCAGGACACCTCCCCCCTTCTCCTGCCTGCAGTCCTGAGGGGCTCAGCGAGGCTGCTCTCCCCCCGGGGCACACTCCGGGCTGGTTGCTGTGAGTGCAGCAGCTGCTGGCTTTGTGTGGGACTGTCTGGAGCAGTTACTGAGATGCTGGCTTCCTTGTGCTCAGGTTGAAGCTGTCTCCAAGCCCCTCCTCCCGTGTCACCGTGTCCCGGGCCACCTCCAGCAGCAGCAGCAGCAGCACCTCCCTCATCCGCTCCTCCCGCGGCAAGCGGAAACGCTTGGAGGCAGAGGAGCTGTCCGGCACCAGCGGCATCGGCACCGGCAGCATCAGTGGCAGCAGCAGCAGCAGCTTCCAGATGTCCCAGCAAGCTTCAGCTACAGGAAGTATCAGCATAGAGGAGATAGACCTGGAGGGCAAATACGTTCAGCTGAAGAACAACTCGGAGAAGGTGAGCGGCAGCAGAGCTCCTGCAGAGCCCCCAGGAGCAGCTCCACTGAGCTCCTGCACGCAGCCTTTGGCAGCACAGGGCGGGCTTGGAGGGCAGGAGCTGTGCCACAAGGTGCAGCATCCTGCCCTGATTCACAGGGACACATGGAAGTTGAAGGGTACAGCGTGCTGGCATGAGAGGGGAACGTCTCTGGAGGAAGGGCTGAGAGGCCTGGGGCTGGTTAGTGTGGAGAGAAGGCTGAGAGGGGATCTCATGAATGTCTGTAAATATCTTGAGGGTGGGTGTCAAGAAGAGGAGGCCAGGCTGGGCCAGGCTCTTCTCAGTGATGTGCACGAGGTGCAGTGGACACAACCTGGAACCCAGGAGGTTTCACTTCAACATGAGAAGAAACTTTGGGGTGAGGGTGCTGGAGGCCTGGAGCAGGCTGCCCAGAGAGGTTGTGGAGTCTCCTTCTCTGGAGACTTTCAAGACCCATCTGTGTTCCTGTGTGACCTGCTCAGGGTGATCCTGCTCTGGCAGGGGGGCTGAACCTCCAGAGGTCCCTTCCAACCACCACCATTCTATGGCTCTGTGATGTTTGCTGCGGGGTAGAGAGCAGAGTTTGTGTCCCAGATACCTGAACATGTTTGTGCACAGAGCCCTGCTGGCCCCAGGCAGAACCTTTCTGTGTGCACTGTGGATCTTGCTGGATGCCCTCATGGCAGTTACACTTCAGACTGGGAGTGGGTACAGAAAAATACTTTCAAGTTGGAGTGCAGTGTCTAACAAGCATGTAAATAGATTTCTATTTTCATTATTTTAATGACAAAGAGACCTAGAGAAAGCTCTGGGGCCTGCTTGCTCTGTTTTGCTCACCCTGAATAACCTTTTGACTCTCTCCACTAGGATCAGTCTTTGGGTAACTGGAGACTGAAAAGACAAATTGGAGATGGAGAAGAAATTGCTTACAAATTTACTCCCAAGTATGTCCTCAGAGCTGGGCAGACTGTAACAGTAAGTGGAACTTGCAGTATGTTCAACCCCACCTTCTGCTGCTGGTCCTGTGGCCATTGTGAAGCTGACACTTGCTGGGTAACCTCTGCTTTCATGGAGCTCACTTCAGAGGAGCAGGATTTCAGTCAGAAAAAGGTGGAAGAGAAATGAGGAAGGGCTTGTAGTGAGAGGATGAGAGGGAATGGATTGAAGCTTGAGGAGGGCAGATTGAGACTGGAGATGAGGAAGAAATTGTTGAGAGTGAGGGTGGGGAGAGACTGGCACAGGCTGCCCAGGGAGGCTGTGGATGCTTCCTGCCTGGAGATGTTCAAGGCCAGGCTGGCTGAGGCCTTGAGCAAGCTGTGCTGGTGGGAGGTGTCCCTGCCCATGGCAGGGGGTTGGACCTGATCTTTAGAGTCCTTTCCAACCCAAACCTATCTATGAAATTGCATTTCTGCCTGTGCCCCAAACTGGCAAACACTGAGGTGCTCATAAAGCTGAAGAAGGTATCTCATGGGGGTGGGCGTTTCAAGGCCTGTTTCAGACACCTTTGCCTGGCTTTGGAACACGAATCCTCCTGAGCATCATCACGGAACAGCATTGCAGAGCACTCATTCAGTCTGGTTGGCTGGAGTTAAGTTCAGGACAAGACACTCTCAGCTAGAAGAGTTGCTTTTCTGTATTTTGTGTTTTATTCTCAGTCTGCACCAAATGTTCTTTCAGAGGGGGGCAAAATTGACTTTCAGTCAGCTTCAGGTACTTCTGCCTAAGCATCAACTGCTCAGATACAAAGGAAAGCTTAAACTGATAGACTTAACCAAGCTGCTTTGTGTCTTGGCCCCACAGAGTGCAGTCCCTGAGGCAGTGCTAGGGGCAGTGTTTGCATTCAGCAGAGCAGTGGTCACTGGAGTCAGAGGGATAATTGTTTTGTGTGATTTAGTTTTTGGTTCTAAAAGCAGAGGGAAAGTGCCAGGAGAGTTCAGGGCCAGAAATTAGATGTGGAGAGAACAGGAGAATGAAGGGGTTCTGTGTATTTAAATGGAGTGTGCCTGAAGAGCTCATGCCAGGATGTCTTTCTCTCCAGATTTGGGGTGCAGATGCAGGAGTATCTCACAGCCCCCCCTCTGTGCTGGTGTGGAAGAACCAAGGCAGCTGGGGCACCGGAGGCAACATCCGCACATACCTCGTGAACTCGGAGGGAGAGGTGGGCTGGGGCTGCAGGGGCAGCCTGGGCTGGGGCTGCAGGAGGGAGCCTGGGCTGGGGCTGCAGGGGGCAGCCTGGGCTGGGGCTGCAGGAGGGAGCTGGGCTGGGGCTGCAGGAGGGAGCCTGGGCTGGGGCTGCAGGGGGCAGCCTGGGCTGGGGCTGCAGGGGAGCCTGGGCTGGGGCTGCAGGAGGGAGCCTGGGCTGGGGCTGCAGGGGGGGCCTGGGCTGGGGCTGCAGGGGGGAGCCTGGGCTGGGGCTGCAGGGGGGAGCCTGGGCTGGGGCTGCAGGGGGAGCCTGGGCTGGGGCTGCAGGAGGGAGCTATGGGCTGAGCTATCTGCCAGGCTGGCTGCTGGGGCAGGGGACCCAAAGAAAGCTGGATTCTAAGATCTTATTGTCTCCTAAACCACCCAGGGAGTGGCTGGAGTCCCCATCCCTGGAGGTGTTCAGGAAATATCTGCATGTGGCCCTTGGAGCCAAGGATAGTGGCTGTGGTGGTGTTAGGTTGATGGTTGGACTCTTAGAGACCTTTTCCAATCCAAACAATTCTATGGAACTCAGAGAGCTTCCAGCAGTGAAATCCTGAACCCCCTGCACATAGCACTGGGGGTCTGGGGAAATGCTGGGAAGCTGCTCACCATCCTGATTACATTACAGACTCTCTTCCTGCAGTAGAAAACCACCCTGCAGCAGATGGTGGGGTTGGAGTTTGTGTGTTTTCAGAGCAGACCAAATCAGTACTGCTGGGAATTCAGAGTCCCACTCTGCAGTAACCACAGTGCTCTGAGGCACAGTGTCAATAGTAACCTAGGCAGACAGCTGGCCTTGCACTGCTGGAGGGCTGCCAGAAGCCTCCTCTGCCTTCTGCCCACAACCAAAAACCCACAAGCATCCCTCCAGAAGACTCCTGCAAGGGAGCTTTGTGCTTTCCCTGGTGTCCCTAAGAGTGCCAATATCCCAGGGAGCTGATGGAAGCAGGGGAGGGAAGCAGAGTTGTGTAAGTTGTCCTGCTGCTGGCACTGCTGTGGAGCACTGCAGGGACAGCAGCACAGCACAAGGCAGGAGGTCACTGCACAACAGGGGACACAGCTGAGAATGGACGTGGGAGTGGTTCAACTGCTGCTGAAAACTCTGCAGATCCAGGTCCCTGCCACTGTGGCTGCCTTCAGCATCCTTGCTCAGAGCTGTCTGCTGAGGGCAGCTTCTTCCACAAGCAGAAGTTCACAGCTGTGGCATCGGGGGTTCAGAAGAATTTCCTACTGCTAAGAAGTGTTAAAAAGGATTTAGTACTAAAGGAAGCTTCCTGGGGGGTTGGAACTGGTTTTAGGGCCTGGTTTGGAAGACTGGCCTGGAATATTTAGTAGAAATTGGGGATGTTCTTCGTGCTGTGTAAGCATCCTGAGGAGCTTTCCCACACTGCAGTGTGTGTCTCAGCTGGGGCTGCTCTGAGCTTGTGTAAAATTAACTGATGACCACTTGAAACACAGCTGCTTCCTCTCCACTCCCTGGCTGATGGCAGAGAATTAATTCCTGAAGCTAAAATTGCATTATCATGCCTTCAGTGGCTGCAGAGAGGAATGTTGTTGTGGCTTGCAGGAGATTACCAGGGTCTGCTTGCAGAGCAAACATTGAAGCCAGGGCAGGTGGCTGCAAACCTCCCAGTATTCAACAAGGGAATGATATTGGTGGTGCAGCAAAAACTTAGAGCTGGACATAGACTGCTAGCAGCTCCTTAGCCTTATCATGTTAGGAAGAAATTGTTGAGAGTGAGGGTGGGGAGAGCCTGGCACAGGCTGCCCAGGGAGGCTGTGGCTGCCTCCTGCCTGGAGGTGCTCAAGGCCAGGCTGGATGAGGCCTTGAGCAACCTGGGCTGGTGGGAGATGTCCCTGGGGCCCATGGCAGGGGATTGGAACTGGATGAGTTTTAAGGTTCCTTCCCTCCCAAACCTTTCTGGGAATCTGTGACTCTGATTCATGCTCTGGCTGACTCTCTGCTTGCTTCCCTGGTTCTCTGCCCCTGTGCAGGAGGTCGCAGTGAGAAACGTTACCAAGTCCGTGGTGCGAGAGAACGAAGAGGAAGAGGATGAGGCAGAGTTTGGAGAAGATGATCTTTTCAACCAACAGGGTAATGAGATTTAGACCAGATGGCTGACTTGTGCCTCCTTGGCTGGATTCATCAGCTACAAGTTTTAGCAGGGATCCCTTCAGCTTTGAGGGGCCCCGAGGTCCCTGCTCCCCTGTCCCAGGGGATGCTGGCAGAGGGCTGAAGCCTGCGGTGTGACCTCAGTGCAGTCTGAGTGGTTTGGCCAGGAACTGCTGTGTGAACAACAGTGGTGCAGCTCAGGCAGGGGCTGAGGCCAGCTCAGATGCCACAGTGTCTGTGGGAGTGCAGGACAGGTTACAGATTAGAGCACTGCAGGGACAGAGGCTACTTCTGGGGCTGTTAATGTTGGGTTTAGCAGTCAGTGTTCTCCCAGTCCAGGATTTGCCTCTCTGTGAAAGGGTCTGGGGAGTTCTTGCTGCAGACAGAAAATAACCATTGAGAAATACAATCACTGTTGTAAAAAAGTATATTCCTCTATAGACTATAAATTAGTGACTCTACTATAAGTTAATGACTCCATGTTGCTATAAATTAATGGCTGTGCTGCCATCCCAGGAGAGCTGGGCAAAGGGGAACCTTATGAAGCTCAGTAAGGACAAGTGTAGAGTCCTGCACCTGGGGAGAAACAGCAGCAGGCACCAGTGCAGTGCAGGGGTGGTCCTGCTGGAAAGCAGCTCCATGGAGAAGCACCTTGGAGCCCTAGTGGGCAGGAAGTCCTCCATGGGGCAGCAATGTGGCCAATGGGATCCTGGGGTGCATCAAGAAAAGTGTGGCCAGCAAGTCTAGGGAGATTCTTCTCCAACTCTGCTCTGCCCTGGTGAGACCACTCCTGGAGTACTGAGTCCAGTTCTGGGCTCCCCAGTTCAAGAGAGACAGAGAGCTGCTGGAGAGTCCAGCAGAGAGCTATAAGGATGCTGAAGAGACTGGAACAATCTGTGTGATGAGGAAAGGCTGAGAGCCCTGGGCTGGTTAGCCTGGAGAGGAGAAGGCTGAGAGGGGATCTGATCAATGTCTATAAATATTTGAGGGGTGGGTGCCAGGATGAAGGTGCCAGGCTCTCTTTGGTAGTGCCCAGGGATAGGACAAGGAACAATGGGTACAAACTGGAACCCAGGAGGTTCCATCTCAATGTGGGGAGAAACTTGTTTGGGGTGAGGGTGCTGGAGGCCTGGAGCAGGCTGCCCAGAGAATTGTGGAGCTTGTGACCTGCCCTGGGCGATCCTGCTCTAGCAGGGGTCTTGGACTGTATGACCTCCAGAGGTCCCTTCCAGCCCCTGCCATTCTGGGATCATCTCTCTTACACCAGCTGTGTGTTTTCATGGTCATGGTGTGCTCATGGAGGTGTTGGGCATGAGGCTGGACTTGATCTTGGAAGTCTTTTCCAACCTTAGTGATTCTGTGATTCTCTAAGTGGCCAGCAGCTGGCAGAGTGAAAAGGAGAAAGCTCCTTCATGGAAGTGGTGTCAGAAGGTAGCCTCCATGTGTTCCAGATGTCCATGAATCTATTTATGATATGACTTATCTCCATGTTTGTCATTGATTTCTCCTTCCCAGTCTCCACTCCTAGCTCTTCTCCCAACAAACTCAGGTTTGAAGTTGATCTCTTGAAGTCTTCTTAGCCTCCAAGGGATGGAGCAGTGTAGGTGTGATAGAAATCAACTGAAACAGACCTTTTCTTACCCAAAGCAGCATGGATCTGTCTCAAATAGAAACGTTTGAAACAGAGCAAGCTACTAACATCACAGTTTCATCATCTGCATCAGTGGGGAAGGCAGGGAGCTCACCAAGCAGGCTGTGGCAGCTAGAGGGGAGCAGTGCTGTCACCCTGGCAGTAGAAGTGATGCTTGCTGAGGTCTCTCTCTAGTTGTGACATTCCCTGAATTTAACTAAACCACCAAAGCCAAAGCTTTTAACTGAGGTGATAAGCAGTGCACAAGAAATTCTGCATGGGACAGCAATGTGCCCTCAGGGCCAGGAAATGCAAATGAGCTTCTGGGGGGCATTAAGAGGAGTGTGGCCAGCCAGGCTAGGGAGGTTCTCCTCTCCCTCTGTTCTGTCCTGGTGAGACCACACCTGGAGTATTGCATCCAGTTCTGGGCTCCCCAGTTCAAGAGGGACAGAGATCTGCTGGAGAGAGTCCAACAGAGGCTACAAGGATGAGGAAGGGACTGCAGCACTGCCTGGTGAGGAGAGGCTGAGAGCCCTGGGGCTGTTCAGTCTGGAGAGGAGAAAGACACAGAGGGGATCTGATCACTGTCTATCAATAGCTGAGGGCTGGGGGTCAGGAGGGAGGGGACAGGCTCTGCTCAGTTGCACCCTGGGATAGGACAAGGGGCAAGGGATGGAAACTACAGCATAGGAAGTTCCACCTCAACATGAGAGAGAACTACTTCACTGTGAGGCTCACAGAGCCCTGGCACAGGCTGCCCAGAGAGGTTCTGGAGTCTCCTCTGGAGCTTTTCCAGCCCCATCTGGATGTGTCCCTGTGTGACCTGTGCTGGATTCTCTGCTCCTGCTCTGGCAGGGGGTTGGACTCCACAATCTCCAGAGGTCCCTTCCAAGCCCTGACCTCCTGTGATGCTGTGAACCAGAACCCAGGCTTGGTTCTGGTGGGAAGCTGATGAGACCTGAACTCACTTACCTCTGTCTTATTTCAGGGGGATCCCAGAACAACCTCTAGAGGATGCTCAGTGATGTGAAGAAAGAAAGAAGAAAGAAAAAAAGAAAAAAAAGAAAGAACCTATTATTTGCTCTTTCTCTTCATTTATTTCCTTTTTATTTTTGCTATTTTTTTTTTCTTCCCCCTCCCCCCCCCCCCCCACTTCCCCCTCCTCCAGAGCCACTGAAAACTATTTTTATATGCATCATCTGATTTCTTTGAAGTTTACTCCTTGGTACATTTTTATATATAAAAAAAAAAAATAGCAAAAAGAGAAAAAAAAAAAAAGGCAAAGAAGTCTCTTTCCTGAAGAAATCTTGCCAGGATTTTTAACAGATTCCTTTATTTCCCCCTCCCCCTCTCTGTTAAAACTCTATTGGAATGCAGCATTCTGCCCCCCAGACAGAGTTGAAAGTCTTCTGTACAAACCAGCAGCAGAGAAGTTTCTAGCTGAAATGGGCTGAGGCTCCTTGAGTGTATGGTGAATCTGTGACTGCAGAGCTACCCAGGAGAGCACAAAACCCCTCCCAGCACTAAAGAAATGATCAAACAAACGGAAGAAAAACCACCCCAAAACAAAACACCCCCCCCCCCCAACCAAACTAAACCTCCAACCCTCTCAAAATCAAATAAAGGAACCAAAAAAGGCCACTCTTGGAAAGTGTTTTGCCCCAGGAGGGATTCCCAGGGCTGTCTCCTTGCCTGGTCCCCTCAGCAATGCCCTAATTAGGAAGATTAGACACACCCACACCCACCCCCCCCCAAATTGATCAATGATGCTGCTGCACCAATGGGGAGCTGCATTTTGGACACTCCTGGCTCAGGCTGGTGGCATCTTGTCCTGGCCCAGGGTCTGGCAGCTTAGTGGTAGAACAGCTGAGCCGGCCAGCAGCTCCCCTCCACGCTGTCTGCAGGCACAGAGCGCTGCCAGCACCCCAGGGTGTGGAGCTGCCCACCCCAGAACTCGGCCTGCCAGCAGCTCCCCTCCCTGCTGTCACTGCAGACAGGGAGAGCTGGGGCTCTGCTCCCTGGACACTCAGCACCCCAAGGTGTGGAGCTGTCAAGGCCACACTTGCTGTTTCCAGGGGAGTTTGCCCTTGTCCCAGGTGAGGCTTTGTTAAACCATGGCCACGAGGTGTGCTGTGCAGCCTGCCTGGTGACTGAAAGCTTTTGGCCTGCTCAGCACTGAGCAGGGATTGCAGATTTTAGCAGTTAAAAACCTCTTTTACTATTGGCAGTGATAAAAAAAAATGTCCATTTTAGAGGCTATCCTCTGTAACCTGTTGACTTGTTTTAATCAGATGCAGCTTGTCCGAGCTTCTCTGTTCACAGGGGGCACTGCCAGCTATCCTCAGGAGCAGCACTTGCAAAATAGGAGAGAGAGAGCTGAATTGCCTTGTTCTTAACCAGTTACCAGGAGCTGCTGCTGCTGCTGAGTCCTCAGATGCCCCAGGGGAAGGCACAGCAGTGCTGGGTGCACAGAGTGCCCTGTGTGAGCAGCAGGTGGGTTTGACTGCAGGTTGAGGATGCATTTTCTGACAGTGTCCCTTCAGCTGCTGCGTTTCAGTGGAGCTCCCTCTGACTTTGATTCCATGTAGCAGTGCAGCCTCCAGCGCTAGGAGGAATACTTGACTGCTCCAAAGAATGTATTGGCTCCTGGTCAGACGAACCTGGGGTTGGTTTTTGATTGGGTTGCTTTTGTTTTGGTGGTTTTTCCCCCAGTAGTTATTAGTTTGGATACAGAATTTGGATACTCTTTGATGCCAGCATAGATTCCTGTGTTTTTTACCTGCACTCCTGAACTCTGATCTTGTCATGCAAGTAGTTTAGACTTCCTCAAACAAGCTCCAAGGTTTGGTGTTTTCGGTGGCTTTTGGACATTCTGTTCTCTGAAGAGTTTTGTGACTGACAGATATAACCTAGGAGGTCAGTTTAGTGGCTTTGACTGATGGCTTTGTAATGCAAGCAGGGTGGGAACAAAAGGGGGGTGGGGGGAGGGGTCGTGTGAACTTAGGGATTTTATGTTGCCATTTAAAACAAATCAATCCGAGTGCTGCTTTCCTCTGACATCGCTGAAGTGAAGCTGATAGCAAAGCAGGGATCTCTTGGGATCCATTCTCAGCTCATCAGCTGGGCAAAGCAGTGGAAGGTTTGGCTGTTTGGGCTGCCTGGGGATCTCCATTGTCAGCTCATCAGCTGGGCAAAGCAGTGGAAGGTTTGGCTGTTTGGGCTGCCTGGGGATCTCCATTCCCAGCTCATCAGCTGGGCAAAGCAGTGGAAGATTTGGCTGTTTGGGCTACCTAGGGATCGACTTTGGCTATTGTTTTTTTTATTTCTCATGGAATTTTCCCACTCTGCTTGAGTAGAAGGTTAAATATGTAGTAAATAATCTCTCTCTCTCTCTCTCTCTCTCTCTCTCTGTAAAATGTATCTAGTGAAATTATGTTTCTCAGACATACTGTTACCAATTACCTTGTCTCAATTAGCTGTTATGCAAATGAATGCAATCAAGGTAGAAGCATTTTTTGCAGAGCACCTTCCAACCACTGGGACAGCACTTCCCTGCCTGACCCACAGCTTCTAGCACAGAGCTGCATCCTGGTGTTGAGGGCTTTGGGCTTGCTCTGGGGCTTCTTTTGGTGGCTTTTGGTTTTATTTGCCTCAAGATCTGTATTTATTTGTTGTAACATTGGCCAGTTTGCAGATTGCTTCACCTTGCTGGAGGTGGTGATTGTTCTGTGAGCTTAACTACCACAGCCCTGACTCTGGAGCTCATTTGCATTTAGGTTTGGGTTGTTGGTTTGGTTGGGTGTGTTTTTTTTTTCCTTCTGTGATGTTTTTGGGGTTTTTTTTTTCCTCTCTAGAGGTTTGGGGCTAGGAGAGGCAGCTGGAATGAGGAAAAAATCCTCTTGCTACCTGAGCCATAGTTTTCTCAACAGCTACTGTACAGGGAATGTGTCTTGGAGCCTTAAGGGCTGGTGCTGGCAGACCCTCTGTGAGCAGCACCCTGCCCTTCAGGAACAGGCTGCAGAAGTTGTCCTTCTTGTGCAGCTGTGTCCTTTAGCTTAGCTGATTCCTCAGACCCACGTTTAGGGATCTCCTGCTGTCCATCTGGACTGGCAGGGTAGGGTGGGGAAGGCTGAATGCCAGCAGCCTGAGTGAACGTGGGGGATTCTCTCACCTCAGGGCTTGCACAAAGGCTACTGCTAAACCCATGGGAAATAATTCCTGGCTGTGAATGACAGGACAGAAAAACTACTGTATTCCACACACCTTCCTCCTTGCTGGGGGGGTTCCTGGAGGCCATCCTTCCCTCTTGCTTCTGCTGCTGAGCTCCAGTGTGAACAGCACCATCCTGTTCAGCTTTGTGCTCCAGACTGGGAGGGTTTGGAGCCTTTACCAATCCAAAAAGGATAGTTTCTTGGTTTTTTTCCCTTTTCCCAAGGTTTGATTTCCCCCTGGCCCCCTCGTTTTCAGGCTAATCAAAGTGCTTTTGTTCCAATACAATCCAGTGTCCCCTCACCCTGTTTGATCCTCTGCCCAACCCACTCATGAAGAAGCTGGAGGCTGGTCAGTGCTTCTGCTCCAGCATCCTGGCATCAGGTGTGGAGCTCAAAGGAGAAAGAGATTTGCCTTGCCAGGAGGAAACAAATCTCTCTGGTTAGGGAAATGAACCAGTGTGTAGCTTTTATCAGAGTAGTTACCTGAGTGTAGCTCCTCATGTTCCTGCTCCAGGAACACAGCTTACTCTGGCTGAAGGAGTAAAAGTGATTCCTAAATGGTTCTCACTAGTTAGAAGGGAAAGGAGCAGCAGCATGGCTGCAGGGGCAGAGTGAAAGCCAATCATTCATTGTGTAGATCATGGCAGAATCTCGAATAAAAGGCACCAAACCCCCCCAGCTCCTCCTGCAAACACACTCACCTACTCCTACACACCCCCCAGCTCCACCTAGCTTCATGCTGTGTGACTGCTCCTGTCAGGACAGGGCCTTCCCCTGCAGAGCCAGCAGCAGTGGGGTATCCTGGGGTGTCCTGCAGCTGGGGGTAGTTACCAGGAGCCTCTGAGCTCTCATGCTGCTGCTTTCTGCTCATGGCTACAGCGGTGGCGCTGCAGCGACTCGTTGCAGGTAGCAGAGGCTGCAGTGCCTTGTTGCTGCACAGCTTTGCTTGCCAGGCTGAGGCCAGCTCAGGGCTTTGCCCTGGCACACACAGCAGCTTACACTGCTGCAGGTCACTGTCTCCTGCTTTGCCTGGGCCTGGCTGGCACAGTTTGTGTTAGCAGCAGAAACCAAAGCTCTCAGGAAGGAAACAGAGCCCTGTTTCCCACAGCCTGTGAGGTGCCAGCCAGGTGAGGCTGCCTGCGGCTAGGGTTAGCCAGGGAGGCTGCAGTGCAAGGAGCTCAGGACACCTCCACTTCAGGGATCTCACTGGGTCTAGTCACCCTTGCTGCTGTTGATGCTCATCCTGTGTAAAAGCCCTTTAGCTGCAGCCTGCACAGAGGTTAGTTAGGAGAGGCTGCAGAAACCCTCCCTGCACCCCAAAACGTTTGGACCGGTGTCCTTTGCGCGCATCAGAGCTGCCGGTGCTGCGCGCAGCCTGCAGGACTGGCACCTCCTGCAGCCACTTCCCTCCCTCCTCAGCTGTTTTGTCTCTTGCTGTGTCCTCTTTCAAGAGTCTTATCTCCAAGCCAAGGCCTGTCCCCGTTTGGGACTGGCTTTCATTTGCCACTGTTGGGTCCAAAGCCTGCGTGAGCGGGACGTGAAGCCCTCTCGTGGCCCAGTGAGTGGAAGGTGAGGTAGTGATTGCATTTCTGTTTTTAATCAGAGCCTTGCTCTAGCTTTGAGTGGCCCAAGACAAACATTTTATTGGAGAGTTTGTCTCAACTCCACAATGGCCTGGGAAACAGAATTTTGATTTGCCCTTCACTATTGCTTTAGCTTTAAACCAGTTTAAAATAATTTAAAAGTGGTTTGGTTCTGTTTTGGTTTTGGTTTGTTTTGGTTTTAATTGTTCTTTTGGGTTGGTTTTTTTTTTTTTCCCTTTTTTAATTGTTTTATTTTCTACAAGACCATTATTTACCTGCAATTGTCATTTGTAAACATCAATGCCTTCCTTGAAATGCTAAGGTCTAGAAAGGGTGCAAAGGGTGCTGCACAAGCGGTGACCCCTGACCCGGAGTTCAGGGCAAGAGAAAAAGAATCAAAAGGGTTTTACTGAACTTCCAAATTGGTGGTTTTGGGGGCCTCTAGGTAGGTTTTAACCAAGTGAGGATTCGGTGGTGGTGCTAAGTTAGATGTTACCCTGTGCTCCAGCCCTGCCCCCCACCATCACCACACTCCCAGCTGCAAGCAAAAAGCTGTTTCAAACAAGGGGGAGGCCAAATGCTTCCCGCCCGGGCACAGCGTTAGAGCTGAGCTCTCTCTTCCGGCCGGCGACGCCTTCGGATTGGAATTGTGCTTGGCTTCTCTGAGCCACCTTCCAGCTGTGCTCCCTTGGCCAGGCCCACACTGCCCACCTCTGGGCAAGCTGCCACAGAGGAGTGTTTTTTTCTTGGGGGAAGCTTCCAAGTTTTTAAGAGTAAAAAGAGTTTTTTTGGGGGCAAAGGTGGTGAATTGGAGTGAAGAAGTCAACAAAAGAGCGATGAAAATGTGGGGAGGGAGGAAGTTGTGGTCAGGAGGTGATGCTCTGGACTTTAGCATTTCAAAGTGGGGTTTCCTTTTCTTTCTAGAATATGCATGCCAAATGTCTTTGTCTTTTTCAATGATTTGTAATATACATTTTATGACTGGAAACTTTTTGTACAACACACTCGAATAAATGTTTTGCAATTTATCTCTCCCTGTCTTCTGTTCCACCCAAAGCCAAGCCCCCAGCAGCTGCCTGAGAATCTCCTGTCTGTGCCCAGAGAATCAGGGGACACTGAGCCACCTGCACCCCTCTCAAAGCTGAGGCAAAATGTGGTGTGCTCCAGAAGCAAATGGATGCTCTCCTAGATTGCTTCTGGCTGGAAGGGCATCCTGTCCAAGCCCCTGCAGGCAAAAGGGACAGCTCCAGCTAGAGCAGGCTGCACAGGGACACTGCAAGGCTGATCTTGAATGTCTCCAGGGACATGGCTCCAGCCACCTCCCATGGCACCCGTGCCAGTGTCTCCCCACCCTCGCTGCGCAGAACTTCTCCTGATGTCCAACCTAACCCTGCCCTGCTCCCCTTTCAAACCACTGCCCCTCAGCCTATCCCCATAGCCCCTTCTGAACAGTCCCTCCCCAGCCTGCCTGCAGCTCCCCTGCAGATATTGAAATGCAAACGAGGTCTTCCTGGAGCCTTGTCTGGTCCAGGCTGAACAGCCCCAACTCTCCCAGCCTGTCCTCACAGCAGAGGTTCTCCAGCCCTTTGATCATCTTGGTGGCCTCTGGACCCTCTCCAGCAGTTCCATGTCCTTATGTTGGAGGCCCCAGAGTTGGACACTACTCCAGGGGAGGTCTCAGCAGAGCAGAGTAGCAGAATCACCTCTTGAGCTGCTGCAGGAGCAGTGCTCCTGGTGCTGCTTTCCCCTCTCACCAACAGCAGCACTGCCAGCAGAGGGAAGAGCAGGAGCAGCTGGAGCAGGTAACTGGCCCTCTCCTTCACTCCCTGTCCTCTACAGCCCCTGCACTTAGGGAGCCGACTCCATGTAGCCCACTTGATCCTGGCTGAGAGAACAGGAGCAGGTCCTGAGCACAGCTCTGATGGTTCTGAGGCACTAGGGAATGGGTGAGGTGCTGCTGTGTTCATCCTGGCTCAACATCCAGATACTAGTCAGCAGCCTGTGCTGTGTCCCTGCTCCACGAGCAGCCACCACAGCAGCAGCAGCATCTGGTGGTACATCTGGGGGTGTGGGGATGGTTTCTTTTCCAAGTGGCCAGACCCGTGGACAGGATGATGCAGTTCCAATGCTCTGAAGATGAGAGCAGCTGTGGTTTTGGCTCTGCTGTGGTGCTCAGTTCCTCACACACAGAGGTGTGCTGAAGAGGTTATTAATTTATGAATATGAAATACGAATTATAGAAGTAGCAACGGTATTATTAATAACCGATGGATCAATCATTTATATACAGCTTCTCTTGCACGATTGTGAAATACGTGAATAAGTGGTTTCGTATTTATGGTTTGGACCCCATTGGAGTATTTACAGACTTGATTTCTGTTAATATAGCGCAGGGTGCAATTCCGGCGCTTGTCCGCCAGGGGGAGACTCGGCGGGACGCTGGCGGCTGCTTAACTGAACGCAAAGGTATTACATACGGCAGAGGTTACCCTGCTGCGTGCGGCTGCTTTGAACCCAATGAGTGGAAAGCAGGTGGAAGATAACACCGTGTCCAGGCCACTTCCTCTCCTTCTATCACCTGATCCTAGGGAGCAGAGCCAAACCCTCACCTCCCTGCAGCCTCCTCTTGGGGTTATTGTTGGACTCGTTGATCTTTTCCAGCCAGGCAATTCCATGATTCTGTGATAAAAACACGGGAACCTGACCTGATCCTGCAGCAGGACCTTTCCTTAGTCACTTCTCTGTCAAAACCCGTGGGTCTTGGGGCTGTGATCTTTGGGAATTGTCATGGAGTCATAGCATCCTAGAATGTGTCAAGTTGGAGGGCACCTCAGAGCTCATCTGCTCCAACCCTCAGCCATGGGCAGGAACACCTCTTGACTTAGTTGCTCAAGACCTCATCCAGCCCGGCTTTGAACACCCCCAGGGAGGAGGCATCCACAGCCTCCCTGGGCAGTCTGTTCCAGTCTCACCACCCTGACACAAGAGCTTCTCCCTAAGATCCAGTTTAACCCTGCTCTGGAGAAAAAGGAGGCTCGAGGGAGACCTTAGAGCAGCCTTCCAGTACCTGAAGGGAACTTCCAGGCAGGCTGGGGAGAGACTGCTCAGAAGGGGCTGTGGGGATAGGCTGAGGGGCAATGGCTTGAAACTGAAGCAGGGCAGAGTGAGGTTGGACATCAGGAGGAAGTCCTGCACAGTGAGGCTGGGGAGACCCTGGAACAGGTTGCCCAGGGAGGTGGCGGAGGCTCCATCCCTGGAGACATTCAAGCTCAGCCTGGATGTGTCCCTGTGCAGCCTGCTCTGGCTGGAGCTGACTGCAGGGGGGTGCACAAGATGTCCTCGGAGGGTCCCTTCCCTGCCCGCTGCATCCCGCCACGAAGCCGCCCCGCCCGCCCTGCCGCCGCGGTGCACGCTGGGAGTGGCAGTCCCGGCGCCGCGGTGCACGCTGGGAGCTGTAGTCCCGGCGCCGCCATTTCCCGGCAGCGTGCGGCCGCCGCCCGCGGTGACTTTGCGGCATGGAGAGCAGCTTCGGCTCAGACTTCGGTTCCGACTTCGGCTCCGGGGGCGGCGGGGGCGGCAAGCTGGACCCGGGGCTCATTATGGAGCAGGTGAAGGTGCAGATCGCCGTGGCCAACGCTCAGGAGCTGCTGCAGGTCAGGAGGGGCGGGCGGGGGGTGCCCGGGTCCCGCGCGTCCCTGTCCGGCTGCCGGCGCCGCTCGGTGCGGGGCAGCGGGACCGGTGCCGCAGCGCGGGGGAGCCCGCCCGTGCTCGTTCCCCCTCCGCAGGGCAGCGGTCGGCTCTCCCGGCTCGGCTCGGTCCTGCCCGGCTCGGCCGAGCGCCGCGGCCGCCCTCACGGGTCTCTCCGCAGCGCATGACCGACAAATGCTTTCGGAAGTGCATCGGGAAGCCCGGCGGGGCCCTGGACAACTCGGAGCAGGTGAGCGCGGCCGGGGGGGCAGCCGGGGGGCGGCCGCCGTCCCGCCCGGGGCGGCCGCTGAGGGCTGTGCGTCCCGCAGAAGTGCATCGCGATGTGCATGGACCGGTACATGGACTCCTGGAACACCGTGTCCCGAGCCTACAACTCTCGGCTGCAGCGGGAGAGAGCCAACATGTGACGGCCCCGGCTCCCGCGCCGGGAGGGACCATGCCGGGAAGGGACGAGCGGCCAGTCCGGGGGGTTGGGGCTGAAGTCCTGGCGCCTTCCAGCCCCGGCCGTGGCAGAGCAATAAACCCTCGCTGAACCTTTTGCATCCCTTGGCTTTTATTGGCACCAGCCCCCAGGAGCGAGTGAATTTTCCAGCCTTGAGAGCCGCCGCCAGCTGCTTGCTGTACCGCAGGCTCTTCCCAGCGGTCCAGACCGGCCAAGGGATGTAGCAGCTGAGAAATGCCTGCTGGAAGGGCTGCAAGGAGCCTCCTGTGGAAAAGGGGGAGGCCAAGCCAGCAGCAAGCCCCTTGCCCAGGAAGCCAGCACGGAGCCAGCCACCAGGTAGTTACCCAGGCCCTGCTCATCAGTGGAGAAGCTGCCATAAGACGCTCCACAAGCTGCCATCAGCCACACCTGGCTCTTGCTTCCCTGCACAGCTGCACCTGGGGCTCACTTCTGGCCTCATCAGCTGTGGCTTAGCTCTAGCAGCATGTGGGGAGCAGGGCTGTGCTCAGGAGGCTTGCAGCACAGCCTCGGGAATGCAAGGACAGCAGGGTATGGAATGGGCTGGGGAGCACTTTGGTTGGTTCCTAGAAGAAAAGCTGTGGTGTGGCTGTGATCCTCTGGAACCTCTGGCTTGACCCTGGGGGCTGCCTTCAAAGTGTCCTCTTTGAGTGAGGAGCACCCCTGGGTCTGCTTGGGGGCTGAGCTCTGTGCTGTTCTGAGCTCTGGGAGGGTCTGTGCTGGGCAGTGTGCAGCAGCTGGGAGAGCAGAGTGCTGGGGGGGGCAGTGCCCATGGCCCTGCAGGGACACTGTGGAAATCCCTTCTTTGGGAGCTCTTCTCGGTGTGCTGTGAAACATTTCACTGTTGGCTGGGGCAGACAGACCAAAAGGATGAGGAATCCTTACCTGCTAGGACATTCAAAGGGATGTGGGAGAACCTGGTTCCACTTCATCTCCCAAGTGGTGGCTTCTGTGAAGGGCTAAAGTGTCCCCACAGAGGCTAGCAGGGGGTCGCTGGACTGATTGAAGCTGACCTGGAGCTTCCCAGCCAGCTCAGGCAGCACAGAGCACTTGCAGCCATGATTGCTGTGGGGCCTTGATGGCTCTCGAGTTCTGTGGCCCTGGCTGGGCAGCAGTCCTGTCCCACTGATGGGAGTGTCCCCCAGGTGTTCCAGCCAGCAGCCTGAGCCCATGCTGAGCTGAGCCATGCCTGGAGGCCAGGTCTCATAGCTCTGGCTGGGAAACACAGAATCACAGAGTGGCTCAGGTTGGAAGGGACCTCAGGGATCTCAACACCTCTCAGCTGGACTCAGCTGCTCAAGGCCTCTTCCAAGCAGGCAGGAGGCAGCCACAGCCTCCCTGGGCAGCCTGTTCCAGAGTCTCACCACCCTCATGGTGCAGAACCTCTTCCTCAGCTCCAGTCTAACCTTGCTCTGCCTCAGCTTCCAACCATTCCCCTTTGGCCTGTCCTAGACACTCTCAAGAAAAGTTCCTCTGCAGCCTTCCTGTAGGATCCCTCCAGGCACTGGCAGGCAGCTCTGAGGTGTCCCTGGAGTCATCTTCTCTCCAGGCTGAACAGCCCCAGCTCCCTCAGCCTGTGCTCATGGCAGAGCTGCTCCAGCCCTTGGAGCATCTGTGTGGCCTCCTCTGGACTCACTCCAACAGCTCTGTGTCCTCATGCTGGGGACAGCAGAGCTGGAGGCAGGATGGGAGGTGAGGTCTCAGCAGGGCAAAGGGGCAGAATCTCTTCCCTTGAGTTGGGTCTCCAGCAGTGGAGCTTGCTGGCAGCTGGGCTGGGAAAGCAGAAACCTCTTGTAGCCAAAGCATAGTCATGGAATGGTTGGTTGGAAGGGACCTTGCACAGTCACCTAGTGCCAAAGCCTAGAAAGGGGTTTGGGTGCCAGCTGCTGGGCAGTTTTGGTGGTTGGATGTTTGAGATGATGAAGTCAGCCTGAGACTTGAGCCCTGCAGCAGCTTCCCTGTGTCTGTGCCCTCTGCTGCCCAGTGGCACCCAGCCTCCCCTGTGCCCTTGGGTCACTGTCTCAGCACTTTGTATCTTTCCCACCTAGCTTCACCAGGACAGTGGTTTGTATGGCTGTGCCTTCATCTTTGTCACCTTAATCCCCTGCTCCAAGAAGAGCTGAGGTTGAGGCTTGAGAAGCCTGTCCTAATGCTCTGCTACAGCTGAGGGCCTGTGCAGTCCAACTGTTCAGTCCTGCCTTCTCCTGGGATCAAATCTTCAGCCAGGAGATCATCACTGAGATCACCAGCACCAAGCATTGAGTGCAGACAGTGCTGAGCCCTTGCCAAAAGCCACTGCAGGCACAGCAGGGTCGGAGAGTCACAGGATGCCAGCTTGGAAGGGACCCCAGGGATCATCTGGTGCAACCTTTCCAGGTGTCAGTGCAGCTGCAAGGTCCTGGCCCTGCACCCTGCCAAGCTGAGGCTTAAGCTGCCCAGGGAAGGGAATCCTCCACTTCCCCTGGGAGATGATTCCAGTGCCCAGCTGAGCTCATGCAGTCCCATGGCAATCTCCCCAGCAGTCCCTTGTCCCTCACCCCCTTACAGCTCCATCAGGGCAGTGAGGTCTGAGGCTTCTGCAGAGGCTCACATGGAACAAGTGCCAGGACAAGAGGAAAGAGCTTCAGGCTGTGCCAGGGGAGGTTCAGGTTGGATATGGAGAAAAATGTCTGCCCAGAAGGGTTCTCAGGCACTGGCACAGGCTGCCCAGGGAGGTGGTGGAGTCACCACCTGGAGGGCTTTGGAGGATGGTGCTGGGATGTGGTTCAGTGGCAGTGGCTCAGCAGCAGTGTTGGGTTGTGAGCTCAAGGCAGGCAGTTGGACTTGATGAGCTCCAAAGGCCTCATCCAGCCTCACCAGCTCGGTGGTTCTGTGATATCTTAGGGCTGGGGCAAAGGTCACTTGTCCCTTGGCTTGGCTTTGGGGTGCCCACTCCCAGCCCAGGGTCAGCCACACCACATGCAGCTGTGGCAGCTGTCCTGGGCACCCCTGCGGCAGCCAGGGCAGGGTCTGGTGTGCAGGATGCTCGGCCAGGGGTCAGGACAGGCCTCATTTATTTATAGAACAGGGCTAGGGTTGTACCTTTCTATGCAAAGCAGTTACCAAGTGTCCTGGTGTCACAGCTGCAGTGTCACACAGCACTGCCAGCTGCAGGCCATCCTCAGCCCTTTGCAGCATCCAGCCATGGAGGTGCAGCAGCTGAGGGGTGAGTGCACCCCTGGCAGTTGCTCCTCTCCTTCGTTGCTGTCCCTGAGTGGTGAAATGCAGCTTCAGAGCTTGAGGTTCTGTGCAATCCAGCCCTGGACAGCTGTGACTTTGGTGTAGACACCAGGGAAGTATGGCCTGGCACAGCCATAGCCCCAGCTTGTGATTCCTGCTAGAAACCACTTCCCTGAGGGTTCTCTGCACGCCAGGGGCCCTCCTGCATCACCCTGCAGAGAGAAGGAGAGCAGAGGGTCCTGCATCAACCCAGAGAGGCAGCCCAGCCTGCCCAGCCGTGGGGTGGTGCTGATGCATTGCTGCCCTGTTCCCCACCCCCCGGAGCTTGTTCCAAGCTGGAGCAGTGCTCACTGCATGCACAGCTGAGCCTGGGGTCCTGGGACACGGTGGAGCCTGTTGGGAGGCACAAGAGGGCTGTGGAGCAGGTTCCTTGTGTCCTGTGGCCTCTTGGCCTCCTCCTCTGGGAGGTTCCCTAGCCTGGCAGAAGCAGGATGGACACCTGGCAACAGCCAGTGCCAGGCCAGGGTGGGCAGAGAGCTGGGCTGGGGGGGCAGGGCAGGGACAGAAGACAGCCTGGGGGCTGGGCAGGAGGCTGCTGTGTCCCTGTCTGCTGCTCTGGCACTCACTGAGCAGCTGTCCACGGTGCCCTGTGGGAAGCCAGCACACAGCATCCTGCTGCTGATCTGCACTGGGTAGAACTTCTTGCAGGCCTGGTCTCCAATCACATCCACTGCTGCCTTCTGCAGATGCTTCGACATGAGGCCTGGGGAGGCAATGCCACCGTCAGCTGGGTGCAGAGCAGGGGGCAGCAGCATCTGAAGGGGGCTCTGTGGCCTCCTGTGCCTGCACTGGGAAGGTCACCCAGGCCTGGCTCCTCCACAGCAGAGCGAGTGCAGGAAGGCTCCCGGTGAGCAGCTGCCCGGGTGGGGATGGGGCCAGGGTGGTCCTTGTGCTGCAGGAGCACAGCTGGAGCAGCTGCCACGGGGGTGGGGGCAGAAAGCTTGGGAAGGCTGCAGGAGGGCAGAGGTGTAGCCTAGTGGAGGAGCACAGTGCATGGCAGCTGGGGGGGAGGGGGTGGTGGCACCAGACCCTGCCCAGTTGGTGTCCCCTGCAGGGTCTGGCACAGGGAGTGCCTGGGGCAGTGCAGAACTGTGCCCAGCTCTGGGCTCCCCAGTTCAGGAGGGGCAGGGATCTGCTGGAGAGAGTCCAACAGAGGCTACAAGGATGCTGAAGGGACTGCAGCACTGCCTGGGGAGGAGAGCCTAAGAGCCCTGGGGCTGTTCAGTCTGGAGAGGAGAAGACACAAAGGGGATCTGTCTATCAATGTCTATCAATAGCTGAGGGCTGGGGGTCAGGAAGGAAGGGACAGGGACAGCCTCTGCTCACTTGTGCCCTGGGATAGGCCAAGGGGCAAGGGATGGAAACTCCAGCACAGGAGGTTCCACCCCAGCATGAGGAGGAACTTCTTCCCTGTGAGGGTCCCAGAGCCCTGGAGCAGGCTGCCCAGAGAGGTTGTGGAGTCTCCTGCTCTGGAGCCTTCCCAGCCCCATCTGGATGTGTTCCTGTGTGGCCTGTGCTGGGTTCTATGGTCCTGCCCTGGCAGGGGGCTGGACTGAAAGACCTCCAGAGGTCCCCTTCCAAGCCCTGACCTCCTGTGCTCTGTGATGCTGTGACCTGCAGGGTTGGTGTCCCCTGGCTTGGCCGGGGTGGGTGTGGGGGAGCCCTCCCAGGCAGTACCTCCTTCCGTGGTGGAGCCCCAGCCTGTGATGAAGCACCTGGCTCCCTCATGGAAGACGTGGGAGGTGTCTGGCAGGCAGATGGGTCTGATGGTGCTGCTGAAGGGCAGAGGGCTGCTGAGCTCCAGCAGGGCCACGTCGTAGTCCAGGCTGTAGACGTTGTAGAAGGGATGCTTGTAGATGCGGAAGACCTTCCGCAGGGTGCCCTCCGTGCCGCTCAGCAGCGGGCTTCCTAGAAAGGCCACCCACAGTTTGGGGTCACTGTAGCTGCAGAGAGACGGCAGAGCTGGCTGTTAGCAGCATGCCCCACCAGCAGGGCTGCTCCTCCCCTCCTGCTGTGGCCAAGCCCCGAGAGGCCAGGAGCCCTCTGTGCCCCTCTGCGGGCAGAGCCAGGCCCTGCTCCGCTCTCGGCTCTGCATCTTGCCCAGAGCGAACCCGACAGAGATGTGGGGCCGAGGGACAGGGACTCTGCCAGACTTGGCAGAGGACCACAGATTGCATTGGGTGGGAAGGGAGCCTCAAAAGGCTGCTTGACCCACCCCTGCAGGCAGCAGGGACAGCTCCAGCCAGAGCAGGCTGCACAGTCTCATCCTGAATGTCTCCAGGGACGGAGCCTCAACCACCTCCCTGGGCAACCTGTTCCAGGGTCTCCCACCCTCAGTGTGCAGAACTTCCCCCTGACAGCCAGCCTAACTCTGCCCTGCTCCACTTTCAAACCATTGTCCTTCTTCCTGTCACTCTCAGCCCTTGCCCAAAGTCCCTCCCCAGCTCTCCTGGAGTCTCTTCAGGTACTGGAAGGCTGCTCGAAGCTCTCCCTGGAGCCCTCTGCAGGCTGAGCATCCCCAGCTTTCCCAGCCTGTCCCCATAGCAGAGTTCTCCATCCCTCTGCTCATCTTCATGGCCTCCTCTGGACCCTCTCCACCAGCTCCAGGTCCTTGTGTCAGGGGCCCCAGAGCTGGACGCAGCACTGCAGGTGAGGTCTGAGCAGAGCAGAGGGGCAGGATCCCCACGCTGCTCTTTGAACTCCCTGATCATAGAGGACTTTGCAGCGGGAAGGGTTCTGTGCTCCTGTGAGTCTCACAGGCTTGCAGCAGGGCGCAGCACCCAGCACGGTGCTGCTCTGAGAGGCAGGGCGAGGGCAGGGGGCTGCAGGAGGGGGCCGGGAGCCGGCAGCCCCCCTAACTTACATGTCAAAGCAGTGAGCTGCGGACAGCAGCCAGCGGTCGGCGATGAGGACAGCTCCACACTTGTGCTCCTTGCGCCGCAGCCAGAGGCTGACCTGCCAGGGCCACTCGCCCTGCGCCGCGCTGCTGCCGCCCACGATCCGGCTGGAGCCCAGGGCGGGGCTGGAGCCGCAGTCTGGGGCGGGAGCAGAGGCACCGTGGCCTTAAGCAACCACCGGTGAAAGAGGCACCTGCCCAGCGCCCCCGGCAGCCTGCCGGGGAGCCCGGGGCAGGGGGTGAACTCCCCTCAGCCTGGCACAGCCTGGCACAGCCTGGCAGCCCGGGCACGGCTTGGTGCCTGTCCCACCAGCCCAAACCGACTGCAGATAAACTCTGTGGCTCTCAAGTGCCGCTGGCTCAGCGTTTACAAAAGGCTCTTCCACCTCCTTTTCCCTCTATACAAAGATTTGGGGTGAATGTTGAACCTTTGAGCCAAAGCCAAGTGGTTGTCCCTCCCCCCCCAAGGGAGGGATCTGAGCAGCTCCACTCTTGTGCTGAGCTGCTGAAGCCATTTGTTGTCCCTCCCTGGCTCCCCAAAATGAGGAATTCATAGCAAAAAACAACCCCCAAAGGGTTGGGTGGGAGTGAAATAAATAATCACTTGAAACCCAGAGCTGGAGTCAAGCTGTGGCTGTGCTGGAGGCAGTTGGCATATGGGCAGGGGGTGCCCGGCTGGGGGGGACTGAGCTGTCCCACAGCAAGGAGCTGCCTTGGGGGTGGCAGCTTGGGGCTTGGAACTGGATGACCCTGCAGGTCCCTTCCAGTCCAAACCATTCTGAGATGTGCCAGGCTGCCCAGGTGGCCTCTGTGCTGGGCACTGGGGTTGGTGTTGGCAGCAAAGGAGAAGGGACCAGGGTTTGCTGGCAGAAAGCCTGCTCACCCAGCTTGGTCTTGGTACAGGCTCTGGCAGACCAAGTGGCATCTGGGGTGCCAGGGCCTGGCCCAGGCCCCTCATTGTACTGCATGGTGACCAGCACAGCCCATGTGAAGTGCTTGGGTTGCCCTGAGGAGGCTGGGTGGTGGAGAAGGCTGGTGCCAGGCTGCAGGGCAGCAGTGCCAGGCCTTAGGGCAGTGGTGCCAGGCTGCAGGGCAGCAGTGCCAGGCCTTAGGGCAGCGGTGCCAGGCTGCAGGGCAGCAGTGCCAGGCTGCAGGGCAGCACTCACCACAGCTGAGCTCGTCCAGGCCGTTGCTGCAGTCCAGGACTCCGTCGCACTCAGGGTTCTGTTTGCCAATGCAGACCTTGCTGGAGCACCTGAAGGTGAGGCTGGTACAAGGCACCACTGGAAGGCAATAACCTGCTCAGTACCCTCTGTGCCAGGGCTGGAGGTCTCCTCCCACGGTGCCAGCCGAGCTGCCATCAGCTTTACCTGGGGCTGGGGTGGGCCTGGCGGGCTGGGTGGGCGTCAGAGCTGTGGAGCTTTGGTTCCTGGCTGTGGTCACCTCCAGGGTGGTTCTGGTCGGACTTGCAGCTGCTGTGCTGTGCTGCTGGCTGGGGAGGGCTGCAGCAGGAGCTCCACTGATGGCTGAGCTGGGAGGGGTGCCTGTGGTACCTGTGCCAGGCCTGGGCAGCTGTGAGATGGTATCCAGGATCCAGTCCCTGAGCTTGGTGATCCTGGAGTACACCCCGGGCTGCAGGGGCTGGGCACAGCCGATGCCCCAGCTCACGATGCCAGCCAGGTAGAACACTCCTGGGCTCATCTCGCAGGCCAGGGGCCCACCTGAGTCTCCCTGGGGAAGAAGCAAGGCAGTGGCTGCTCAGCATCACTTCCCCAGGACATGGAGCTGCTGGAGAGGGTCCAGAGGAAGCCATGAAGATGAGCAGAGGGCTGGAGAACCTCTGCCATGGGGACAGGCTGGGAGAGCTGGGGCTGTTCAGTCTGGAGAAGGCTCCAGGGAGACCTCAGACATGGAGCCACGCTGGGAGGACTTAGCTAGACCCAGACTCTGCTTTCTGTAGCCTGGGGCTGTCCCCTGCCACACAGGGGGTGTGCAGGAGCTGGGTGTGCAGAGGCTGGGGCTGGGCTCCTGCACAGGTGCAAGGGGTAGGGGTGGTGGAGTTAATGGCTCCTGGCAGCACCTTCCCACAGGTGAAGGACAGCCCCCACCAGCTGCCACTGCCTCGGGAGGAGACCTTCCCACCCAGGGCTCCAGCCTGGCCACTCCCAGCAGTGGGACATTGGCTCAGGTCAGGCTCAGCTTGAGGCAGCTCCAAAGCTCCAAGGCTCAGCTGGGCTGAGATTTCTGAGCTGAGGTACAGGTGGAGCTCAGCCTGGCCCCAGCAGCTCCCAAAGTACTCCTCAAGGGAGTGCTGAGGCTGGGTGTGAGCTATCCCAGTGTGAGTTGTTACCCCAGGTGTCTGGAGCAAGGCACAGGGCAGGCAGGTGCCAGGCTCTCACCTGGCAGGAGTCCACCTTGCCCTGCAGGAAGCCAGCGCAGAGCATCCTGTCGGTGAGGGAGAAGTTGTAGAGGAAGTCGCAGGTCTCCTGCTCTATGACGGCCACAGAGGCTTTCTGCAGGGTCTCCGAGTTGGTGCCTGCATGGAAACCATGGAGGTGGCAGAGAGCAGGGAGTGGGAACTGAGGGCTTTGGGACTGGCCCAAGACAGGCTGCAAACCCACCCAGGAGCTGCTGGCTCACCCTGACGAGGGTCCAGAGGAGACCACGAAGATGATCAGGGGGCTGGAGAACTTCTGCTATGAGGACAGACTGGGAGAGTTGGGGCTGTTCAGGGAGCCCTCAGAGCAGCCTTCCAGTACCTGAAGGGCTCCTGGAGAGCTGGGGAGGGACTTTGGACAAGGGCTGGGAGTGTCAGGCTGAGGGACAATGGCTTTGTGCTGGGAGAGGGGAGAGTGAGACTGGAGATGAGGAAGAAATTGTTGAGAGTGAGGGTGCCCAGGGAGGCTGTGGCTGCCTCCTCCCTGGAGGTATTCCAGGCCAGGCTGGATGAAGCCTTGAGCCAGCTGTGCTGGTGGGAGGTGTCCCTGCCCATGGCAGGGGGCTGGAGCTGGATGAGCTTTGAGGTCCCTTCCAACTCATTCTGTGATTCCTGTGTCTGTCAGACCTGCCTGTCCCCGTGGCTGTCTCCTCTCCTGCACACCCCCAGGCTCTCTGGGTCACAGTGGCTCAGGCTTTGCTGCTGAGCCTGTCCCTGCTGCAGGGCAGCTCAGCTGCCCATGGGGCAGTGCTCACCATTGCCCTCGTGGAGGTCACCCCAGCCAGAGATGATGCACTTCTTGCCCACAGGGAACTCCTGGCCAGCAGCTGGGAGGCAGATGGGCTGAATGTGTTTGCTGAAGGCAAGAGGCCTGGCCAGCTCCAGCAGAGCCACATCGAAGTCCAGCACCATGGGGTTGTAGAGGGGGTGCAGGAGCACTCTTGTGATGTTGACTTTCACTCTGTGCTCATCTGTTCCATTCAGGGATGTTGTTCCCATGTGGGCTTCCAGCTCCTCTGGCTTTGTCCTGTAAAAAACCAGCCCTCAGCAGGGTCACAGCATGGAGTGTGGCACTGACACTGCAGACAGCTGCCAGGGATCACCCTTGGAACCTCCCTCACCAGGGCAGAGCCCAGAACACAGCAGAGCAGCCCTGCTAAGCCAGGCCCAAAGAATTGTGCAGGTGACACTGAATTGGGTGGGATGTTGATCTGCTGCAGGGCAGGAGACTGTGCAGAGGGATCTGGCCAGGCTGGATCCATGGCTGAGGTCAGTGGAATGAGGCTCAGCAAGGCCAAGGGCTGAGTCCTGCCCTTGGGTCACAACGACCCCAGGAAGGCTCCAGGCTGGGGGCAGAGTGGCTGGAAACTGCCTGGAGGAAAAGGCTCTGGGGGTGCTGGGTGCCAGCTGCTGGAGAGGAGCCAGCAGCCTGGCCTGGAGCAGCAGTGGTGTGGGCAGCAGGAGCAGGGCAGGGATGGTGCCCTGGATGGACACTGGAGAGGGCACAGCACAGATCCTGGGTTCAGTTTTGTGCCCTCACTCCAAGAAGGACACTGAGAGGCTGGAGCAGGTCCAGAGAAGGGTAACCAAGCCGGGGAAGGGTCTGGAGAAGAGGGCTGGGGAGGAGCAGCTGAGGGAGCTGGGGGTGGTTAGTGTGGAGAAGAGGAGGCTGAGGGAGACCTCCTTGCTCTCCACAGCTCCTGAGAGGAGGCTGCAGGCAGGTGGGGTTGGGCTCTGCTCCCTAGCATCAGGTGATGGAAGGAGAGGAACATTTTCTTTGCTGCCAGAGTCAGGAGTGGGCACAGGCTGCCCAGGGAGGTGATGGAGTCCCTGTGCCTGATGGTGTTCCAGAGCCCTGGGGCCATGGCACCTGGGGCCATGGTCTGGTGCCCTTGG
>JAAWVA010000037.1:6313669-6378921 GCA_015227895.2 Colaptes auratus
GGGGAGCTTCCTGCTGTGTCCCTGCTGCTGAGTTCAGTCTCTGTTGCCTGCTTGCTGCAGTGCATGCAGGGGGCTGGCTCCTGGTCCCTTGGCATCACTGTGTAGCCAGGAAGCTCTTTCCTAGCCCTTGTCCCAGCCCCTGTGGGCTCTGCTCTGTGGCAGGAGGCTCCCACGCTGCTGCAGGAGGGCTGGGCTGACTTCTGGGATGGTTCTTGGCTGTGCCCTTGCTGTGAGAGGTCCATTTGGTACCCGAGGTGGGGAGGGGGAAGGAGAGCCGAGATCCTCAGGTCAGCTGCAGGCAGTGCCTGGAGGTGCTGCAGGTTTCTGTGCTGTGAGTGTCCCCTGGTGGTTCTGCTCCTTGGAACTTGCTTTGTGAGGAGACTTTTTTTATTCCTTTTGTACTGCAGAAACAGCAACACTCCCAAGAGTGTGGAGCCAATAAATGCAAAGGAATCTGTTCCTAAAGGTCTGCTTTGTGCTCTGGGAAGTGCTCCACAGCTGGTGGTGCAGCTCTCCACTTGCAGCTCTGAGGGGGATGTGTTCAGGAGTGCAAACACCAGCACCAGGAGGGACCAGATCAGAAGCTGCTCTGCTCAAGACAGAAATGGATGAGAAGTCACTGAGGGCATCTGGTCCCCTTGGGGACTTCCACTGGGCCTTTTAAAGACTGGAGTAGAGGTTGCTCAACCTGGAGAAGAGAAGGCTCCAGGCAGACCTCAGAGCAGCCTTCCAGGACCTGCAGGGGCTCCAGGAGAGCTGGGGAGGGACTTTGGACAAGGGCTTGGGAGTGCTAGGGTGGGGGACAATGGCTTTGAGCTGGGAGGGGGAGACTGAGACTGGAGATGAGGAAGGAATTCTTGAGTGGGAGTGGGGAGAAACTGGCACAGGCTGCCCAGGGAGGCTGTGGCTGCCTCCTGCCTGGGGTGTTGAGGGCCAGGCTGGATGAGGCCTTGAGCAGCTGAGTCTAGTTGAGAGGTGTCCCTGCCCATGGCAGGGGGTTGGAGCAGATGAGCCCTGAGGTCCCTTCCAGCCTGAGCCGTTCTGGGATTCACTCTGTGGGGTTTTGGTTTCTGAGCTCTCCTGCTCTGGGAGCTGCAGAGGGCCTGCAGGGCTCAGCAGCAGAGCAGCAAGCACCTTCCTATTTATAGGAGAACCTTCATTTATCTCCTGCTCCTCCTGGCCGGGGGGCATCATGTTTCCAGAGCCCTCACATGAGCTCGGGCCGCAGGGGGGCCGAGTTAATTTTAACTGCCCGGCGGTGGTCAGCAGGCATGGAGGCTGCCCGGGAAGCGGAGGAGCTGGGGGCTGAGGCGGAGACGGTCGCAGACACGGTCCTGGAGGTCGGCGGGAGGCTCTTCCCGGTCAGCCGCAGGGCGCTGGCGGCTCACAGCCCTTATTTCCGAGCCCTGTTCTTCGGGGGGGGCAGGGAGAGCTCCCAGCAGCACATCGTGCTGTGGGGCATCGCCGCGGGGCCCTTCCAGGCGCTGCTGGACTTCACCCGCACGGCACAGCTGCCGCTGGGGCAGGAGAACGTCACCGGCCTGCTGGAGGCTGCGGACTTCCTGCAGCTGCGGAGGGGGCGGCTGCTGTGCGAGAGGTTTCTGCAGAGGCAGCTGCACGTCTCCAACTGCCTGGGGCTGCTCGCCTACTCCCAGCACTTCGCCTTCGCGGAGCTGGCCGCGGCCGCCCGCAGCGTGGCCCTGACGCACTGGGGGGAGCTGATGTGCCAGGAGGAGTTCCTGGCGCTGCCCAAGGAGACCCTGCTGCAGCTGCTGCGCAGCGATGAGCTCTTCGCCCCGCGGGAGGACGTGGTGTTTGACAGCGTGGTGAGGTGGGTGATGGAGGACCCGGCCGCGAGGGAGGAGGACTTCCTGGAGCTGGTGGCCGAGGTCAGGGTCGCTTTCCTCAGCCTGCCCTTCCTCGACGCCCTGGTGAAGCGCAGCAAGCGCCCGGGAGCCGCCGAAACCTTCTGCAGGCTGCTCAAGAAGCTGGACAGCTGCCCCCCGGCCAGCTGGCAGCACCTGGAGCTGTCCCCTCGGGCCGGTCGGAGCTACGACACCTTGTACGTGCTGGGAGGGAAGCACGACAGGGAGCAGCAGGAGCTGTTCCTCTTCCAGCCCAAGAGCGGCAGCTGGCAGCCCTGCTCCCCGCTGCAGCGCAGGAACCTCACCCAGTACGCAGTGGCAGCAGTAGGTAACGCTCGGAGCCTGAGCGGAGAGCGCCAAGGGCAGGAGCTCAGCTGCTGCTCCTCCCCAGCTCGCTCAGGGCTGCTAAAGCTCCTTTGGGCTCCTGCTGCTCCAGAGAAGGGTTTTGTTGTCCCTGCTGCTGGGAGGATGCTAGGCTGGAGGGTGGTTTTCATGCAGCAGCAGCTGCTGAGCTCCTTGCGCAGCTTCAGCTGGAGGGAGCCTCAGGGCTGCACTTCAGCAGGAGAGTTGATTTGTCTTCCTCTTCGTGGTGGCTCTCAGGGATGGTGATGTCTGATTTGGGGTAGCTGTGAAGTTGGTTACCCTGGGCTGTGAAATCCTCATGATTGGAGAGTGTGGAGACAGCTCCATGGCCTCCCTCCCTCAGTGCTGCTGACAGTCCTGTGGGAGCTTGGACACGAGGTCCCCAGAGGTTCCTTGTTGAGTCACAGAATTGTTTGGGTTGGGAAAACCCTCACAGAGCTTCCAGTCCAACACCAACCCAGCACCACCATGGAATACCTCCAAGGATGGGGACTCCACCACCTCCCTGGGCAGCCTGTGCCAGTCCCTGACCACTCCTCCAGCAAAGGAATTCTTCCTCCTCTCCACCCTAACCCTCCCCCAGCACAGTTCCAGGCTATGTTTCCAACCAGTGTTTCCAGGATGCTCTTCAAGAGTGTGAGTGGGCTTGGGAAGAGCTGGGGCTGTTCAGCCTGGAGAAGGGAAGGCTGCAGGGGGACCTCAGAGCTGCATTTCAGTATCTGCAGACCTGCAGGCAGGCTGGGGAGGGACTGATCAGAAGGGGCTGTGGGGATAGGCTGAGGGGCAATGGTTTGAAAGTGGAGCAGGGCAGAGTTAGGTTGGACATCAGGAGGAAGTTCTGCAGAGGGAGGCTGGGGAGACACTGGCACAGGTTGCCCAGGGAGGTGGTTGAGGCTCCATCCCTGGAGACATTCAAGGTCAGCCTGGCTGTGTCCCTGTGCAGCCTGCTCTGGCTGGAGCTGTCCCTGCTGCCTGCAGGGGGGTGGCCAAGATGCCCTAGGAGGCTCCTGCCATCTCTGGAGCTGTGCCTTCCTGCACCCCGCAGGCCCAGCAGGTCTGTGCAGACCCAAACCCCACCAAGGGACACCAAGGGCAGTGATCTGCACATCCTGCACCTCATGGGGCCGGCCAGGCAGAGGTGAGAGCCCAGGAGCAGGCCCAGGCCTGACGCCGCTGCTGCTTCTCTCGGCAGGGAGCTTCCTCTTCGTGACCGGAGGCTACTTCCGGGAGGACTTCGTGTGGTACAGTGTGGACTGGGTCCTCATCTACAACTGCCTGGACAACAGCTGGCTGGAGGGCCCTGCCATGAAGCTGTCCAGGCACAGCCACTGTGCAGTGGGGGCAGGGCTGTACCTCTACGTGCTGGGGGGCAGCACGGACGAGGGGCTGGTGCCCGCCGTGGAGCGCCTGGCGCTGCTGCAGCCCGAGTGGGAGAGCAGGAGCCCCATGGCCCAGCCCGTGGAGAGGGGAGCTGCAGTCAGCCTGGGCAGCAGCATCTATGTGCTGTGTGGGCTGGATGAGAATGGCCACGTGTACCAGGGGGTGCAGAGGCTGAACACAGACACCGACAGCTGGGAGGTCATCTCCGTCTCCCCGCTGCCAAGGTAAGAAAGAATCTTCTGGCACCTGGCAGGAGGAGGAAGGTTCTGGTGGTGGTCCTGCCCCAGGAGGAGGTTGGACCAGGGAAATCCACAAGCCCTGAGCCACAGCGCTGCTGGGATTCTGTTGAAGCAGGACTCATGGTGTTAGGACCAAGGTCACAGGACACAGAATTAAGTGGCTGTGTTGATCTGCTGGAGGGTTGGAGGCTCTGCAGAGGGACCTGGATAGCTTGGACCAGTGGGCTAAGGTCAGGGGGATGAGGTTCAACAAGGCCAAGGGCTGGGTCCTGCACTTGGGTCACAACAACCCCAGGAAGGTTCCAGGCTAGAGGCGGAGTGGCTGGAAACTGCCCAGCAGAGAAGGCTCTGGGGGTGCTGGGTGCCAGCAGCTGAAGATTAGCCAGAAGTCCCCAGGTGGGCAAGAAGGGCACCAGCAGCCTGGCCTGGGGCAGCAGTGGTGTGGGCAGCAGGAGCTGGACTGGGCACAGGTGAGTGCTGAGAGTGAGGAGCCCAAAACTGACCCCAGGATCCAAGCTGTAGCCTCACTCCAAAAAGGACATTAAGAGTCTGGAGCAGGTCCAGAGAAGGGCTAAAAAGCTGGGGAAGGGTCTGGAGAGCATGTCATGAGGAGAGGCTGAGGGAGCTGGGGGTGGTTAGTGTGGAGGAGGCTGAGAGAGACCTCATTGCTCTCTACAGCTCCTGAGAGGAGGCTGCAGGGAGGTGGGAGTTGGGCTCTGCTCCCTAGGATCAGGAGATAGGAGAGGAAATGGCCTGGAATTGTGCCAGGGGAGGGTTAGGTTGGAGATAAGGAACAATTTCTTTGCTGCCAGAGTGGTCAGGGCTTGGCACAGGCTGCCCAGGGAGGTGGTGGAGTCCCCAGCCCTGGAGGTGTTCCAGAGCCCTGTGGCCATGGCACCTGGCACCTGGTTTGGTGGCCATGGTGGGGTTGGGTCGGTGCTGGACTGGGTGATCCTGGAGAGCTTCCTAACCTTTATGACTCTCTGAATTACTGCAGGGCCCAGCTCTCTGTGCTGACTGATGCAGCTTTCCCCCCCCAGGTATGACCTCTGCAGCACGGCTCTGAACGGAGCTCTCTACACCGTGGGGGGTGGGGCTCTGCGCTTCGACGTGGAGACCGACGAGTGGACCCCGGTGGAGGAGGAGTGCCTGGCCCACAAGTTCTTCATGGGCTGCAGCGCTGCCAATGGACGAATCTACCTCCTGGGGCAGAGGAAGGGCAACGGTGCCCTGCCTGTCGTAGTCCTCTTTGATCCCTACACCGACGAGTGCCAGGTCACGGAGGACCTGCCCTGCCCCCTGCCCATCCGCGGCTGCGTCTCCGTGCGCAGGTTTGACAGCTGGGCCTGAGCAGCACCGGGGCGCGGCCTGGCTTGGGCAGCAGCTGCCTGAAGCCTTGTCTGGGAGGTGATTCCCTTGGCAAATCCCTTCCCGGCTTCAGCCCTCTGGCCCTTTCCCCTGCTCGTGCAGCGGAGCCGGGGCAGCAGCAGGGCGGCCTGGGCGTGCAGCGGGCTCGCAGAGCGCTGCCGGGGGAGGGACTGCCGCTGGTGTGGTCCGCGGCTCCCCGGGGGGATGCTAATTAAAGGGCTGCCCTGAGCTTCGGCCCCTGTTGCTCTGTCCTTTGTACAGCTGGGAGAGGCAAAAAGGTTTCTGCGTCAGTGTTGGGAGAATAGATCAGATGTGTGGCAGGGGAACCTTCAGCAGCGTCTGGGAGGTCTTGGTGCTGCAGGGCAGCCTCCCACCCACCCCCCCCCTGCTGCAGGGCAGCTTCCCGGCCACAGCAGTGCCACTCAGCCTGAACTCAGCAGGTTTCCCGGGTTATTGCAGCTGAAGTTCCCTCAGCTCCAGGCTGGAGAGCAGTGCAGGAGCCTGGGAGCTGCTCTGGCTTGATGCTGTCAGCCACATGGTGATAACCATTCCCAATCTGCTTCAGTTTCCTTGGTCCCCTTTGGGCTCAGTGCTGTGCAAAGGGAGAATGAAAAGCCCCATCCCAGAGCACTGGGATGAGGGTGCAGGAGCAGGGACCTCAGTGGGACTGAGGAGCAGGACCTCAGTGGACTGAGGGCTGGGGAGAGGTTTAGATTGTGAGGACTGAGGGACCTGTCAGTCAGTTTGCAGATGACACTGAACAGGGTGGGATGTTGATCTGCTGCAGGGCAGGAGGCTCTGCAGAGGGATCTGGCCAGGCTGGATCCATGGCTGAGGTCAGTGGGATGAGGTTCAACAAGGCCAGGGCTGGGCCCTGCCCTTGGGTCACAACTGCCCTGGAGTCCTTTGGTGAGGGCTGGCAGAGGCTGTTGCAGTCTTCTGCAGTTCAAGTCAATTAAAGCTTGAGCAGCTGACTTTATTGTCTCATAAACCTTTGGGAAGGTGCTGAGCTAACCACAGTGAGGTGGCAGGACTCCAGCAGCTTGTTCATCCTTTCTCCTCCTTACAGTGAGCCACTGGCTGGTAGCCCTGGGCTCTCCCTGGGGGAATGAGCAAAGGGGAAGGAGAAAGAATGCAAAAGAGTGGTGCCAGCAGCAGGAGTGAAGAAAGCACCTCCTGAAGAGGCTGAGCCTGGAAGCAGGGTGATGGACTCCACCTAGACACAGGATGGTGCCCGGGGCAGACGTCTGTGGGCCTGCCTGGCCTCTCCCCCGGCTGCTGAGCAGAGCTCCCTGCCCTGGGAGCCGGCCCGGCCCCAGCTGCGGCGCCGCCAGCCTGGCTCAGCCCTGGCTCTCGGCTGGCTCCTCCGCCTCGCTCTCCTCGCTGTCACTTCTGGCATCTTTTCTTTTCTGCGGGCACAAAGGTGATGGAAAGCAGCTGCAAAGCCTGCAGCCTGAGAGGGGACCAGGCCTGTCCTGGTTCCCAGCCTGGCAGCTACAACAGAAGTCGGGGGGCGGCTGCGTGCCCAAAGGCAGCGCAGTGAGTGTCCCTACGCTGGGAGGCTGCCTGGAACTGCCAGAGCTTGGCTTTGCTAGGCTGTCCCCTAGCTCCTGAGCTCCTGGGGTTGTCACCCTGATGGGGTGCTTGGAGTGTGACCTCCTCAGGACCAGGCAGCATTTGCCCTGCAGGTTCTCCTCTGCAGTGCCTTGCTGCTGAAGCTCACTGAGGTGACCACGCTGCCTGGGCTGTTCAATTTGCACTCCCTCACCCCCTGGTGAGAGGCTGCTCCAGCCTCCCCTCCACAAGCCTGGCTTTGCTCTGAGCTCAGTCTGAGCTCAGCTGAAGGCATAACACCAACACTGGGGCTGTCTTTATTTCTGGCCACAGATCCCCAAAGCCTTCATAAATCTCCTCAGAAGCTACCAAGCTGCCATCTGCTGCTGTTAGCGGGGCAGGCCCTGGGCTGGCACCTCTGAGGAGCAAACTCTGGCAGGCATCAAAAGCCTGTGGAAGGCACCCAGAACTCAGAGGTGCAAACACACAGCAAGCCACCAGCCAGGCTTTCATGGCTGCTCCTTCCATGCTCCACTTGGGATGCACCAGCAGGCTCCTCTTCTCCCAGGCCACGTGGGGGGAAGTGAGGGGAAAGGGACTGTGGACAGCTCCCAGGTCACCAGGACACAGCAGAGGGCAGCTGCTGCTCTGATCCCTGAGCAGCCCCCAACACCTGACTTCAGAAGCTCCTGGGCCCCATTTCTTCCACCCCTCCCTTGCCCACAGGAATGGTAGAGTCTCCCCAGGACCTCCTGGTCTCTTGTGAGCAGTGGTGGCACAAGAGGGGACAAAGACTTTTCCTACCTCACCCTGGAGGATGATCCTGTAGATCATCTGGATGATGAGATAGGACCAGAAAAGGTGCAGCAGCTGCAGGACCAGCAGGAAAACGTTGATCAGGCAGCTGATGAGGAACAGCTGGAACTTGGTCACAAAGTAATAGTAGATGCTGTGGGACAGAGAGGCAGGGACAAGTCAGAGGGCAGAGGACCAAGGCAGGCCAGGCACCTTCACACCCACAAGGGCCAAGCATCTTTGTGGGCAGCTCCATGGCTGGATGTGTCCCCAGGGGCTGCACCATCAGGCTTCAGGCTCTGCCCAGCTCTCACAGAGGAGGTCCAGAGGAAGTCACCAGCAATGTGGTGGTCTCTGCAGCCAGGTCCTGCAGGAAGAACCAGGAGCTGGCAGCATTGCTCCTGAAGTAAATCTGGAGAGGAGCAATGGACAGAAACCGAGCCACAAGGGGACCTGGCTGCTGGGACCTGGCTGGAAAGATGAACCTTGATCCAGGTTAGGGAGGAGCAGAGGGTGAGGTGAGCAGCTGGGCAGGGGTCTGGCTGCAGCCACTGAGGCTGTCACCAGCTGTGGGGGCAGAAAGGAGGAGAGCAGTGCTGAGGCCACAGGGAGCAGGCAGAAGACAGCAGGAGGGTGCAGGAAGGACAAGATGAGCACTGCTGGGTGTCCTCTGCAAGGACTCTGAGAGGTGGAACCCAAGACACTGTGGAAGCTGAGAGCACTGCTGGAGAGGGCATTTGCTCTGCTCTTGGCTTCCCAGACAGCTGCTTCTGCACCAGGGCAGGCCCAGGCTGGACACTAGGAACACTTCTTGTCACAGAGAGTGGTCCCAGGCTGCCCAGGGAGGTGGTGGAGTCACCATCCCTGGAGGTGTTCAAAGGTGTGGTGCTTGGGGAAAGGGTTTGGGGATGGCCTTTGCAGGGTAGGGTCAATGGTTGGACTTGATGACCCCAAGGGTCTCTTCCAACCTGACTTATTCTGTGATCCTGTGACTGGGGAATGGTTTGAAGCTGAGGGGCAGCAGGGTGGAGTGGATCTGAGGAAGAAGCTCTTCAGTGGGAGGGTGCTGAGACTCTGGAACATGCTGCCCAGGGAGGCTGAGGATGTCCCCCCTGGAGGCGTTCAGGGCCAGGCTGGATGGGCCTTGGGAAACTGATCAGTTGAGAGGTGTCCCTGCCCATGGCAGGGGGTGGGAGGAGATGAGCTCTGAGGTCCCTTCCAAGCTGAGCCATTGTGTGAGCAATAGCTCAGGAGAAGTCAGTCGTGGAAACATCTGCTCACAGCAAGAAACAGAGCTCCAGGGGAGAGGCAGCCCCTGCCGAGGGGAGGCAGTGGGAGCTGGGGAATGGAGGGGCAGAGCCTGTGGCTCTAGATTCATTAACATAGGTCATTAGTTACCTCATGTAGTTGAAACTCTGTTCACAGAACCCCAGGATGCCAGCTTGGAAGGGACCCCAGGGATCATCTGGTGCAACCTTTCCAGGTGTCAGTGCAGCTGCAAGGTCCTGGCCCTGCACCCTGCCAAGCTGAGGCTTAAGCTGCCCAGGGTAGGGAATCCTCCACTTCCCCTGGGAGATGATTCCAGTGCCCAGCTGAGCTCATGGGAAACCTTTTCCTCTGCAGTCCCATGGCAATCTCCCCAGCAGTCCCTTGTCCCCACCACCCCTGGTCTTCTCCTGGCACTCCTTGCACACAGGGAGTCTCCACCCTCCTGGCTGCCACCCTTCATGTCCTGCTCCATGGTGAGAAGGTCTCCCCTGAGCCTTCTCTCCTCCAGGCTGAACGACCTCAGCTCTCAGCCTTTCCTCACCTGGCAGAGCTGCCAGGCCTCTGATCCTGCTCCTGGCCCTTCTCTGGACACTTTCCAGCCTGTCTGCATCTGTTTTGTACAGCGGGGACCAAGCCTGTTGGGTTTTGTTTGTGTTTTTTTCCCTTGGGTCCCTCGGTTCCAGTTGCTTTGAGCTTGCCTCAGAGTCCTGTTCCCTGCCTTTGCTCCCCCCAGCACGGAGAGGCAGAGGCTCAGGTGGAGCCCTCCCCGCCAAGCCCAAGGAGCAGTAGGATGTCACTCACAGCAAGGGGAAGAGGACGAGCCGGGAGCTGATGAACACCAGGGCGAAGGCCGCAAAGGCTGCGTCGCAGAGCCGCCTCCAGCGCAGGTAGTGCAGCACCTTGGCCAGCTGCGGGGACACAAAGCGCTGCCTGTGCCCTGCCGCGGGTGACCGGCGGGGGGGAGGTGTGCCGGCCCCGGGGGGGCGGGGGGGGAGGTGTGCCGGCCCGGGGGGGGGTGGGGGGGATGTGTCCCCTCCACCAGATCAGGTCGCCCAGAGCCCTCTCCAGCCTCCCCTGGAATATCTCCGGGGATGAAGCCTCAACCACCTCCCTGGGCAGCCTCTTGCAGTGCTCCAGCAGCCTCCTGGTGCAGAACTTGTTCCTCACATCCAATCCCAATCTGCTCTGCTCTAGTTTGAAGCCACTGCCCCTGGTCCTGTCCCTGCAGGCCTTTGGGAACAGTCTCTCTGCAGCCTTCTTGTAGCCCTAGGTCCTGGCAGGCTGCTCTAAGGTCTCCCTGGAGCCTTCTCTTCTCCAGGCTGAGCACCCCCAGCTCCCTCAGCCTGTCCTCATAGCAGAGCTGCTCCAACCCCCTGAGCATTTTCATGGCCTCCCCTGGACCCTCTCCATCAGGTCCAGGTTCTTCCTATATTGAAGGCTCCAGCCCTGCAGGTGAGGTCTCAGCAGAGCAAAGAGGCAGAATCCCCTCTCTGGCTCTGCTGGCAATGCTGCTCTGGATGCAGCCCAGGATGTGATTTGCCAACCCCCTGCCATGGGCAGGGACACCTCCCACCAGCACAGCTTGCTCAGGGCCTCATCCAGCCTGGCCTTGAACACCCCAGGCAGGCAGGAGGCAGCCACAGCCTCCCTGGGCAGCCTGTGCCAGGCTCTCCCCACCCTCACTCTCAATAATTCCCTCTAATCTCCAGTCTCAATCTGCTCTCCTCAGCCTTCCATCCGTTCTCTCTCACTGTCACTCCAAGATCTGCAGCTGCCTGGGAGGGCCTCACCTCCAGAAGGTAATCAGAGGAGTCGTGGAGCAGCATCACCATCACCCCGAGGCGTACCAGGTTGGCACAGTAGGACACAGAGATCAGAGTGATGGTGGCAACGTGGTGGATGATCTGCTCCTTGAAGTCCTGGCATGAGAAGAGAGACCCAGGCCCAGCCTTGGCTTGGGCTGCCAGCACCTGGTCCCCACTAGGAGCTGTCAAACCCCTCCCCAGTGCTGCCCGGCTCTCAGAGGGGCTGCACAGGCCCCAGAAGGCTGAACCTCTTTCTGGCCAGCTGGGGACAGCTGCTGAGGTTCACAGCAGTGCAAAGATGTGAGAAGGCTTTCTGGGACCCTCCCACCCCCCAGCCTGCCCTTCAAAAGGACCTTTCTTAGCACCCCACAGCTCCCCCCAGGCCCCTCCTGAAGAGCTTTCTGTACTGACAGGAGGTTGTGCCCTGCACCCCTGGGGACCTGACAGTGGAAGGAGAGAACCTCCTGGTGGGGGTGGCCCCAGGCTGTGTCTTGCAGCTGTGCTGCTCTCCCTCACCTTCCTCTTCACATCAAAGGGCAGGGTGGCCACCAGTGAGCAATAGAAGGAGAGCTCCAGGAGGTAGAACCAGCCCAGGGCAGGTTGGAGAGGCTGTGAGGAAAGGAAGAGACAGCAGGGGAGGGGGGGAGGGTCAGAGTCCCTTCCTGCACCCCACGTCTGGGGCTACAGGACCCTTGCTGAGCATTGCTCAGATCCCCTCTGGGGCTGCTCTTCTCCAGGCCCAGCAGCCCCAGGGCTCTCAGCCTTTGCCCCTCACAGAGAGCTGTTCAGGTCCCTTCAGCAGCTTTTGGCCCCCCCTGGACTCTCTCCAGGAGTTTTTTGGCTCTTGTGAACTGGGGAGCACAGAGCTGGACCCAGTTCTGCAACTCCACAGCCTGCCCAGGTCCCTCTTGGGGGGCAGCACAGGCTGATACGGTGCCAGCCCCCCCTCCCTGTGTGGTATCACCAGAAAACCTGCTGAGGCTGCCTCTGGACCTTCATCCAGGCCCCTGATGAAGATGCTGCACAGGGCTGGACCCAGTAGTGAGTCCTGAGGAGCACCACAGGCTCCAGGCCTGCAGCTGGACCCTGCCCTACTGATCACAACCCTCTGAGCTCTGTCCCTCAGCCCCTTCCCAACCACCTCCCTGCCCACCCATCCCACCCACACCTCCTGAGCTGGCCTCTCAGGATGCCCAAAGCCTGCTGCAGCCCAGGCAGGCACCAGCCCCTGCTCTGCCCCCACCTCCCAGCCCCTCACACCCCCACAAGGCTGCCAGGGCACCCGGCAGGGGTTGCCCTGGGTGATCCATGCCCACCACAGCCCTGGCAGCCTGGCCTGGGCCCACAGCTCAGTGCTGTGAGCAGGAGGTCGGGCAAGAGCCCTGCTGCTGCTGGCAGTCCATGGCCCTGCTGCTCACCTGCTGGGGGTACCTCAGCCAGCACAGGTTGTGGTCCCAGACCCAGGGCTTCTGTGCAAAGAGAAGGCAGCAGTGAGCACCCAGGGCCTCCAGTGACTCCTGATGGCCCCAGTGAAGCAGCACTTCAGGGTGTCAGGGTGGCCATGGCAGATGCACTCTGCCCTGGGGCTTGGGAGCAAGAGGCTGTCAAGAGGCCTCTGTCCTGAGTGGGTGCAGAGGATGTACTGCTCTAGTGTGAGGTGTCCCTGCCCAGGGCAGGGGGTTGCAGCTGGGTGATCCTTGAGGTCCCAGACCCTGACACTTCTAGGGTTCTATGTCCCAGGGAGGGTCTGGGCACACAGCAGCCATGGTCAGGACAGGCTTGCTCCTGGCTGAGGTGCAAGGGCTGCGTGTGGCTGGCAGTGGGGAGTCAGTTTGCAATGCTCCAAGGCATGCAGAAAACCATGGCAAGGTCACTGAGACCTCACCAGGGCCGCCCAGGCAAAGGGAGACTGATCTGCTGGGTCAGGCTCTGCTCCCTGCCCCTGAGTTTGTCCTTCTTGGGCTTTGGACCCATGGCCGTGGAGGCTCTTTGCATGAGCTCCTTGGAATGGCTCAGGCCCCTCAGCCTCATCTGCCATGCAGGAGGAACCCTTGCAGGCTGTCACTGCCCAGCACCACCCTGCTCAGGTACTTACATCATAGAGGAGAGCCAGCCCAGAGAAGAAGGAGATGAGATAGAAGGTGAATCTCCAGCTGAAACAGAAACCCCAGAGAGTTCAGAGCTCCTCAGAGCTGCTTCCCAGGCTGCCCCCAGCCTGCTGCAAAGCCCTCAGAGCAGCCCAGGCTGGTCTGGACAGGGCTTTGCAGACCCTCAGCTTTGCTGGCACATGGCCCCCTGCTGCAAGGGAGCAGGACACCCACAGCCCACCCAGGCTCAGGCTCTGCTGTGCTCCGTGGGCACAAACTCCCAGGGGGCTCCATCAGCATTCCCTGGGATGCAGCACAACATCCAGGGCCAGGGAGGGGATTCTGCCCCTCTGCTCTGCTCTGCTCAGACCCCACCTGCAGCACTGCCTCCAGCTCTGGGGCTCCCAGCACAGGAAGGACCTGGAGCTGCTGGAGAGGGTCCAGAGGAGGCCACAGAGAGGATCAGAGGCTGCAGAACCTCCCCTGTGGGGACAGGCTGGGAGAGCTGGGGCTGTGCAGCCTGGAGAAGGCTCCAGGGAGACCTCAGAGCAGCCTTCCAGGACCTGAAGGGCTCCAGGAGAGCTGGGGAGGGGCTGGTGACAAGGGCTGGGAGTGCCAGGCTGAGGAACAATAGCTTTGAGCTGGGAGAGAAGAGATTGAGACTGGAGATGAGGAAGAAACTGTTGGCAGTGAGGGTGGGGAGAGCCTGGCACAGGCTGCCCAGGGAGGCTGTGGCTGCCTCCTGCCTGGAGGTGTTGAAGGCCAGGCTGGATGAGGCCTTGAGCAAGCTGGGCTGGTGGGAGGTGTCCCTGCCCACGGCAGGGGCTGGAGCTGGATGAGCTTGAAGGTCCCTTCCCACCCAGCCCATTCTCTGGCTCTGTGCCTGTCTCCTGCTGGCTGTTTGTAGGTCACAGAGCAAAGGCTTTTACACCACAGCCTGTGGAAAGCACCTAAGGGTTTTGAGGCCTTCTACTTGCAAAGTTTGAAGTAGAGAGGGAGGAGGCTGCAGCTGGCAGCACTGCTGGTGGCTCTGTCACCAGTGTGTGCCAGGGTGGGACCCAGGCCCAGGCTGCAGGGTCTCCTGTGGCAGCTGGCAGCTGGCTCCTCTGGCAGTGTGTCTGGGGCTAAGGACAGGGCCAGGGCTGAGGATCTTCAGCAGGATGAATGGACAGGGGACCCTCAGCCCGCTGATGACACCAAACTGGGAGGTGTGGCTGACACCCCTCGGGCTGTGCTGCCCTCCAGAGAGCCCCTGAAGGGCAAGCAGGGCAAGGGCAGGGTCCTGCACCTGGGGAGGAGCAACCTCCTGCAGCAGGACAGGAGAGGGAGGACCTGCTGGGAGCAGCTCTGTGGACCTGGGAGTGCTGGGGGCAACAGGGTGACCACAAACCAGCAATGTGCTCTTGTAGCCAAGAAGGCCAATGGCATCTTGGGGGCCATCAAGGAGTGTGGCCAGCAGGTCAAGGGAGCTTCTCCTCCCCTTCTACTGTGCCCTGGTGAGGCCACAGCTGGAGCACTGGGGCTGGAAGTTTGGACTCCTTTGCCAGGGAACTGCTGGAGAGGGTACAGCAAAGGGCTATGAAGATGATTAGGGGAGCAGAACATCTCCCTTGTGAGGAAAGGCCGAGGGAGCTGAGGCTGGAGAAGAGCAGCCTGAGGGGGATCTCGTCAATGCTGATCAATACTTCAAGGGTGGGTGTCAGGAGGATGGGGCCAGGCCCTGTGCAGTGGTGCCCAGGGCCAGGGCAAGAGGCACAAACTTGCCCATGGGAAGTTCCATCTGAACATGGAGAGGAACTTCTTGGGGGTGAGGCCGGCAGAGCCCTGGGGCAGGCTGCCCAGAGAGGTGGTGCCCAGCTCCAGGGGCATTCAGCACCTGCCTGGACACCAGCCTGGGCAGCCCGCTCTAGGCCAACCTGCTCTGGCCAGGGCTTGGACTAAATGATCTCCAGAGGTGCCTGCCCACTGCTGCCATCCTGGGCAGGCCTCGTCGGGGGTCTCCATCCCGCACCTACCTGGACTCACAGAACTTCTTCAGCAGCCCGGGCCGGTCGCGGCGGCGCCGCCGGCGGAGCCAGGTCTGCAGCGTCCCGAGGGGCAGGTCCCTCCGCTTGGCCAGGGAGAGCAGCTCCTCCTGGGGACAGAGCAGGCAGCGTTGGTGCAGCCCCTGCTCTGAGGGCAGAGTTCCTGAGCTGCCCAATTCCTGAATTCCTGAGCTGCCTAGAGCAACACAATCGCATTCCAGGGGTGCCTCACCCTGGCACCCTCGGGTGGGAACATGCTGCAGGAGACTCCTTGGCACGCTGGCACCTCTCACTGGGAAAGGACTGCAGCTCACCCTGTGGCTGGGTGTTACTGGTTAAGGGATTGGTAACAGAGAGTTTATCAAAGGCCACTCTGAGCTCTAGCCCTGGGGTTAGGGACTTGGGCTAGGAATGGCCTGGGGGGGTTAGGGCTGCCAGGGACTTCTGGAACCACTATTACAGGAAGGCTCTGGAGGTGCTGGAAGGTGTCCAGAGAAGGGCCACGAGGAGGAGCAGAGGGCTGGAGCTGCTCTGCTATGAGGACAGACTGAGGGAGTTGGGGTTGTGCAGTCTGGAGAGGAGAAGGCTCCAAGGAGACCTTCTTGTGGCCTTCCAGGATCTGAAGGGGGCTCCAAGAAAGCTGGGGAGGGCACACATCAAATCCTGGGCTCAGTTTTGTGCCTTCACTCCAAGGACATTGAGAGGCTGGAGCAGGTCCAGAGAAGGAATCAAAGCTGGGGAAGGGTCTGGAGAAGAGGGCTGGGGAGGAGCAGCTGAGGGAGCTGGGGGTGGTTAGTGTGGAGAAGAGGAGGCTGAGGGAGACCTCCTGATCTCTGCAGCTCCCTGAGAGGAGGCTGCAGGGAGGCAAAGATGTGGTGCTGAGGGCCATGGGTGGTGGTGATCTGGCAGTGCTGGGCTGCCAGCTGGGCTTGATGACCTCTAGGGTCTTTTCCAACCTCTCCAATTCCCTGATCCTGAAGGTTTTCAGTTCTGCTGAAGATCAAGAGCCCTGCCCACAGCCCCTGCCCACAGCCCCTGCCCAGCTGGCTGGTGCTGCCCCTGGGTGTGCAGCAGGTCAGGGGGGCTGGGCTGCAGCGGTCAAACACCTTGGAAGATGCTGAAATCTCTCTTTGTGTGTCCTCTGCCCTGCCAGGGAGGTGAGCAGGAGCTGCCTCCCCGTGAGGATGGTTTGGCTGGGCTGGGGGATGCAGAGGGGAGGTTGGATCAGGACACAGGGACCCAGGAGCCACTCACCTCCTTTGGGCTCCTGCCCAGCTGCAGGTAGAGGCTCTCCAGCGTGGCACTGGGCTCAGCCTGAGGCCTCAGCTTGTCCCTCACACCCAGCCTCCTGCCCAAGGGCACAGCTATGGTTCTGCAGGAGGGAAGAGAGTTCAGCCAGGAGAGGACTTGTGCCTACCCTGTGCCAGCCAGCAGAAAGGTGCTGCCAGAGCTGTGCCCTGTGCATGGGCTGCACTGCAGCAGGGCTCCAAGCACTGCCCTGGCTGCTCACAGACCAGCCCAAGGGCTTCAGCATGACCACAGCTACAGAGGCACAGCCCAAGGGACCCAGAGCTGCTGCAGGGCCCACCCAACACCTGATGCCTCTGCCAGGCCAAGGCTCTCTCCCAGGAGAGGTTCAAAGGCCCCCAGGCACAGGTGAGGGCTGCTGGATGTGCTGTGGAGTCACAACCACCACAAAGGGGCAGGAGTTCATTTTCCTGCCGAGGCCCTGGCTCAGCCTACATTGCCCTGGGCTGGAGTCCTCGCTGGTCCTCTCTACAAGGTCCCCAAGCATCCAGACCACAAGTGCCCAGGTGTGCCCTGTGCCCAGGGTACCCGGCCCTGGCTGCAGCTGGAGTCAAGGATGGGGCACAGAGGGGGTTGCTGCTTCCTGCAGGGAGCCCCAGCACGGCTGCAGTGGGACAGCAAACCTCCTTTCCAGGCAGCCAGGCAAGTGCAGCATCCTTGAGGGCAGACCTGATGACCCTGCAGATAATCCTGGCTCTTCCTGTCTGCCACAGCTGCCCTGTGCCCAGCAGGCAGCTCCAGGGAGCTGTGCCAGGGCTGCCCCAGCCCCAGGAGAAGCCAAGTCCCAGCTGAGGGCAGGCTGAGGGCAGGTTTGCTGAGCACAGCCCTGCTGCTTCACACGGCCCCCGCCTGAAGCCCTGCTCTGCTGGTGGGGGGCATCTCAGCAGCCCCAGCCCCACTGTGTCTGCTCAGCTCCTCTACCCCCTGCACCTGAGGCTGGTTGGTGCCTCCCCTCTCTGTGCTCCTGGCAAAGGGGCCCAAAGCCCACCCTGAACCCATCTCCTGTGTGTGGACCTGCTCTTGCTTCCACAGATGAGTGCTGGGGAGCTGCCATTTGATCCTCAGGCTGCTCCCCTGAGTCCCACAGCCAGGTGACTGCCCACAGCCATGGCACTGGAGCTCGTCAGCCCTGGCTGAACCAAGGCATTTGGAGAGAGCAGAGCAGAGGTAGCCAAGGAGCAGTGGTGTGAGCAAAACATTCCCACCAGGAGCTCCAGGACCATCCCCTCCTTCTGCCTCTGCACTGAGAGGAGGAGGGGGCCTCATAGAGCACCTTTGGGAGCACCCTCTAGGATCAGGCTGAATCCTGGCTCAGGTGGGTGGTCCTGGCACTGGTGGGCTCAGCAAATCCCTTCCCTGTGTTGCAAGCTGCCACTTGGGACCCTCTCCAGAGGGACCCTGCCCCACAGCTGAGGAGTCACTGGTGACAGTTCTGTCTTTCCACACCTGCTGGCTCAGGCTGGGCCACAGCTCCAGCAGAGAGGGTGGGCAGGGCAGGGAGCTGCCACACAGCTACCACAGGCCACTAAGAGCAGAGAGATTCCACCCTGATGGGGACAGTTCGCTGTCCACTTTGTAGTGGTCATGAAGGAATTGAGGTACCAGGAGGTACCTGAAGGGGCTACAAGAAGGCTGCAGAGGGACTGTTCCCAAAGGCCTGCAGGGACAGCACCAGGGGCAATGGCTTCAAACTAGAGCAGAGCAGATTGAGATTGGATGTGAGGAACAAGTTCTGCACCAGGAGGCTGCTGGAGCACTGCAAGAGGCTGCCCAGGGAGGTGTCTGAGGCTCCATCCCTGGAGATACTCCAGGGGAGGCTGGACAGGGCTCTGGGCGACCTGATCCAGTGGGGGATGTCCCTGCTGAGTGCAGGGGGTTGGACTGGCTGAGCTTTGGAGGTCCCTTCCAACCCAAACCATTCAGTGACTCTACCCTTAGTGGGGAGCAGCCCCACAGGACAGTGGTGGGAAGCAGCAGGGCAGGAAGCAGCTGTGCTGCACTCACCTCTCAAAGAGAAGCCTGAGGATGGTCAAGAGCAGGGCACCAGGGATGCAGAGCAGGATGTCCTGAGGCTGTGGGTAGTGTCTGTCTGCAGAGTCCTTCATGTCTTCCCAGGTAGCTCCAGGGGGCAGCCAGTACTCATGGTGCCAGAACCACTCTGCCAGCCCCATCCTGGTCAAGGTGGTGGCACAGAGAGCTGTGGGATCCAGGGAGCAGGGAGCAGCAAGGCATGGAAGCCCCAGGCTGGCACTGGCACTCCCCAGCTCCTGCCCAGCCCCATGGCTTCAGAGCAGCTGAAATAGCTTCACCTGTCCTGACCTGCCCACGGCCTGGGGGTGGGGAGAGCTGTCCCAGCACCAGAGAGACATGGAGTGGGTGTCAAGGAGGTGGCTGACTTCAATCCTGTCTGCTGCACAGCTGGCTGCAGTCCCTGCCTGGTGACAACAACAGCAGGGGGGTCCCTCCTGCCCTCTCCCCCCACCAGCCTTCCCCTGCTCAGGCTGCAAAGCCCTCCCCTGTTAGCTGGGGATGTGGATGGAGGGCCCAGGTGAGACTGTGGCCACAACCATTGAGACCTTCTGACACCCTCAGGGCCCCAGCAGTCTGTCTGGGCTGCTCCACCTCGCCTAGCAACACCCCACAGCCTGCTTGCTTTTGCTGAGCACTCAGCTGGGCTCTCAGCCTGTGGTGAGAGACCTCTCTGGATGCCTTTGCCAAGCTGAGCAGGCAGCAGGCTCTGTCCCCTGAAGCTGCTCACTGACTCTGGGGGTAACTCCAGGAGGGAGACAAATTATTTCCTCAAGCACAGCCCCAGGAGGCTCTTCCTTATGGTTTGTGTTTCCATCAGGGAACAGTTTGCTCAGGGAGGTTTCTCTCCAGAGCTTGTGCTTGGGGCTCTGTGTTTGGGCTGCAGCAGCTCTGCTGTGGGGACAGGCTGAGGGAGCCTGGGGAGGAGAAGACTCCAGGGGGACCTCAGAGCTGCCTGCCAGGACCTGAAGGGATCCTGCAGGAAGGCTGCAGAAGAACTTTTCCTGAGGGTGTCTGGAGACAGGACCAGGGGGAATGGTTTGGAGCTGAGGCACAGCAGGGTTAGGCTGCAGCTGAGGAAGAAGTTCTCCAGTGTGAGGGTGGTGAGAGCCTGGCACAGGCTGCCCAGGGAGGCTGTGGCTGCCTCCTGCCTGGAGCTGTTCAAGGCCAGGCTGGATGAGGCCTTGAGCAACCTGGGCAGGTGGGAACTGTCCCTGCCCATGGATGATCTTGATGGTCCCTTCTAACCTGAGCCATTCTAGGACCCTGTGATTCTATTTCCTGCAATTTGTACCAGTCTGAGCGGTCTGGGTGCCAGGCCACGGATGGCTGCAGCTCCTCACTGCCCACTTGCAGCATTTTTTTCTGATAACAAGAGGATTTTCAACCACCACCACAAAAGACACTCCACAGCTGGCAGCCTGGCTCTGAGGAGGAGCTTCCTCTCCACACCTGACTGCCTGCCCCCCAGGCCTGTCGTGGGCAGGAGAGGCAAAGAGCCTCAGTTCCTTTGAATGATCCCATGGGATGAAATCAGAGGCACAGGCAAGGCCAAACTGTCAACAGCCAGGCCATGTATTGCACAAGTGGATGGACAGAAGGGGAGGGAGAGAGAGAGAGAGGAGGGAGAAGAGGAAAGGAATTGTATTACCACACCCCTCGCCCCCCAAGACAGTTTGGGTCTGCTGCAAGGGAAGGCTGCCGCAGCTCTGGCTGCGGGGGAAGGCTGCCATAGGTCTGGCTGTAAGGGAAGGCTGCCGCAGCTTCGGCTGCAAGGGAAGGCTGCCGCAGGTCTGGCTGCAAGGGAAGGCTGCCGCAGCTCTGGCTGCGGGGGAAGGCTGCTGCAGCTCTGGCTGCGGGGGAAGGCTGCCATAGGTCTGGCTGCGGGGGAAGGCTGCTGCAGCTCTGGCTGCGGGGGAAGGCTGCTGCAGCTCTGGCTGCGGGGGAAGGCTGCCGCAGGTCTGGCTGCGGGGGAAGGCTGCCATAGGTCTGGCTGCGGGGGAAGGCTGCTGCAGCTTCGGCTGCAAGGGAAGGCTGCCGCAGGTCTGGCTGCGAGGCAAGGCTGCTGCAGCTTCGGCTGTAAGGGAAGGCTGCCGCAGCTCTGGCTGCAAGGGAAGGCTGCCGCAGCTCTGGCTGCAAGGGAAGGCTGCCGCAGCTTCGGCTGCAAGGGAAGGCTGCCACAGGTCTGGCTGCAAGGGAAGGCTGCCGCAGCTTCGGCTGCAAGGGAAGGCTGCCACAGGTCTGGCTGCAAGGGAAGGCTGCCGCAGCTTCGGCTGCAAGGGAAGGCTGCCGCAGCTTCGGCTGCAAGGGAAGGCTGCCGCAGGTCTGGCTGCGGGGGAAGGCTGCCGCAGGTCTGGCTGCGGGGGAAGGCTGCCGCAGCTTGAGGTGGACCCTCTTGGGCTGTGGGTCAACCAGATGTCAGCTACTGGACACTTAGGGGTCCACATCTGCTGAGACCTCACCTGCAGCACTGCCTCCAGTTCGGGGCTTAGAACTGCTGGAGAGGGTCCAGAGGAGGCCATGAAGGTGATCACAGGGCTGGAGAACCTCTGCTATGGGCTCAGGCTGGGAGAGCTGGGGCTGTTCAGCCTGGAGGAGAGAAGGCTCCAGGGAGACCTCAGAGCAGCCTTCCAGTACCTGAAGGGCTCCAGGAGAGCTGGGGAGGGACTTTGGACAAGGGAGGGACAATGGCTTTGAGCTGGGAGAGGGGAGACTGAGAGTGGAGATGAGGAAGAAATTGTTGAGAGTGAGGGTGGGGAGAGCCTGGCACAGGCTGCCCAGGGAGGCTGTGATGTCCCCTCCCTGGAGGTGTTGAAGGCCAGGCTGGATGAGGCCTTGAGCAACCTGTGCTGGTGGGAGCTGTCCCTGCCCATGGCAGGGGGTTGGAGCTGGATGAGCTTTAAGGTCCCTTCCAAGCCAAACCACTCCACAGAGGTCAGCCACAACTTTGGGCTAGGAAGCCCTGAGGCCACCCTGGGGGCCATGCTCTGCCCACCCTCGACTCAGCCAGCACACAGCAGCCTGGGAGGACTAAGAAATGTTCTTCCTGCAGCTCCTCTGGAGCTGGACACCTCACCTCCCACTGCTGCCTGCTGTGATGCCTTCTGTGTGCACAAGGACCCAGGGCAAATCAGTTCAGACCCTGCTCTGGTGTGCAGCTCCAGCTGCTCTGCTGCATCTCTCAGCACACAAGGGACAGTCCTGCTGGGGCTTTTCCACATCTGCTCTGTGCTGGTGGCTGCAGAGTGGAGGGAGCTGATAACCTGAACTCATCAGTGGAGCCCTGACAAACTTCCCAGCACTGGAGCAGACATAGGGAGCAGTGGTGGAGCAGTGTGGGGAGGCAGCTGGCAGAAAGCAAAGGGTGACCTGCCCCAGTGACTCATCACTGCCATGCTCAGCTCCTCACCTGCAGCTCCTCCATCGCCACGGCCAGGAGTTCTCCCGAATCCTTGATGCATCCTTTCCCAAGAACCAGATCTGCCTCCTGCTGAGCTTATCTCAGCCTTCAGGGGGACAGCAAAGCCCTGAGGACAGAAGTCAGCACAAAAATGAAGGTAGGGCTGCAGTGGTTCCTCATTGCTGCAAGCTGGGACCTGCCCCAGCAAGGGATGGAGGAGGAGAGCACCGTGGGAGCTGGGGCCACCACTCTCTCCTTTCTGGGGGGTCACCAAGAGGGCCCAGACGTGGGGCTGCTGCTGGATCCACCCTGGCAGAGCCCTGCCATGTCCTGCAGGAGCACAACAAACTTCAGCTCCTCTTCAAGGAACTGCTCCTGCAGCTCACAGGATCATGGATCCCAGGCTCCCAGGATGTTAGGGGCTGGAAGAGACCTCTGGAGATCATCGAGTCCAACCCCCTGCCAGAGCAGGAGCACAGAACCCAGCACAGGTCACACAGGAACACATCCAGATGGGGCTGGAAGGCTCCAGAGCAGGAGACTCCACGACCTCTCTGGGCAGCCTGCTCCAGGGCTCTGGGACCCTCACAGTGAAGAAGTTCCTCCTCATGCTGGGGTGGAACCTCCTGTGCTGGAGTTTCCATCCCTTGCCCCTTGGCCTGTCCCAGGGTGCAACTGAGCAGAGCCTGTCCCTGTCCCCTCCCTCCTGACCCCCAGCCCTCAGCTATTGATAGACATTGATCAGATCACCTCTCAGTCCTCTGCTCTCCAGACCAAATGCCCCAGGGCTCTCAGCCTCTCCTCAGGTTCCTCCTCTTCCCTGTTGCAATCCCAGGGTGGAGGCGACTGGAGAATCACAGGAAGCTGGTGGTGGTTGGAAGGGACTTCCAGCCCAATGCCCCTGCTACAGCAGGGTCACCCAGAGCAGGCTGCACAGCAGTGTCCAGGTGGGTTTGGAAAGGCTCCAGGGAAGGAGCACAGCTTCTCTGGGCAGCCTGCTCCAGCGCCTGCCACCCAGAGTGAAAAGGTTTCTCCTTCAGTTCAAGGGGAACTTTTTGTGTTCTGGTTTGTACCCTTTGGACCTCCTCCTGGCACTGAGCACTGCTGGAAACAGCCCAGCCCCCTCCACCCCTTAGATATTTATGTGCTCTGATAAGACCTCCAGGTCCTGGTGCTGCTCGGGGGCACCACCTGCTCCGTCCCTCGGAGCATCCTGCTGGTGCTGCTTGGAGCCTGGGGCTGTGCCCCTGAGCCAGGCAGAGCCCCACCTGAGGGGGCTGTGCCCCTGAGTCAGGCAGAGCCCCATCTGAGGGGGCTGTGCCCCTGAGCCAGGCAGAGCCCCATCTGAGGGGGCTGTGCCCCTGAGCCAGGCAGAGCCCCATCTGAGGGGGCTGTGCCCCTGAGCCAGGCAGAGCCCCACCTGAGGGGGCTGTGCCCCTGAGTCAGGCAGAGCCCCATCTGAGGGGGCTGTGCCCCTGAGCCAGGCAGAGCCCCATCTGAGGGGGCTGTGCCCCTGAGCCAGGCAGAGCCCCATCTGAGGGGGCTGTGCCCCTGAGCCAGGCAGAGCCCCATCTGAGGGGGCTGTGCCCCTGAGCCAGGCAGAGCTCCATCTGAGGGGGCTGTGCCCCTGAGTCAGGCAGAGCCCCATCTGAGGGGGCTGTGCCCCTGAGTCAGGCAGAGCCCCACCTGAGGGGGCTGCCCTGGGCTGAGGGAGGCCTCACCCTGCCTTGGAGAGGGAACAGCTTTGGCTGCCCCTGTGGGGCAGGATTGCCTCTGTGAGTGTGAGCACACCAGGGCCAGAGAACACTGCTGAGGGCTCAGGGGCTCTGCAGGCTCCTCCCTGCTGACACCCTGAGGTGTTGCTGGGTGGTGGCAGAAGGGGTGCAGGGAATGAGAAACCCACCTGGAGTGGAGCAGCTGCTGCCTGCTGTGTGGTGCCTGCCTGAGACCTCCTCTGGCCCTGCAATGGTGCCAGGATGGGGCAGCTCCAACCTCTCTAGGACAGGCTCTCACCAGCCTCAGGGTGAATCATTCCTCCCTTCTCTCCACTCTGGTGGCCTTGCAGTGCTTCAAGGGCTGAGCTGGGGACAGCCTTTGGAGCAGGGCCTGTGGGGACAGGACAAGGGGGGGGATGGCCTGGAACTGCAAGAGGGAGCTTGAGAGTGGAGAGAAGGGAGAAATGTTTGACCTTGGGGTGGGGAGAGCCTGGCCCAGGCTGCCCAGAGAGGTTGGAGCTGCCCCATGCCTGGCACCACTGAGGGTCAGGTTACTCAGGCCTGTGAGCCAGCAGTGAGATCTCATGGCCAGGGTCAGTGCTCTCCTGGGGTGCATTCAGGAGTGTGGTCAGCAGGCTGGGGTTCTCTTTCCCCTCTGCTCTGCTCTGATGAGGTCACTACTGGAGCATGATCCCTGCCCTGCCCCTGCTGCCCACACCACTGCTGCTCCAGGCCAGGCTGCTGGTGCCCTTCCTGCCCCCCTGGGCACTGCTGGCTCCTCTCCAGCTGCTGGCACCCAGCACCCCCAGGTCCCTTTCTGCTGGGCAGTTTCCAGCCACTCTGCCCCAAGCCTGAAGCCTTTGTGGGGTTGTTGTCACCCAAGGGCAGGACCCAGCCCTTGGCCTGGTTGAACCTCAGTTGGCCAAGCTGCCCAACTGCTCCCAGGATGATCTGCTGGCTGCTCTGGAGCTCCCTGGACTTCTCCCCACGCATCCACCTTGGCCCCTGCTGGTGTCTCCCAAACCACACAGCCACCAGGTGACGTCCTGCCCCTGAAAGCAGCAGCTCAGAGCACAGTTAAACCTTTCCCAGGTCATGGAGAAAGAAGTTTTCCATTCAGCAGGACAAAAGCATTCACAACCACCCCTGCTGCACACTGCAGCTGCAGAGGAGGGGCAGGAGCCCCAGGGAGCAGGCCAGGGAGCAGGCCCCAGGTGCCTCCAGCTTCCAGCTGTCCTCAGCACACAGCCTGCCAGGGGGTGCAGGACAGAGCTCTCCTCCCAGAGCATGGCACTGCCTGGGATCACTCACACTGGCACCACATCTTCCCCTCTGGAATTCCCCAGTGCCCCTGGAGCCCAAGAGGAGCACAGCCAAGCCCAGGCCAAAGCTCTCTCAGTCACAGCTCAGGCAACCCCTGTGGGTGGCCGAAACCCCTCTTGTGCTGAGCTGCCCCTTGCCTGCCCAGCACCACCACCAGCACCACCTCCCCCAAGGCATTTCCTTGGTCCCTCTGCCCCCCAGCCAGCCCTGGGTAATGTCCACATGGCCTGGGCAGTCCCAGTCCTCACTGGTGGCAGTCAAGCTGTTCATGCTGGGGTGTCACAGCTTCATGGTGGCAGGCAGCAGAAATCCAGATCCTGCTGATGGATCTCTCTGGAGGGATTACAGGACCCAGAGTCTAGGACTGCACAGGAGCCAAGAGCTGGGAGAGCTGACCAGAGAGCATCAGAGCTGCATCATGACTCCATGGATGGCTGCTGTCTCCTGCCTGCTCTTGAGGCTCCAGAGCCAGCAGGCCCTGCTGGAGCATCTCTCCATGGGGTTCAGCAGATCTCCTCTGAGCACAGGGCCAGTGCCTTCTTGCCAGGAGCTGTGCCACTCATACCAGCTGGAGACATGAGCGTGGCACCAGTGGTGTCCCCTAGATCCTCTAGTTCCTGGTCACCTCCCTTCTTCTCACCTGCTTCCTTCTGAGGGAGGTTCAGAGGATCCCCTGGGAGCTGGCTGACAGCTACCTGACCTTCCCAAAAGGCACACAGCAGCACTTCCTCGGAGAAGAAAACGTTTTCTTCCCTGTCTTTCCAAAGCTGTCCTTCCACCATGCCCAGGCTGCATTCTCTGAGGGGGTGGGGGGCACTCTGCCTTGCCACAAGAGCTGTCCCCTCCTGAAGATTCAGTCTCACACTTTTTTGGGAGCCAGAACCAGGTGTGGCAGCAGGCCAGGGCCTCCAGAGGTTGATCAAGGCTAAAGGGACTCCAGCAAACACCAGCAGGTGGCTGAGGCTCGACAGGGCCAGAGTTTATCCACAGGTTTGCTTTAAGCATTGCTCAAGGCTAAGACATTGAACAGCTATGGAGCAGCCCAGGGCAGGCCACTCCACCTGGGTCCCCTTCTAGCTGCTTCCAAGCTACGACCTACAGCTAAGCTTTTATTGAAGCCAGACCCAAACCTTCCTCACACACCACCGACCACCAGGGCTTTGCTGCTGGGAAGCAGGGGCTCAGCTGTGCTGCTGCAGCTGCACTCCAGTTATCTACACAAGGAGCAGAAGTGTTTCTAAGGAGGGTGGAGGGGCTCCAGCAGCTGGTGGGCCGCAGCTACCGCTCCTTGAGGTGGCCGTTGGCGAGCTGGGTCCTGCTGCTCGGCGCCCCGGAGCCGTTCCTCCGCGGGGGGCTGCTGAAGCGTCTGATCCCATTCTGCTCCTTCTCCCTCACCTTCTCCCTCTCTTCATCCCTGTCACTCTCTTCTGTGTCACTTCTCATGTCCTTCTCCATCTACAGAAACAGAAAGGAGAAGCAAGACAAACACAGAAGTTTGCCACTGGCATCCTGGCCGGGATCAGCAGCAGGGGCAGGAGGTGCCCATGCCCCTGCCAGGGCTGCTCTGCGACTGCCAGAGGTGGGCAGCGCTACCTGGGGGCAGCCTGGCCTGGGTCATGCTTTGGGCACACCATTGGCCCTGTGGCTGCAGAAAGCCCAGACAGGTAGGTCAGAGAGAAATGTCTGCTGTGCAGCACGGGGAGGCAATCCACACAGAGGAGGGAGCTGGAGGATGGAGCGGCACACCCCTCAGCCAGTCTGCTGGGGACAGAGCAGGGAGGAGTGGTTGGTGTGCCACGGGATCGTGCTGCCACCCAGTGGGAGCCAGGCAGGATGGAGAAGGGAGCTGGCAGCAACCCTCAGAAGCTCTGCAAGGGGAAGAGTGAGGTTCTGTACCTGGGGAGGAACCAACGCAGGCACCAGGACCTGCTGGGGGCTGCTCAGCTTTACTGACAATGCTCTGGGGGTCTGACCTGAACAAGAGCCAGCAATGTGCCCTTACCCTTCCTGACCTGCACTGAGTGTCACCAGCAGGTGGAGGGAGGTGATCAGCACTCACCTCAGAGCTGGTGAGGCCACACCTGTGAGTGCTGGGTCCAGCTCTGGGCTCCTCAGCTCAAGAGGGACAGAGAACTACCAGAGAGAGTCCAGGGAAGGCTCCAAGGCTGCTGAGGGGCCTGGAGCAGCTCTGTGAGGAGCAAAGGCTGAGAGCCCTGGGGCTGAGAGCCTGGAGAAGAGCAGCCCCAGAAGGGAGCTGAGCAATGCTCAGCAAGAGCTAAAGGAGCTGTGGGGGGCAAGAGGCTGGGGCCAGACTCTGCTCAGTGGTGCCCAGGGACAGTGCAAGGGGCACAAACTGGAACCCAGAAGGTTCCACCTGAACAGGAAGAGAAACTTCTTTGGTGTGAGGGTGCTGGAGGCCTGGAGCAGGCTGCCCAGAGAGGTTGTGGAGAGCTTCCAACCCCCCCTGGGCATTGTGCTGCTGGGCAGGCTGCTGTGGGTGCCCTCTGGAGCAGGGGCTTGGCCTGGATGATCTCCAGAGGTCCCTGCCAACCCCCCCATGCTGGGATGCTGTGTTAGGGACAGGGAGGAATCCCTCTGCTGCCAAGCAGTCTGTGTGGGCCCTCCCTTCCCGTGAGATGCAGAGGGCACTACGCAGCGGCGCAGGGCTGCAGAGGGACAGAGTGATCCCTACCGTGCCCTGCAGGATGAACTTGTACACCATGTGAATGATCAGGCAGGACCAGAAGACATGGAGCAGCTGCAGAGTCATCAGCAGAGCATTCACAAAGTAGTACCCAGAGAAGGGCTGGAAGATCTCCATGGAGTAGTAGTAGGTGTTGTAGAGCACCCTGCAAGAGAGGGGATGGAGGGGAGGGAGAGTGTGGTGTGAGCAAGGCCAGCATCAAGTCCCAGAGAGCTCTGGGCACAGAAGAATCCCAGAATGGCTCAGGTTGGAAGGGACCTCAGAGATCATCTCCTCTAACCCCCCCTCCCACCAGCCCAGGTTTCCCAAAGCCTCATCCAGCCTGGCTTTGAACATCTCCAGGAGGAGGCATCCACAGCCTCCCTGGGCAGCCTGTTCCAGAGCCTCACCACCCTCACACTGGAGAACTTCTTCCTCAGCTCCAGTCCAACCCTGCTCCCCCTCAGCTCCAAACCATTCCCCCTTGGCCTCTGTCAGACACCCTCATGAGAAGTCCCTCTGCAGCCTTCCTGTAGGATCCCTTCATGCACTGGAAGGCAGCTCTGAGGTCATCCCCAGAGTATGCCTAAGAATTAGGACTATTTATGAAGTCTGGAAGGGAAGAAGTTTCAGGTGAGTCACCTTACCTCACCACCACCTGGACCAACTCATGTTCCCCACCACAAAGAAGCAGGGCAGAGCCACAGGCCAAGGACTCCTGCCCTGCAGTACTTCAGGACTTCCCCCTGGATCCCAATCAGACCACCCCAGCCCACCCCCAATGAGCTGCAACAGCCTTGTGTCACCACAGCCCTGCAAAGGGCAGGGCCACAGGCTCTGAGGGACTGAAAGCAAAGGCTGCAGGGGAAGGTTCAGTGGCCAGCTGAAGGACTCAGTCCCTCCGGAGCAGCCTTTCCTTGCCCCTTGCCCTTGCCCCAGCAGACTCACGTGTAGGGGTAGACCACCAGGCGGCTGAAGAGGAAGACAGCTGCGAAGATCATGAAGAGGCTGTCACAGGTTTTCTTCCACTTCATGTAGTTGAAGATCTTGGTTGGCTGCAAGCAGAAGGAACGATGAAGCAGCAGCCCAAGGCAGGGCACCTACAGGAGATAGAGCCCAGGCTGCGGGCAGGAGGCGCCGGCCCCGGCTGCGGGCAGGGAGGCGCCGGCCCCGGCCCCGGCTGCGGGCAGGGAGGCGCCGGCCCCGGCCCCGGCCCCGGGCAGGTAACCACAGCTCTTCCTGGCTCTGCAGGACACCCTAGGCTAGGCCTGGCAAAGCTGCACCTCAGATACTGAGTTCAGGCCCCTCAAATACTGGTTTGGGTCCTTCACCCCAAGAAGGACACTGAGAGGCTGGAGCAGGTCCAGAGAAGGGCAACCAAGCTGCGGAAGGGTCTGGAGAAGAGGGCTGGGGAGGAGCAGCTGAGGGAGCTGGGGGTGGTTAGTATGGAGGAGAGGAGGCTGAGGGAGACCTCCTTGCTCTCTACAGCTCCTGAGAGGAGGCTGCAGGCAGGTGAGGGTTGGGCTCCCTAGAATCAGGGAGAACAGGAAATGGCTGAAATTGTGCCAGGGGAGGGTTAGGTTGGAGAGGAGGAAGAATTTCTTTGCTGCAAGAGTGGTCAGGGACTGGCACAGGCTGCCCAGGGAGGTGGTGGAGTCCCCATCCCTGGAGGTGTTCCAGAGCCCTGTGGCCCTGGCACCTGGGGCCATGGTGGTGCTGGGTTGATGTTGGACTGGATGAGCTCAGAGAGCTTTTCCAACCCAAACCTTTCTATGGCTCCAGATCAGCACCAACTCAGCTGTGAAACACCTTAAGGCATGGCCCAGGCTGTGCTGGAGCAGGAGACACCCTGGGGCTGAAGGGCATTGCTAGGGAGGCTCTGCCTGGCCCAGGCTGTGCTGGAGCAGCCCCAGGGTGTCTCCTGAAGGGCAGTGTTAGGGAGGCTCTGCCTGGCCCAGGCTGTGCTGGAGCAGGAGACACCCCAGGGCTGAAGGGCATTGCTAGGGAGGCTCTGCCTGGCCCAGGCTGTGCTGGAGCAGCCCCAGGGTGTCTCCTGAAGGGCAGTGTTAGGGAGGCTCTGCCTGGCCCAGGCTGTGCTGGAGCAGGAGACACCCCAGGGCTGAAGGGCATTGCTAGGGAGGCTCTGCCTGCCCCAGGCTGTGCTGGAGCAGCCCCAGGGAGGCTCTGCCTGGCCCAGGCTGTGCTGGAGCAGCCCCGGGGTGTCTCCTGAAGGGCAGTGCTAGGGAGGCTCTCCTGGCCCAGGCTGTGCTGGAGCAGCCCCGGGGTGTCTCCTGAAGGGCAGTGCTAGGGAGGCTCTGCCTGGCCCAGGCTGTGGAGCTCACCTCCAGGAAGCAATCAGAGGCGTCGTGGATGACCAGCACCAGCGTCCCGATGCGGATGTAGTTGGCGCAGTAGGAGAAGCTGATGAGGAAGATGGTGGCAGCATGGTGGACTATCTGCTCCTTGAAATCCTGGTGGGAAAGGAGAAAACACCTAAGGCACCACTGAGGAACGTGAGGAGGGCAGATTGAGACTGGAGAGGAAGGAGAAATTCTTGGCAGTGAGGGTGGGGAGAGCCTGGCACAGGCTGCCCAGGGAGGCTGTGGCTGCCTCCTGCCTGGAGGTGCTCAAGGCCAGGCTGGATGAGGCCTTGAGCCACCTGTGCTGGTGGGAGGTGTCCCTGCCCATGGATGATCTTGAAGGTCCCTTCCAGCCCAACCCACTCTATGAATCTGTGAATCTGCCCTGGCTGGAGCCAGCCTCCTGCAGGCAGCAGTGAATCCTCACTCCCAGCAGTGAATCCTCACTCCTAGGTCACCAAGAAACCTGCCACTCCACAGCCCTGCCCATGGGAGCCTCTTCCCAAGACATTCCAGAACCATGGGCAAGCAGAGAGCCAGGGGTGAGGAGCTCCTGGTGCAAGCTGAGGACCTCACAACAAAGCACACTGCCTCCCTCCCTCCACCAGTGGGGGTCTGCTGTGGTGCAAACCAGGAGACAGAAGAGGCTGATGAGAGCTCCCAGGGTGTCCACCTCTGCTCTGTGCCCTCTGCCTGCCAACTTCTTTGCACTTCCAGGCTCACTGATGGAGCTCACAACCACCCTGCACTTGTCAGGAGGTCTCTCCAGCCTCACTGCCTGTGGCTGTGTCAGGTTTGAGAGGGCTCTGAGCAACCTGATCCAGTGGAGGATCTCCTGCTCACTGCAGAGGGTTGGGCTGGATGACCTTTGGAGGTCCCTTCCAACCCAAACTCAAACCATTCCCTCTCACCCAGCACCTGCCTGTCATGGCACCCAGGGACACCTACAGCTCCCCTGGCACAGAACCAGCTCTTCTCCTGTCCCTTTCAGCACTGCAGCCCAGAGGAGCAACTTTAAGTTTGGACTGAGACCTCTGCAGGAGTTTGCAGCTTCCTGTGGCAGGGTTTGTGTCCTCCACCTCTCAGAGAAGCCAGTTCCTGGGAGAAGGCAATTCCTGGGAATGCACAAGGACAGAGGGCTCTAAATCCTCAGGCTAGCACCAGCCCCCTGCTCTGGGAGAGCACTCTCCTGAGTGTTCAGCTTGGGCCCTCTTTGTGTTGGCTTCTTCCCTGAGGCTGCCACTCACCTTCCTCTTCACATCAAAGGGCAGGGTGAAGACCAGGGACCAGTAGAAGGAGAGCTCCAGCAGGTAGTACCAGAACAGGGAGGGTAGGAGAGGCTGTAAGAGAGGGAGAGAGAGAGTGAAACTGTGAAGGAGCATCCTCTGAACCTCATGGCATCGAGGCTGGAATGCTGCTGGCCCAGCTGCCAGTGCCACTGGGAAATGAACTCCTCAGAGAGCTCTGTGGACAGGAGCCTCCAGTGCAGCTGAAAGTCAGTGGTCAGACCAGGGCCTCTGCTCTCCAGACTCTCCACAGAAGTCTTCTCTTCTCCTCAGGCATCAAATCCTTCTGTGGCCCTCAGCTTCTTCTGGAAACCAAAGAGCCCTGGAGCATTCCCATTAGCTGCCCTGATCACAAATCTCCCTGCACTGGCAGCCTCCTCCTGCTTTCCTGACTCCTCCTCTGCTGTGCTTGGATTACACCAGGCACAAAGGTGTCCTCCCTTGATGAGGATCTGGCTTCGAATTCTCAGGGCTCTCCAGTCTGAGTCCAGCTCAGTGTCCTCCCTCTTGCCACCAACAGAACCTGGTTTTCAGCAGGCATCTGACTCCCACCCCTGGGCTAGAGCAGCAGCTCTGTCCCCCCTGCATCACTCACCTGCTGTGGGTATCCTGTCCAGCACTCTCTGTGGTCCCAAAACCAAGGCTTCTGGAAAGCAAACACAACAGGAGTGTGAGCATGCCACAGGAGCTCTCCTCTTGCCAGCTGCCCAAAACTCCTTCCCCTTGCTGCTGCTACAGCCTCTGCTGTGTTTGCTGACAAGCAGAGGCTGCAGCTCAGCTGCTGAGAGGTTTTTCCCCTGCCAGGTCCCTGTGACACTGCCAATCTGTGGCTGCTGCACTGATTTCCTCTGCTGCTGAGCCCAGCTCCAAGCAAAAGAACTGAGAGAGGAATTCCACCAACTTGTTGCAGCCTCCTCCACACCTGGGTGGTGCTGAGGATGTTGTGAAGATGCTGACATCTTCTGAACGTGTAAACACATCCTTAGAAGGAATTCAGCAAGAACTTCTGTGGTCTGGACCACCACACAAGGGGGAGGAAGGCTGAAAACTATCAGGTGAGGATCACAGAATCACAGAATGCTCTGGGCTGGAAGGGATCTCCCAAGCTCCTCCAGTCCAACCCCCTGCAGTCAGCAGGGACATCCTCCACTGGATCAGGCTGCCCCAGAGCCCTGCTGAGCTCATGCTGCAGTCTGTTAAGCAATGACCCCCTGCAAAGATCCTGAATTGGTGGTTTAGGGCTTGGCAGCCTCAAAGATGTCACAGAAAGGTGGCAGCTGAAGTCCCCAAGAGCTCCTCCTCCGTGGAGCGTGGGCTGAGCCCCTGCTGTGCCCAGATGTGATCAGCTCAAGCATGCCCCAGGCAAGCAGTGAGGGAGCATGCTCCAAGCCACATCTGTAAGCAGAGTTTACTCTCACAGTAAATCCTCCAGGGCTCAGGATATCACAGCTGAATGCAAGAAGGAAGCATTGCCAGGCACAAAAGGAGCTGGGGGTGTTGGCTGGCAGTGGCTGGAGAGGAGCCAGCAGTGCCCAGGGGGGCAAGAAGGGCACCAGCAGCCTGGCCTGGAGCAGCAGTGGTGTGGGCAGCAGGGGCAGGGCAGGGAGTGTGCCCCTGGGCTGGGCACTGCTGAGGCTGCACCTTGAGTGCTGGGTTCAGTTGTGTGCCCTCAGGCCCAGAAGGACATTGAGAGGCTGGAGCAGGTCCAGAGAAGGGCAACCAAGCTGGGGAAGGGTCTGGAGAAGAGGGCTGGGGAGGAGCAGCTGAGGGGGCTGGGGGTGGTTAGTGTGGAGAAGAGGAGGCTGAGGGAAACCCTCCCTGATCTCTGCAGCTCCCTGAGAGGAGGCTGCAGGGAGGCAAAGATGTGGTGCTGAGGGCCATGGGTGGTGGTGACCTGGCAGTGCTGGGCTGCCAGCTGGACTTGATGACCTCTAGGGTCCTTTCCTGGGTTCAGTTTTGGGCCACTTACTCCAAGAAGGACATTGAGGGGCTGGGGAGAGACCTGAGGTCCTCTCAGCCTTCTGCAGGCTACAGAACCTCATTTCCCTCAGCTGCTCCTCCCCAGCCTGTTCTCCAGACCCTTCCCCAGCTTTGTTGCCCTTCCCAGGACCTGCTCTAGCCCTCAATGTCAGGGGAGCCCTCAGCACACGGCCAGGGGAGGCCCTCGGCACAGGCAGAGGCTGGCTGCTGCCCCTAGTCCCAGCTTAGTGAGCACAGGTCAGGATTAGAGCACACCTGTGGCTTCCAGCACCGCTTCTGCATGCTGAGGCACTTCAGTGTGTATAAAATCAGAGGACAGGCAGAGGCCTGAGCCTCAACCAGTCACACCTTGGGCAAGGAGAAGGAAATGGATTAAAAAAACCCTAAACTGCAGGCCCTCCAGGGATGGAGATTCCTGGGTTCCACTGTTTGACAGCCCCCAGAGGAAGCTCCAGGCAGTGAGTTTGAATCCAGAGAGTTCCCAGGTTGTGCTGGGGAAGGCTTTCAGTCAGAGAATGCTGCAAAAATGCTCAGGGGGTTGGAGCAGCTCTGCTATGAGGACAGGCTGAGGGAGCTGGGGCTGCTCAGCCTGGAGAAGAGAAGGCTCCAGGGAGACCTTCAAGCAGCCTGCCAGGACCTGAAGGGGCTGCAAGAAGGCTGCAGAGGGACTGTTCCCAAAGGCCTGCAGGGACAGCACCAGGGGCAATGGCTTCAAACTAGAGCAGAGCAGATTGAGATTGGCTGTGAGGAACAAGTTCTGCACCAGGAGGCTGCTGGAGCACTGCAACAGGTTGCCCAGGGAGGTGTCTGAGGCCCCATCCCTGGAGATATTGAAGGTGAGGCTGGAGAGGGCTCTGGTGCCTCCTGCTCTGCCAGAAGGAGAGGAAGCTCCTGGAAGACTCCCAGGGAGCATGGTCCCAGCGTGGCTGTGGCTGCAGAGCACACACACTGCCCTGCTGGGAGCAGCTGCACAAGGTCTGAGAGGAGAGGGTTGACACCAGGCCCTGCCACTCTTGCAGGCACTGCCTAGGCACACCAGCAGCTGGCACTGCCCCTGTAGTACTCACATCGTGGAGCACAGCAAGCCCAGTGAAGAAGGAGATGATGTAGAATGTAAACCTCCAGCTACAAAGAAAGAAAACAAAGCAGGTTAGAAACCAGCCCTCAGCCACAGAGCTCCAACTCACAGCCTCATGGAATGGGTTGGGCTGGAAGGGACCTGAAAGCTCATCCAGCTCCAGCCCCCTGCCATGGGCAGGGACACCTCCCACCAGCCCAGGCTGCTCAGGGCCTCATCCAGCCTGGCCTTGAGCACCTCCAGGCAGGAGGCAGCCACAGCCTCCCTGGGCAGCCTGTGCCAGGCTCTCCCAACCCTCACTGCCAACAATTTCTTCCTCATCTCCACTCTCACTCTCCCCTCTCCCAGCTCAAAGCCATTGTCCCTTGTCCTGCCACTCCCAGCCCTTGTCCACAGTCCCTCCCCAGCTCTCCTGGAGCCCCTTCAGGTACTGGAAGGCTGCTCTGGGGTCTCCCTGGAGCCTTCTCTCCTCCAGGCTGCACAAAACACTCATCCAAACCCTCCCAGCACCAGCAGACACCTGGCTAGGAGGCAAACTCTGCCAATCTCTCTCCTAGGCTTTGGGAGGTCAGGGCTGCCAAGTTCATTATCATAGAAGGCAATTAATTAGTGTCAAGGCCATTAGTTGGTGGCAATGATTTCCCAGACCAAAGCACCCAGGAGCACCTGAGACCTGCCTGCCAAGTGCAGTGGGCAGGGGCAGGTCACACTGAAGAGACACAGAGGGCAGGGAAGGAGCTGCATCTCAGCCCAGCAGAACACACAAGCTGGGGCCAGACTAAACACAGCAAAGTCCTCCAAGCAGGGAAACTGTCTCTAGCAGGCCCTCAGCTGCCAAAAGCCTCCAGACCAAATGAGAAGTGAGGACACTTGCAGAGAGAGAGGCTCCAGCTGCCAGTGCAAGCCCCCAGGAGCTCCAAGAGACACTCAACCTTCTTCCTGCAGACGGTGGCAGAGGGCAGGTGGGGGGACCCCAGCCCGGCTGGGCTGAGCCAGAAGAGCCTCTGCTGGCGAGGCTTTACTGCCAGCATTCACTGCAAGGCAGCCAGTGCAGGGAGAATCACAGGATCAGAGGTCAGGGGTTGGAAGGGACCTCTGGAGATCATCCAGTCCAAGCCCCCTGCCAGAGCAGGGGCACCCAGGGCAGCTCACACAGGAGCTGAGATGTCACCCTGGGGGCAGCAGAGGAAGCAGGGCTGCTCTCCAACACCTTGTCCCCAGCTGGGGAAGGATTTGCAACTGCAGCTCCCTGGGATGTCATAAACCAGTGACAAACTTGGGTCTCTTTTCCAAAGAGGGTTTTCCATGACTGTGACAGTTCTGAAACAGGGATTTGCCCTCCCAGGTCACAGAGTGCAGCAGGCTGGCAGGGAGCCTCCAAGGGCATCTTGGCCAACCCCTGCAGGCACCAGGGACAGCTCCAGCCAGAGCAGGCTGCACAGGGACACAGCCAGGCTGAGCCTGAGTGGCTCCAGGGATGGAGCCCCAACCACCTCCCTGGGCAACCTGTGTCAGGGTCTCCCCAGCCTCACTGTGCAGAACTTCCTCCTGATGTCCAAGAGGAGGCTGAAGAAGCAGGGGAAGAGCCAGGGGGGTTCAGGAACAGAGGAGCAGCAGAGGGGCAGGAGCAGCAGGGGCAGAGCCGGGGGGGTTCAGGAACAGAGGAGCAGCAGGGGCAGAAGCAGCAGGGGCAGAGCCGGGGGGGTCAGGAACAGAGGAGCAGCAGAGGGCAGAAGCAGCAGGGAAGAGCCAGGGGTTCAGGAACAGAGGAGCAGCAGAGGGGCAGGAGCAGCAGGGGCAGAGCCGGGGGGTCAGGAACAGAGGAGCAGCGGGGCAGAAGCAGGGGCAGAGCCGGGGGGGTTCAGGAACAGAGGAGCAGCAGAGGGCAGGAGCAGCAGGGGCAGAGCCGGGGGGGTTCAGGAACAGAGGAGCAGCAGGGGCAGAAGCAGCAGGGGCAGAGCGGGGGGGTTCAGGAACAGAGGAGCAGCAGAGGGGCAGGAGCAGCAGGGGCAGAGCCAGGGGGGTTCAGGAACAGAGGAGCAGCAGAGGGGCAGAAGCAGCAGGGGCAGAGCCAGGGGGGTTCAGGGACAGAGGAGCAGCAGAGGGGCAGGAGCAGCAGGGGCAGAGCTGGGGGTCAGGAACAGAGGAGCTGCAGAGGGGCAGGAGCAGCAGGCCGGGCAGGGCAGGCTGAGGTGCGGTCTGCAGAGGGAGGGCAGGGGGCAGAGCTGAGCTCTGGGGAGGGGCTCCCGCAGCTGCCGGGCCGTGCTGCTGCTCACCAGGCCTCACAGAACTTCTTGGACACGCAGGGCCTGTCTGCGTTCCTGCGGCGCCGGAACCAGCGCTCCACCGTCCGCGGCGGCAGCCGGCACTGCCCTGCCAGCCGCAGCAGCTCCGCCTGCAAGAGAGGCACAGAGGGGCATGGGGTCACACCTCACAGCCCACCCCGTCCAGCTGTTACCTAACACCTCCTGACAGCTAAACCATGCCTCCAAGTGCCACATCCAAGCCTCCTTGAACACCTCCAGGGTGTTCCACCTCCTCCCTGGTGACTCCACCACCTCCCTGGGCAGCACATTCCAGAGGCCAATTCCTCTTGCTGGGAAGAACTTTCTCCTCACCTCCAGCCTAAACCTCCCCTGGCACAGCTTGAGACTGTGGCCTCTTGTTCTGGTGCTGGGTGCCTGGGAGAAGAGACCAACCCCCTCCTGGCTACAACCTCCCTGCAGGTAGCTGTAGAGAGCAATGAGGTCTCCCCTGAGCCTCCTCTTCTGCAGGCTAAGCAATCCCCAGCTCCCTCAGCCTCTCCTCCCAGGGCTGTGCTCCAGACCCCTCCCCAGCCTCATTGCCCTTCTCTGGACACATTCAAGTGTCTCAATGTCTTCTTAAATTGAGGAGCCCAGGACTGGACACAGGACTGACGGTGTGGGAGGGCCCTGGAGAGCCCAAAGGGGTGAGCTCCAGTGGACTCTCTCCAGCAGGGCTCTGTCCCTCTTGAACTGGGCAGCCCAGAACTGGACTCAGTATTCTGGATGTGGTCTCACCAAGGCAGGGCAGAGTGGGAGGAGAACCTCCCTAGCCCTGCTGGCCACTCTTCCTGCTGCAGCTTAGGATACCATTGCCCTTCTTGACCTCAAGGGCACCTTGCTGCCCCATGGACACCTTACTGTCCCCAAGATCTTTCTCCATGCTCCCTGTGGCTGGCTGCTCTCAGGTGCCCACTGCTGTGCTGGTTCCTGCTGCTTTGGTGCTTTCAACACAAGTGCCATTAGCAAACTTCAGGGTCCCAGAGGTGATGTCCTCTGACTAGGGACACAAAGGCTGCTCTGGAGGAGAGCAAAGGCAGGAGGCACTCACCTCTTTGGGGTGCTTGCAGCACCTGCTGTAGAAGCTTTCCAGCACAGGGTTGGGCTGAGCTTTTGGTTTCTGCTGGTCTTTCACTCCCAGTTTGGCACTGAGGGGCAGGGCTATGGTTCTGCAAGAGAAAAAGTAAAGGTCCAGGCCAGCCCAGAGCAGAGCAGGGTCCCATGCAGATCTTGCTGCCCACCAGCACTCCCAGGTCCTTCTCCCCAGGGCTGCTCCCCAGCAGATCCCCTCCCAGCCTGTGCTGCTGCAGTTGATCCTTCCTGCCCAGCTGCAGGACTCTGCACTCATCCTTGCTGAGCCTCACTGAGAGTCATGAGGAGAAACAGCCACGGAGGAATGGCCTTCTACTCACTGCACAGGCACATGCTTTTGACAGCAAGGGAAAGACCTTGCACAGGTAAGTTACAAACAGACTTTGTGCAAGAAGCTGCACCCATTCTCTACAAGGTCTCCACTGTCCTCACTGTGCAAACTCCTCACAGTTCACCACCACCACTGTCTGCTTCCCCAATCATTTCATCAGCTTCTTCCTCTGCTGGCTTCTCCCCAAGATTTGCCATCCCATGGTGGAGCTGTGCAGCACTGATGGAACCATTCCCAGCCCTGCCAGGCACCGGGAAAGCTTCTCTCATTTCTTCCTCACTGTCCTTAGCTTTCATTTTTCTTGCCATCCTGGGCTCAGCCTTGGGCCCTCACTCCCAGAAGGACACTGAGAGGCTGGAGCAGGTCCAGAGAAGGGCAACCAAGTCTGGAGAAGAGGGCTGGGGAGGAGCAGCTGAGGGAGCTGGGGATGATTAGTTTGGAGGATGCTGAGTGGAGACCTCCTTGCTCTCTGCAGCTCCTGAGAGAAGGCTGCAGTGAGGTGGGGCTTGGGCTCCGCTCCCCAGTCTCAGGTGACAGAAGGAGAGGGAATGGCCTGGAATTGTGCCAGGGGAGGGTTAGGTTGGAGAGGAGGGAAAATTTCTTTGCTGCCAGAGTGGTCAGGGGTTGGCACAGGCTGCCCAGGGAGGTGGTGGAGTCCCCAGCCCTGGGGGTGTTCCAGAACCCTGTGGCCATGGCACTTGGGGCCACGGTTTGGTGCCCTTGGTGGGGTGGTGTTGGACTGGATGATCTCAGAAGGCTTTTCCAACCCAACCAATTGTATGATGCTATGCAATCAAGGCTGAGGAAGAACCTCACTGCAGCTGCTTTCCATCCACATCAGGCACTGGAAGGTCTGAAGCTCTGCAGGCAGAGGAGAAGCCCAGGGAATGTCTTTGCCAGGGCCCAGGCCTCTTGCCAGAAAGGTTTTTGATGGACAACTCCTTCAATTCCCCCTGCCAGACTTCTTCATTCTGTTTAACTCCTGACTTCTGCCTCTTGCCTGCTGGTTTGTTATGGCCATGGCATAAAAATCTTCCTATCAGAGAGGGGAGCTGCTGAAGGCAGGCTGTAATTAATCCCAGCTTGTTGTTGAGGTCCTGAGCTGAACCAGGAGGGCTGGGGCCAATCCTACTTTTATGAACATCATTGGGAAATCAAAGGATGAACTCCCTCCCAAGGAAGGTTGGTACAAGTTGGATGTCTGCTCTGACTCAGGTTTCAGTTCAATCTTCCTCCAAGCAGGACTCTGGGAGGGTGATGATTGTCCTGATTGCAACACCACAGTCACCTCCTCAGCTGCAGGGATGCTCTCATCGAGGCAGCTCATCAGATCTCTGGAAGACAGGAGGCTGAGGACTGAGCTCTACCACTCTCCCCAGCTAGGCAAGGCACAGTCAGTGAGATGATTCTCATCTCAAGCTGCCTTCTTCCACCAGTGAGTTCCTCTCCCCTTGCAGCTCACAGAGGGAAGCTCACACAAAGGCATTTTGCTCAGGAACCAGCAAAGAAGGAAGTGCTGAGGCTGCAGTTTTGAAGGACACTGAGAGGCTGGAGCAGGTCTGGAGCAGGGCAACCAAGCTGGGGAAGGGTCTGGAGAAGAGGGCTGGGGAGGAGCAGCTGAGGGGGCTGGGGGTGGTTTAGTTTGGAGAACAGGAGGCTGAAGGAGACCTCCTTGCTCTCTACAGCTCCCTGGGAGGAGGCTGCAGTGAGGTGGGGGTTGGGCTCTGCTCCCTAGGATCAGGTGATAGAAGGAGAGGAAATGGCCTGAAATTGTGCCAGGGGAGGGTGAGGTTGGAGATAAGGAAAGCAGAAGGCACCAGAGCCCTGTCCAGCCTCACCTTCAATATCTCCAGGGATGGAGCCTCAGACACCTCCCTGGGCAACCTCTTGCAGTGTTCCAGCAGCCTCCTGGTGCAGAACTTGCTCCTAACATCCCAGTCTCTGCTCTAGTTTGAAGCCATTGCCCCTGGTGCTGTCCCTGCAGGCCTTTGGGAACAGTCCCTCTGCAGCCTTCTTGGAGCCCCTTCAGGTCCTGGCAGGCTGCTCAAAGGTCTCCCTGGAGCCTTCTCTTCCCCAGGCTGAGCACCCCCAGCTCCCTCAGCCTGTCCTCACAGCAGAGCTGCTCCAAGCCCCTGAGCGTTTTTGCAGCATTCTCTGAAAGCCTTCCCCAGCACAACCTGGGAACTCTCTGGATTCAAACTCACTGCCACTGGCTCCAAAGCTCAGCCAGTCCAACCCCCTGCACTCAGCAGGGACATCCTCCACTGGATCAGGTCGCCCAGAGCCCTGCCCAGCCTCACCTGGAGTATCTCCAGGGATGGAGCCTCAACCACCTCCCTGGGCAGCCTCTTGCAGTGTTCCAGCAGCCTCCTGGTGCAGAACTTGTTCCTCACAGCCAATCTCAATCTGCTCTGCTCCAGTTTGAAGCCATTGCCCCTGGTGCTGTCCCTGCAGGCCTTTGGGAACAGTCCCTCTGCAGCCTTCTTTCCCAGCTGTGTGATGCTTCATCTGAGCACAAGGAAACACTTTCTTTGCTGTGCAGGTGGTCAAGTCAGAGAATCACAGAGTGGTTGCAAGGGGCCTCTGGAGATCACCTAACCCAACCCCCTGCCAGAGCAGGGCACCCAGGGCAGCTCACACAGCAACACATCCAGGTGGGGCTGGAAAGTCTCCACACCAGGAGGCTCCACAACCCCTCTGGGCAGCCTGCTCCAGGCCTCCAGCAGCCTCACACCAAGGAAGCTTCTCCTCCTGTCCAGATGGAAGCTCCTGGCTTCCAGCTACCTTCTCCTATTACTGGACACCTTCTTGCTCTCCACCCCCAGGTATTTACAGCTATTGATCAGATCCCCTCTCAGCCTTCTCTTTTCCAGACTAACCAGCTCCAGGGCTCTCAGCCTTTCCTCACCAGATTCCAGTCCCTTCAGCATCCTCTCAGCCTCCAGTGGACTCTCCCCAGCAGTTCCCTGGCAGGAGGTGCTGGGTGACAGGTGGGACTGGATGATCTCTGAGGTCTTTTCCAACCTCCTTGATTCTATGAGTCTTGAACTGCAGAGCCCAGAACTGGACACAGCATCCCAGGTATCCACTACACAATACTGGAACAGAGGGGGAGTGGAGTCTCCACCTGGAGATACTCCAAACCCGTGGGACACATCCCCTCACAGCCTGCTGGAGCTGAGCCTGTTTGAGCAGCAGGGGGGTGCTGGGTGATCTCCAGTGAGCCCTTTCAACATTCTGGGGCAGTCCCTTTGTTCCTCCTCCTCCTCCTGCCACAGCACCCCCACTCCATGCCAGTATCTTTTCCATCTGATTTAAGCTGCTGATGGGCAGATAAAGGAGGATTTCTCTTCCCTTTGCCATGCAAGTGCTGCCTCAGCTGGCAGGCTTTCCTCAGGCCTGCTTCTACTCATTAATTTGAAAGCTGTTTTGATTCACAATCTTCATGAATAAAAGCTTCTGGCCACACCCTTAGCAAAAAGATAATATCTCAAGCCAGGAAGCCTGTAATCATGCCACTATCTGCCCTCAGATGCCAGCTTCAGCAGTTCTGAGCTGGCTGCTTGTTTGTCCCAGCTCCCTGCAGCCATTTCTTGCACAGGGAGTTCTCTCAGTTGCTGTTTCACCTACAGCTCATTCTGGAGAAGAATCACAGAACTGTCAGGGCTGAAAGGCTCAGCCAGCCCAAGCCCCTGCCCTGGGCAGGGACACCTCACACCACAGCAGGCTGCTCACAGCCACCTCCAGCCTGGCTGCAAACACCTCCAGGCATGAGGCTGCCACCACCTCCCTGGGCAGCCTGTGCCAGGCTCTCACCACCCTCCTGGGGAAGAACTTCTTCCTCACAGCCAATCTCAATCTCCCCACTTCTAGTTCTGCTCCATGCCCCCAGTCCTATCCCTCCCTGACACCCTCACAAGTCCTTCCCCAGCTTGCTTGTGGCCCCCTTCAGATCCTGGAAGGCCACAATTGGTCTCCTCAGAGCCTTCTCCTCTCCAGACCAAACTGCTGGCTCCTGTTGAGCTTCTCCTCCCCCAGCACCCCCCAGGCCTTTTCCTCAGGGCTGCTCTCAAGCCAGTCCCTGCCCAGCCTGCATCAGTGCCTGGGATTGCCCTGAGCCAGCTGCAGGACCTGTCCTGTGCAGGCTGAATGCTGATCAGGTTCAAGACCACCTCCTTCTCCTCCTCTCTCTCCAGCCTGCACAACCCCAACTCCCTCAGTCTGTCCTCAGGGCAGAGCAGCTCCAGCCCTCTGCTCCTCCTCATGGCCCTTCTCTGGCCACCTCCCAGCACCTCCAAGATCCTTCCTGGAACAGAAGCTTCAGAACTGGATGCAGAAGAAAGCTTCCTCTGCTCAGTGGGAAGGGTGAATCAAGGCCTCTGGGGCTCCTGTACCTCCTCTGCATGGTGCTGCTGCCTCAGCCTAAAAGAATTTGACAAAGTTGGAGTGCTGCAGCCCCAGAGGAGGTGTTTGGGATTTCTCATGACCTTGGCTTTGTAACTTTCTACTTCTGGTCCCTGAGTTAACCTGAGGGTGTGTTGCCCCCAGCTCAAGAAGGACATGGAGCTGCTGAAGCAGGTCCAGAGGAGGCCACAAAGTTGTGGATCAGAGGGCTGGAGAACCTCCCTCATGGGCTCAGGCTGGGAGAGGTGGGGCTGTGCAGCCTGGAGAAGAGAAGGCTCCAGGGAGACCTCAGAGCTGCATTTCAGTACCTGAAGGGGACCTACAGGAGAGCTGGGGAAGGGCTTTGGGAGTGCCAGATCAAGGGACAACAGCTTTGAGCTGGGAGAGGGGAGACTGAGACTGCAGATGAGGAAGAAGTTCTTTGGTACAGGGATGCTGAGGCTTTGGAAGAGGTTGCCCAGGGAGGCTGTGGATGTCCCTTCCCTGGAGGTGTTCAAGGCCAGGCTGGATGAGGCCCTGAGCAGCCTGGGCTGGTGGGAGTGTCTTTAAGACATCCCACCTGGATGATCTTTGAGATCCCTTCCAGCCCAAGCCCCTCTGTGCATCTCTCAGGCTTGTGCCCAAAGGTGACTTTGGAGGCTTCAGCCTGGCCTCTGACAGCTGACTCTCCCCTTCTGGATCTGTGCATGGAGGGCAGGCTGCTTCTCTAGACACACCCTGAGCTGCTGCTGCTGTGCTGGGGGAGTTCAGAGCTGCTGTGACACGTCCATGGCACTGGGGTGTGCCAGAGCTCCAGGGAAGAGCTCAGAGGGGTTTCCTCAGCCCCTCATCCCCCCACCACAGCCACTCCTGCGGGTTCCAGCTTCATGGTTTGGAGATGAAAGCCCTGAGCCTGGACTGGCCTCCCCGTGGTACCTGCTGGCTGAGCTGGGGCACACTGAGAGCAGTTACCCCGCGGATGGGATGGTGGCTGTGGGAAGAGGACATGTGGGGCTGGGTGGGGTCTGGGAGTGCCCAGGAGGCTGTGGGTGCAGCTCTGGGGGAGAAGAAACAGCTCACACTTGGTGAAGCAACTCTGCTGGGAGCCAGTTTGTCCAGGGGAGGGTGGGAAAGTGGAGCAAGCAGCGCTGGAGAGCTGCCAGCAGAGCTCCCAGCCTGTGCCACTCAGCTGGCTGCTGGGGCAGGCCTGGCAGCAGAGGGGGACTAGAGCTGGGAACCTGTACTCTGCCTTTGATGCTTCCAGGTGGTGCCTGTGAGCAGGAGATGTGTCCTGGAGCCTCATTTTAAGCACCTCTGTACCTCAGCAGAACTTCATCCTGGAGGGGAGCAGGGACTCTGCCACTTTGCTACTACTGTGTGCAGGGCTGGAGCCATCAGCACAGGAAGGACCTGGACCTGATGGAGAAGGTCCAGAGGAGGCCATCAGAATGCTCAGGGGGTTGGAGCAGCTCTGCTACGAGGACAGGCTGAGGGAGCTGGGGGTGTTCAGCCTGGGGAAGAGAAGGCTCCAGGGGGACCTTAGAGCAGCCTGCCAGCACCTGAAGAGGCTACAAGAAGGCTGCAGAGGGACTGTTTGCAAAGGCCTGCAGGGACAGCACCAGGGGCAATGGCTTCAAACTAGAGCAGAGCAGATTGAGATTGGATGTGAGGAACAAGTTCTGCACCAGGAGGCTGCTGGAGCACTGCAAGAGGTTGCCCAGGGAGGTGGTTGAGGCTCCATCCCTGGAGATACTCCAGGTGAGGCTGGACAGGGCTCTGGGCAACCTGATCTAGTGGAGGATGTCCCTGCTGAGTGCAGAGGGGTTGGACTGGCTGAGCTTTGGAGCTCCCTCCCAGCCTGGACCATTCTGTGATTCTGTGCTTTCTGTCTGTGCTGCTGCCCTGGGTCCTGGCTCTAAGCACCATGGAGAAGAGTTTGGTTCCTTCACCTTCCAGTTCACGTTTGTACCTAGGAGCCCAGAACTGGCCAGCCTGAGCCAGAGCAGGGCCCAGGAGCTGATGTCCCACTTCATGCTGCAGATGAGTCCTGGTCACCACCTGGCAGTGCCTGCCTGGAGGAGTGCTGCCTCCAGCCACATCCTGCAGCCCAGCAGGGAGGAGAAGTGACCTGCAAGCACCTTGGTGCCACATCTGCAGGGGCAAGCAAGGCAGCTGTGCCCTCAGGAAGGTGCAGGGTTCATGGAACCCCCACCCCCCACCCTGTTTACAAGGAAGAGATCTGGATTCCAATTCTGTATCACCACCAAATTCTTCTTTAAAGACCTAATCACACCTGGGGGGTCTACAAAAGCTTCCAGTTGCAGCCAGCACGGAGAGCTCTGAAGCACTGCAGCTTCTTGAATGGTTTAGGTTGGAGGGGACCTTACAGACCATCCTGTTCCAGCCCCCTGCCATGGGCAGGGACACCTCCCAGCACCTCCAAGGAGGGGGCAGCCACAGCCTCCCTGGGCAGCCTGTGCCAGGCTCTCCCCACCCTCACTCTCAACAATCTCTTCCTCATCTCCAGTCCCAGTCTCCCCTCTGCCAGCTCAAAGCCATCACCCTCGTCCTGGCACTCCCAGCCCCTGCACAAGGGCTCACCTACTGCACCCCCCTGCCATGGGCAGGGACACCTCTAAACTCTCCCTCATCCAGCCTGGCCTTGAACACCCCCAAGGAGAGGGCATCCACCAGCTCCCTGGGCAGCCTGTTCCAGTCTCTCATCACCCTCCTCACACCCAAGAACTTCCTGAGATCCACCCTTGCAGCACAGAGGACCTGGAGGACCCTCCCAGCCTCCAGAGTGATTCCATTTCCCTGGGCAGCCACTTGTGCAAAGGAAGGCTGAGAGAAACCTTTCTTCTCCTGCCTTTTCTCCTCTCTTCCCAGACTGCAAAGCACTGCAGGTTCTGGCTGAGCTCTTCCCACCCAGCACCTCCCCACGGCGCAGCTGGGCAGAGTGATTCCTGAATCCAGGGAAAACCACTTTGAGGAGCATCCAGAACCCTGCCAGGGGACTTCCCCTGCAGCCTGGAGAGTGCCTGGCACTATGGCAAACCTCAGCTGCCCACCAGCAGATGGCTGGGTGCAGACCACACTGCAGGAAGGACCAGGACAGCTGAGAAGCTCAGAGCTGGTGAAGCCTGCAGGATCTCCACCCAGCTCTCCCTTTGCCCTCAGCCCCACACTGTCTCTGCTGGGAGGTGATGTGCAAAACACCCCAGGGGCTCTGACCAGAAAGACCCTGACTGATGGCTGGGAAGCAGCTTCTTGTGCCAGCCCTGCAGGATGGTATCTGAGGCTGCAAAAGGCTGCAGCAAAAGCAGCTCTGGGAGCAAGGGGAGAAGAGGAGGGGAAATTCTGGCAGCCCAGCACTGGAAGAGCCTGCAGCAGGCTTCAGAGGGATCACAGAATGCCAGGGGTTGGAGGGGACCTCTGGAGATCATTGAGTCCCACTGCCCCTGCCAGGGCAGGGTCACCCAGGGCAGCTCACACAGCAACACATCCAGGGGGGTCTGGAAAGTCTCCACAGAAGGAGACTCCTCAGCCTCTCTGGGCAGCCTGCCTCCAGCACCAGAGAAGTTTCTCCTCATGCTGAGGTGGAACCTCCTGGGCTCCAGCTCGGATCCCCTGTTGCATGGCCTGTCACTGGGCACCACTGAAAAGAGCCTGGCTCCTTCAGCAGCAGCCTCAGAAGCCTCTCCATGGCACTGCCAAGGAAATGACTCTGAACCAGAGCTGTGGGGGCTGTGTGCTGCTGATCCTGACCTCAGAAGGCCCAGCCCAGTCTAATGCATCTCCAGGCTCTGTCAGGTGCAGGACCCCAGCTCATCACCCCCAGGACAAAGCAGACTGCTGTCCTTGGGCAGTCTGCACATCACTGCTGCTGCCCTCAGCACAGAACCAGCAGGTAAGGGGCAGGAGGCCCCAGAGCAGCGACTCTGCCTTCTGGAGCACAAGCAGAGACCTCATCTAGGACCTCCTGAAGTGGAAGGAGTCACACTGCTTGTGGTGAGAGCTTGGGGGCAGGGTTTGTGCTCTGTGTGCAGACACTGCTACAGCCAGGGAACAGAGGCACAGATCACAGAACAGGTTGGGTTGGAAGGGACCTTAAATGTCATCCAGGTCCAACCCCCTGCCATGGGCAGGGACACCTCCCACCACAGCAGGTTGCTCACAGCCACATCCAGCCTGGCCTTCAAAACCTCCAGGGATGAGGCTCCCACACCTCCCTGGGCAGCCTGTGCCAGGCTCTCCCCACCCTCACTGCCAACAATTTCTTCCTCAGCTCCAGTCTCAGTCTCCTCTCCCAGCTCAAAGCCTTTGTTCCTCATGCTGTCCCTCCCAGCCCTTGCCAAAGGTCCCTCCCCAGCTCTCCTGGAGCCCCTTCAGATGCTGGGAGGCTGCTCTGAGGTCTCCCTGGAGCCTTCTCTTCTCCAGGCTGAACAGCCCCAGCTCTCCCAGCCTGTCCCCAGAGCAGAGGTTCTGCAGCCTCTGATCCTCTCTGTGGCCTCCTCTGGACCCTCTCCAGCAGCTCCAGGTCCCCCTCGTGCTGGGGGCCCCAGAACTGGAGGCAGTGCTGCACAGCACTGGAAAGGAAGAGCTGAAAGGTGCACCCCAGCAGACTGTGACCTGGAGCTTGTGTGGATCTATTCAGCCATGCCCTGGCACAGGCACAGAGGCAGCTTTGGAGCCCAGGGGGCAGCCCTGGAGCCCCAGCAGCCCCGAGGCACTCACCTCTCAAAGGCACGGCGGACGACGACCAGGAGCAAAGCAAAGGGGATGCTGAGCAGCAGATCCCGGGGCTGAGGGTATTGGATGTCTTCAGACTCTTGCATGTCCTCCCAGGTGATGCCTGGAGGCAGCCAGAACTCGTGCTGCCACAGCCAGTGGTACAGGGAGCGTGCCATCCTGGGAGGAAGGGAGAGAGGAGAAACTGAGGGCAGGCTGGCACCCAGCGAACCTGCCAGCACAGGCCCCGGGAGCAGGGCCAGGGTTGCAGCCCTGCTGAGGTGGCAGCTGGCTGGGAAAGCAGCAGAGGTGTGGAGCACAGCAGCACCCAAGGAACTGATAACCTGCTACAGATGGGTGTTAGGAGCTGGGTGACTCCTGGTAAGGAACTAAGCCAGGGCTAAAAGGCAGCTGAGTGCTTCAGGACTCAACAGAAGTGTTGCTCTCAGCAAGAGGGAGCAGAAAGCTTCCAGTTTCAGACTCTGTTACTCTTCAGGTTCCATCATGAGAAGGACACAGAGCTGCTGGATGAGTCCAGAGGAGGTCACAAAGATGAGCAATGGGCTGGAGCAGCTCTGCTGTGAGCACAGGCTGAGGGAGCTGGGGCTGTGCAGCCTGGAGAGGAGAACACTCCAGGGGCACCTCAGAGCTGCCTGCCAGGACCTGAAGGGATCCTGCAGGAAGGCTGCAGAAGGATTTCTCATGAGGGTGTCTGAGCCAGGCCAAGGGGGAATGGTTTGAAGCTGAAGCAGAGCAGGGTGAGACTGGAGCTGAGGAAGAATTCTTCTGTACCAGGGTGGTGAGGCTCTGGCACAGGCTGCCCAGGGAGGCTGTGGCTGCCTCCTGCCTGGATGAGTCCTTGAGCAACCAGGGCTGCTGGAAGGTTCCTTGCCCCTATCAGGGGGTGGAATTGGATGATCTTTCAGGTCCCTTCCAACCTAAACCATCCAGGCTGAAAGACCCCAGCTCCCTCAGCTTGTCCTCACAGCAGAGGTGCCCCAGGCCAAACAGTACCCAAACCCAAGCTCTGAACAGAAGGCAGAGGCTCTGTAGGGACACAGAAGGCGGAAAAGGGAAGCCTGGGAACGAGCTGCCCATGGAGATAAGCAGAGCAGCAGCTGGGAGATGCCATCTCAGGGGACAAAAGGAAAGCATCTCAGGTAAGTGTCTGAGCAGCACGAAGCTCCTCAGCAGGAGAAGCCCAGACCTGACCCAATTTCTGTGAGGAGGTTGCCTAACAACTCTAAAATGAATCAGAGAGCTGCCTGTGAGGGCACCTTCAGCGCAGGTGCTGCTGTGCTGGGCCACCCGAGCTGCCTTGCTGCACTCTGAGCCTGGCAGCTGACTCACAGCTGCTCTGGATTGGCACTTTGGCATCTGTCTCAATGTGCCTCTGGAGCTGACTGCAGCAGGGAAGAACAGGACCCTGCTCCTTCCACTCTGACTCTCCTGGCTCCTGGAGCAGGCACAGCCAGCCCAGCATGGGGCCAAAGCTGACTGCACAGCCCTGCGGAGCTGAGACCAAGGGGATGCAAACTCCCTGACCACCTCAAGTGCACAAAGCAGGAACCCCTCTGCCAGTCACAGAGCGTTAGGGGTTGGAAGGGACCTCCAGAGATCATCCAGTCCAATGCCCCTGCCAGAGCAGGGTCACCCAGGGCAGCTCACACAGGAACACATCCAAGTGGGGTTGGAATCGCTCCAGGGAAAACTCCACAACCTCTCTGGGCAGCCTGCTCCAGGCCTCCAGCACCCTCACATGAAAAAGTTTCTCCTCCTGTCCAAATGGAGCCTCCTGGGGTCCAGTTTGTGCCCACTGCCCCTTGTCCTGTCCCTGGGCACCCCTGTCAAGAGCCTGGCTGCATCCTCCTGCCAGCCACCCTGCAGATATTTGTAGGCACTGATCAGATTCCCTCTCAGCCTTCTCTCCAGACTGAGCAGCCCCAGGGCCCTCAGCCCTTCCCCATCAGAGATGTTCCAGTCCCTTCAGCATCCTCATAGCCTCCCTTGGACTCTCCCCAGTAGCTCTCTGTCCCTCTTGCACTGGGGAGCCCAGAACTGGCCACGGGACTGCAGCTGTGCTCTCACCAGGGCAGAGCAGAGGGGCAGGGGGACATCCCCCTTGACCTGCTGGCCGCGGTGGTCTCCATGCGCCCCAGGAGCCCCCTGGCCCGGCCGGCCGCACACTGCTGCCCCAAGGCAAGCATGCCTCACAGCCTTGGAAGCATACAATTGGTCAGGTTGGAACAGGCCTCTGAGGTCATCCAGTCCAGCACCAACCCAACCCCCCCAGGGCCACCAAACCATGGCCCCAGGGCTCTGGAACACCTCCAGGGCTGGGGACTCCACCACCTCCCTGGGCAGCCTGTGCCAAGCCCTGACCCCTCTGGCAGCAAAGACATTTTGCCTCCTCTCCAACCTCACCCTCCCCTGGCACAATTTCAGGCCACTTGCTCTCCTTCTATCACCTGAGACTAAGGAGCAGAGCCCAAGCCCCACCTCACTGCAGCCTCCTCTCAGGAGCTGTAGAGAGCAAGGAGGTCTCCCTCAGCCTCCTCTTCACCAGACTGAACCACCCCAACTCGCGTGGTGACCTGCAGCATCTGCTCACCACAGCAGAGAGCAGCACTGCAGGGCTACCAGAGCAGGAACCACCACTACACCCAAAGCCCTCCAGGCCAAATTCATAGAGAGTTTCCCTTCCAAAGCAGTTTGGGCTGCAGCCTGGCATGCAGCTGGGAAGGCTCCTCCTGGGCTCCCAGCTCGAAGCCAAGCAGGTTCACCCAGAAATCGAACCTGCTGCTTACAGCCTCAAGGAGCTGCTCTGCTGCTTGGCTTGCAGAGTCCACTCCTGAGCTACAGACCAATGTCTGGCCCCAGGAACAGCCCTGGGCATTTGCAGAGGAGAATCCATGACAGCAGGGTGGTGGTGAAGGAGAGAGGAGACTTACAAGTGTCTGAAATCAGCCACTGGAGGGGAGGCACAGAATGGCAGGGGCTGGAAGGGACCCCCAGAGACCATCCAGGCCAACCCCCTGCCACAGCAGCATCTCCCAGGGGGGACAACCTGTTGCAGGGTTCCAGCAGCCTCCTGGTGCAGAACTTGTCCCTCACATCCAATCTCACTCTGCTCTGCTCTAGTTTGAAGCCATTGCCCCTGGTGCTGTCCCTGCAGGCCTTTGGGAACAGTCTCCATCCTTCTTGTAGGCCCAAGTGTGTGATGCTCCACCTGAGCACAAGAGAACACTTCCTTTGCTGGGCAGGTGGTCAAGTCAGAGAATCACAGAATGGTGAGGGGGGGAAGAGACCCCTGGAGGTCATCCAGCCCAACCTCCCTGCCAGAGCAGAGCCACCCAGGGCAGGACACAGGAACATATGCAGGAGGATTCAGAAGCTCTCCAGAGAAGAAGACTCCACAGCCTCTCTGGGCTGCCTGCCCCAGGGCTCAGCACCCTCACACCAAAGAAGCTTCTCCTCGTGTTGAGGTGGAACCTCCTGGGCTCCAGTTTGTGTCCACTGCCCTTTGTCCTGTCCCAGGACACCACTGTCACAGAATCATAGACTCACAGAACTGTCAGGGTTGGAAGGGACCTCGAGGCTCAGCCAGCTCCAAGCCCCTGCCCTGGGCAGGGACACCTCACACCACAGCAGGTTGCTCACAGCCACCTCCAGCCTGGCTGCAAACACCTCCAGGCATGAGGCTGCCACCACCTCCCTGGCAGCCTGTGCCAGGCTCTCACCACCCTCATGGGGAAGAACTTCTTCCTCACAGCCAAGCTCAATCTCCCCACTTCTAGTTCTGCTCCATACCCCTCAGTCCTATCACTCCCTGACACCCTCAAAAGTCCCTCCCCAGCTTGCTTGGGGCCCCTTCAGATCCTGGAAGGCCACAATTAGGTCTCCTCAGAGCCTTCTCCTCTCCAGACCGAACTGCTGGCTCCTGTTGAGCTTCTCCTCCCCCAGCACCCCCCAGGCCTTTTCCTCAGGGCTGCTCCCAAGCCAGTCCCTGCCCAGCCTGCATCAGTGCCTGGGATTGCCCTGAGCAGCTGCAGGACCTGTCCTGTGCAGGCTGAATGCTGATCAGGTTCAAGACCTCCTAAGGAACCTGGTGAGAAGCTTTCACAGGTCCTGAGGGCAGTGGTGGACGAAGTGGCTAAGCCACTGCTCACAGCCCCTGAGCAGCCCTGGCACACTGGTGACAGCCCCACTGACTGCAAAAGGGGAAGCAAACTCCACCCCCACCTGCACAAGGGGAAGAAAGGAAGAGCTGGGGAGGTGCAGGGCAGTCTGGCCTCTGTGCCTGGCAAGGCCATGGAGCAGATCCTCCTGGAAACTGTGCCAGAGGACATGGAAACTGAGGAGGTAATTGCTGACAGCCAGCATTTGCCATTTCCTGAAGGCCAGTCTGTGCCTGGGAACTTTGGTGGCCTTCCATGATGAGGTTACAGTGGTGGTGGCCAGGGGAAGAGCAGCTGATGTCACCTGCCTGGGCCTGTGCAAAGCACCTGGCACCACCCTGCACATCCTTCTCTCTGAACTGGAGACCTGGATTTGATGGGTGGACCACCTGGTGGGGAAGGAGCTGGGGAAGGGATCACCTGGTGGGGAAGGAGCTGGGGAAGGGATCACCTGGTGGGGAAGGAGCTGGGGAAGGGATCTGCCCCTCTGCTGTGCTCTGCTCAGACCCCCCTGCAGTGCTGGGGCAGCCCTGGAGTCCTCAGCACAGACAGGGACTTGGTGGAGCAGGGCCAGAGGAGGCCACAGCAGTGCTGGCAGGGCTGGAAGCCCTCTGCTGGGAGGCCAGGCTGAGGGAGTTGGGCTTGGGCAGCCTGCAGAGGAGAAGGCTCCAGGGAGACCTTCTGGTGGCCTTGCAGTGCTCCAAGGGCTGAGCAGAAAGCTGGGGACAGACCTTGGAGCAGGGCCTGCTGGGACAGGACAAGGTTTGATAGGTTGGACTTGATGACCTCAAAGGTCTCTTCCAACCTGGTTCATTCCATTCCATTCCATTCCATTCCATTCCAAGGGGGGATGGTTTGGGACTGACAGAGGGAGCTTGAGAGTGGAGAGAAGGGAGAAATGTTGATGATGTGGCTGATGGAACACTGGCACACGTTGCCCAGAGGGCTGGGAGCTGCCCCACGCCTGGCACCACTGCAGGTCAGGCTGCCTGGGGCTCAGGGCAGGCTGCTGTGGCTGCAGCTGTCCCTGCTGGCTGCTGGGAGCCTGGCTCTTGCTCAGGGAGTGCGGTGCCAGGGCGAGGGCTAACGGTCTGGAGCAGCAAGAGTGGAGATTCAGATCAGCCAGCAGCAATCAAGGCTTCATTGTGAGGGTGCTGAGATACTGCAACAGGTTGCCCAGCGAGCTTGTGGATAACCTCATCCCTGGAACCATCCCAGGTCAGGTTGGATGAGGATCTGAACAGCCTGATGCACTGGCAGATGTCCCTGTCCATGCCAGGGGGGCTGGGTGGGATGAGCTCTAAGGTCCCTTCCATCCCAGCCCAGGCTGTGACTCTAGAAAGCTCAGAACTGTGCTGCTCAAGGTGACCTCATTCCTCTGCCTCCAAAGGCCTCCAGTTCTTGATCACACCAGAGATGAGCCATTGTCTGCAGGGGGATTACCAGGCCTGTGGGTGGACAATGCCACAGGCACAAACATCCCCACAGTGGCTCCAGGCCAAGGCCTTTAGGTCTGCCAAGCCTCATTAGCCTAATTGCAGCATCACTGCTGCCTGAGCCAGCAGAGGACTCCTGCAGAAGGCTTCCTGGTGCAGCCAGTTTGCCCAGGCCTGGATTAACCAGCAGCAGCAGCAGGGTGCTGCCAGAGGGGAAATGACTGCTTGCTGTGGAAGCCCCACAGCTTTCCCAGCTGCTCCAACAGAAGCTTGATTCTTACTCCTCACTTTAAAAGCAGAAAGAGAGACTTCAGCTCTACAGCCCACTAAGGAGCCTTATCCTTCCAGCCCCTGAGAGCTGGGCTGCTCTGCCTTGGCTCCTTGCCCTCAGCCTGCTCCCCGCTCTGGTGCAGGCTGCTGCTGTGCTGCCCTGATCAAAGGCAGCATTTCCATACACACCCACCCCGGGAGCCCTCTGTGCCACAGAATGCCCCAGCAAATCCCAGCAGCTGCACACAAAAGCCCAGCAAGCAGACAAACTTGCTTCCCCAGCTCCCCAGTGCACACCTACCTCCCCCCCAGGAATGATTTACTGACTTCCATGCCTTCTGCTCCTCTTGCCAGCTCCTTCCTTGCTAGACTGCTCTGCCTGCTTGGCTCCCGAGCTGACTGCCAGCTATGGCCTGGGGCAGAGGCTGCAGGCTGGTGCCACTCATCCACCCCAGAACACCAATCACAGCAGCTCCTCGCCCTCCATCAGCCCTGCAGCTGCCCAGCTCTGCTCAGGAAAACACCAGGACAGGTTTAACTCGTTAGAAACAAGGCCACAACAGGCAGTGAGTGCCTCAGGCATCACCAGGCCTGTGGTACTCAGAGCTCAAGTTTGTCTCATCCTTCCTCTTGCAGCACAGGAGCCCTGCTGGCTGCCCTGCACAGCCCCCACCCCAGCTCAGCTCTGCCTCTCCTGCCTCCATTCTTCTACACTCAGGCAACACTTCCATGCTCCTCCTGGCCAACCATCCCCACTTCCACCTTCCTGATACTTCCATTCTCTGGCTGAGCTCAAGCCATGCTTCCATGCTCATCCCCCTTGGCCTCCTACCATTTTTGGTTGCACTCTTGCATGTTGGGGTGGACAACATTTGGGTTTGGAGGGGGCTGTCCTGGAAGGCTCCCCTGCTGCCTGGGCCCCTCTGCCTGCCAGGACAGACTCCCATGGGATCCTGCCAAGCAGATCCTTCAGCAAACCCAAACCTCTCCTCCTGGAACTGAAGAGCCCCCCCAAGAACTCCCATGCAGACTCTGCAACACCACAGCTGCTTCTGCCACACTCCTCTGCCAGGGACCTGGAGATGCTTCCCTGCTGAGGCTGGAGAGACCTGGGCTGCAGGCAGCACCATTGTCAAACCAGGCTCCACCCTGAAGAGATGAGCTCAGGGGCCAGGGGCACTGGGAAAGCAGCACAGCATAAGCTGAAGACCTTCCCAGGCTCTGGCACTTACCTCATGGAATCAGAGAATGGGCTGGGCTGGAAGGGACCTCCAAAGCTCAGCCAGTCCAATGTCCTTGCAGTCAGCAGGGACATCCTCCACTAGATCAGGTTGCCCAGAGCCCTCTCCAGCCTCACCTGCAATATCTCCAGGGATGGAGCCTCAGACACCTCCCTGGGCAGCCTGTTGCAGTGCTCCAGCAGCCTCCTGGTGCAGAACTTGTTCCCAGCACCCAATCTCAACCTGCTCTGCTCTATTTCAAGCCATTGCCCCTGGTGCTGTCCCTGCAGCCCTTTGGGAACAGTCCCTCTGCAGCCTTCTTGTAGCCCCCTCCAGGTACTGGGAGGCTGCTCTAAGGTCTCCCCAGAGCCTTCTCTTCTCCAGGGCAGGCTGAGGTAACCCAAACCCTGCTGCCCTGGCACCTGGGCACAGCCAGCACTCTCCTGCTGGGCCCCAGCTCTACAAACAACAAAATGCATCAAACCTCCCAGCAGGCTGCAGGCTGATGGTGTGGGAGAGGCAGAACACCAGCTCCTACCAGCACTGTGGGGAAAACTACACCTTAGGAAGAGCACCAGATGCACCTCCTGTCCAAGTGAGGCAAGAGAGGCACCCAAAGCACCAGATAAAGCATCTCCAGTAATCACACATCCTCCAGGGGCTACTTGTGCCTCAGGAGAGCAGGAATGCAAACTGCAAGGAGGCACCTGAGCAATCCAGGTGAGCTACTCAGTCATGTCCTGGCATTTCTTCCTTCATTCTTTCTCCCCATGCCTGCTATTTCCTCCTGTCTCACGGCACAAACAGCAGCCACTGCCTGACATCACCTGATACAACTGAGGGAGAAAATCAAGTGATCTGCCTCAGGCCACGGCAAGCTAAGCATTCAGGATGGATGATCACAGACAGAGATCAGGAGGGAGCGACCTGAACTCTCCATCAGGCTGGCAGTGTTGGGGCTGCTCAGCCTGGAGAAGAGAAGGCTCTGGGGAGACCTCAGAGCAGCCTTCCTGGACCTGAAGGGGCTCCAGGAGAGCTGGGGAGGGACTTTGGACAAGGGCTGGGAGTGGCAGGACAGAGACAACGGCTTTGAGCTGGGAGAGGGGAGGCTGAGGCTGGAGATGAGCAGGCTGCCCAGGGCTGTGGTTGAGGCTCCATCCCTGCAGACATTCAGGCTCAGCCTGGCTGTGGCCCTGTGCAGCCTGCTGCAGCTGGAGCTGTCCCTGCTGCCTGCAGGGGGGTGGACAAGCTGACTCCCGAGGGTCCCTTCCCACCCAATGCAATCTGTGCAGCTGCAATCCACCCCAGCTTAGAGAAGCACCGAATTCATCAGGCAGGATGATTCTGTTTGCAGCCATCCCACCCTACAGCCTGCAAGAGGCAGAGGATGACTTTCCACACGAGCCTGGTGCAAGAGTCACACAGCTTTAATTACTGTGGAGGAGCTGGCTCCCAACTTCAGTATCAACAGCCCCATCAGTTTCCCAGGCTTTTGTTCCCACCACCTCCCCAAGCCCTCCCAAAGCTTAGAGGAGAAAAAGGACTTAATTAATGTCAAATGAAGGGGGTTTATAATGATCCTGTTCCACCTCTGAAACCAGTAGGTGTGGTCACTGCCCTTCATTTCCCCAGACAAACCTTCAAGCTTTATCTGAGGACACCATCTGCATTCCCACCACCACCAAGCCCACAGCCATTAAAGGCATTGAGAAACCCACAGCCACCGAGAGGGAGACTTCCCCTGCTCCAGGAGAGGAGCTGTGACTCACTCTGCACAGCTGCTGGGCCTCCACCAGGGCTGCAACCCAGCAGAGGATGGCTGCTACCAACCCCATCCGCATGGGACCTGCCTGAGCTCAGCTCCTGGATGGCTCAGAAAGCAGAATGCAAGCCTGGAGCTCTTGCAGCAGCCACTGTCCCACTCTGCTCTGTGCTGGAGGAGCAGCTCCCACCAGGAGAACCTGCCTGCACCTCAGCTTCACCTCCCACACAAACAAATCACCCAGAGAGCAGGGGCTCTTCAGCCTGGAGAAGGGAAGGCTCCAGGGAGACCTCAGAGCAGCCTTCCTGGACCTGAAGGGAGCCTAGAAGTAAGCCAGAAAGGGACTTCTGACAAGGGCTGGGAGAGACAGGAGAGGGACAATGGCTTTGAGCTGGGAGAGGGGAGAGTGAGACTGGAGATGAGGAAGAAATCCTTGAGAGGGAGGGTGGGGAGAGCTGGCACAGGCTGCCCAGGGAGGCTGTGGCTGTCCCCTCCCTGGTGGCCAAGGCCAGGCTGGAGGAGGCCTTGAGCAGCCTGTGCTGGTGGGAGGTGTCCCTGCCCTGGCAGGGGGGTTGCAAGGGGATGATCTCTGAGGTCCCTTCCAACCCAACCCACTCTGTGTCTCCGAGGGCTGCAGCCACAGCACATCACACACCCTGCAGCTCCGACAGCAGGGCAGGCTCCTGAACCCCAGTGGGAGCCTGCTGAACACAGCCAGAGTGCTCCCTGCAGAGCACTCAGCCACTGGGGGCTTCTTGGGCTTCTCCTCCCGGACACTGGCACTCCTGAAGCTGCAGAGCCGCTCACCAGGGGTCCCTGCACTACAGCACAGGCCGGGGGGGACCGCGGTGGCTACCTCCCGTTGTCTCACACTGCCTCAGCCCCTCTGCAAAGCCTCTGCTGAAACTCATCTGGACTCACAGAATGGGTTTGGTTGGAAAAGCTCATCCAGTCCAGCCATGCTCTAACTCCACCTAGTCTGGGGCTAACCACTCCCTCAGCACCTCAGCTCTGTCTTTTAAGTGTCTCCAGGGGTGGGGATTCAGCCACCTCCCTGGGCAGCCTATGAGAACCCTTTCAGTGAAGAAGTTTCACAGAATCACCAAGGTTGGAAGAGACCTCAGAGATCATCAAGTCCAACCTGGCACCACAGACCTCCTGACTAGACCATGGCACCAAGTGCCACCTCCAGTCCCCTCTTGAACACCTCCAGGGATGGGGACTCCATGCAGCTTGAGACTGTGTCCTCTTGCTCTTCCAGTGTCCAGCCCAACCCTCCCCTGGTGCAGCCTGAGGCCATTTCCTCTCATCCCATTTCTTGTCACTAGGGAGAGGAGACCAAGCACAAGCCCTGTGAGGAGAGGCTGAGGGAGCTGGGGTTGCTTAGCCTGGAGAAGAGGAGGCTCAGGGGAGACCTCATTGCTCTCTCCAACTCCCTGAAGGGAGGTTGTAGCAGAGGAAGGGGTTGGTCTCTTCTCCCAGGCACCCAGCACCAGAACAAGAGGACACAGTCTCAAGCTGTGCCAGGGGAAGTTTAGGCTGGAGGTGAGGAGAAAGTTCTTCACAGGGAGAGTTGTTAGCCATTGGGATGTGCTGCCCGGGGGGGTGGTGGAGTCACCGTCCCTGGAGGTGTTCAAGAGGGGACTGGATGTGGCACTTGGTGCCATGGTCTAGTCATGAGCTCTGTGGTGCCAGGTTGGACTTGGTGATCTCTGAGGTCTCTTCCAACCTTGGTGATACTGTGCCCAACCCCCACCTGGCTCCAGCCTCCTTTCAGGGAGTTGTAGAGAGTGAGGAGGTCACCCTTCAGTCTCTCCAGACTAACCCCCCCCAGGCCAGCAGTTGTTCTGCCCTGCCTGAGCCAAGTCCAGCGAGGGGGACCAGGCCAGCCCTGAGCGAGAGCCAGCTGCAGCCCCTGCGCCGAGCCAGCAGCTCCAGCCCCCCCAGCACAGCCCAGCCAGGCTGGCTGAGCTCAGGGGCTATTTTTAAACACAGAGATACCGAGGGTCACTGTCTCCTTGCTCCAGCTCACCACAAATAGCTTCCCAGGCCAAGCTCACGCACTCGATTATTTTGGGAGTCCTGCCCTCAGCACCGGCTCCGCACGAGGAGCTCCTCTGATCCCTCAAGGCACCAAGCACACTCTGAGACATCCTCCCAGTCCTCCCAAAGGAGCTCTGCCTCTCCTCTGTGTGTTGAGGGAAGACAGGCCAAGGATCATAGGATCACAGAAGGCAGCAGGTTGGAAGGGACCCTCCCAGGGCACCTTGCCCAGCGCCCCACAGGCAGCAGGGACAGCTCCAGCTGGAGCCGGCTGCGCAGGGACACAGCAAAGTGCAGCCTGAATGTCTCCAGGGCTGGGGCCTCGACCACACCGCTGAGCAGCCTCTTAACAACCAGAGAAATCATAACATTGTTTGGGTTGGAAAAGGCTTCTAAGGTCACCCAGTCCAACACCAAGGGTCAAGGCTTGGGCTGGATGAGCTTGGAGGACTCTTGCAACTGGATGGATTCTGTGAAGCTCCAGCCCAACCCTGTTCTGCTCAGCTCCAAACCATTCCCCCTTGGCCTGGCTCAGACACCCTCAGGAAAACTTCCTCTGCAGCCTTCCTGCAGGATCCCTTCAGCTACTGGCAGGCAGCTCTGAGGTGCCCCTGGAGCCTTCTCCTCTCCAGGCTGCACAGCCCCAGTTCCCTCAGCCTGTGCTCACAGCAGAGCTGCTCCAGCCCTTGGAGCATCTTTGTGGCCTCCTCTGCACTCCCTCCAGCAGCTCTGTGTCCTCCTCCTGCTGGGGACAGCAGAGCTGGAGGCAGGATTGGAGGTGAGGTCTGAGCAGAGCAGAGCCCAGGGGCAGAATCCCCTCTGCTGCCCTGCTGCTCACACTGCTCTGGCTGCAGCCCAGCACCCAGCTGCCTCTGGGCTGCAGGAGGCACTGCTGGCTCCTGGGGAGCTGCTCAGCACCCAGCACCCCAAGGCTCTTTCTCCAGGGCTCCTCTCCACCCACACTGTCCCCAGCCCGGATTTGTGCCTGGCAGTGGCTGGAGCCTCTCTGAGTGTAGTCCCTGTTTGGTCAGATGAAAGCTACCCTTCAATGACCTCTGTTGAGGCAGCAGTGGGGACATGCAGTGCATTCCTGGCACTGCTGGGCAATTCTGGCCAGAGATGCTGAGGTGCACTCTGCAGCAATCATACTGACCACAAACACTAATCCCAGCAGCACAAACAACCCCCAGAGGATCTTCAAACCTGGGAAAAGGAGGACATTTGATTTCTCTTGGCTTAAAAAGAACCTGCTGTGGGCTGCTGGTGCAATATGAACCCTTTCACAGAGATACACTAAAGGTTCAAGCATGCATAGGATGGAGGCTCCCAGGGAAGTGAAAGGTCTCATTTGAAAGAGGAAGGAGGGCAAGGAGGGGTTTTAGCAGGCTGTGGAAAAGCAGCTCCAGGGGCAGTGTGTGAGAGCAGGCCCACCACTGAGTCACATCATGACCATGAAGAGTAGTCTTGTTCCTTTGATGTAAGGAAGTGCAGAGCAGCACTTCTGACAGGTCTGCCCCTCATGGCAGCTTCCCACCAGACACCACAGCCACAGATGGCACTGGGCTGGAAGGGACCCCGAGAGGTCATCTTGTCCAAGCCCCTGCAGGCAGCAGGGAGAGCTCCAGCCAGAGCAGGCTGCACAGGGACACAGCCAGGCTGACATCCCTGGGGATCCTGTGCCAGGGTCTCCCCACCCCCACTGTGCAGAACTTCCTCCTGATGTCCAACCTAAACCTTGCCCTGCTCCACTTTCAAACCACTGCCCCTCAGCCTCTCCCCACAGCCCCTTCTGAGCAGCCCCTCCCCAGCCTGCCTGCAGCTCCCCTGCAGATACAGCTCTAAGGGCTCCCTGGAGCCTTCTCTTCTGCAGGCTGGACAGCCCCAACTCTCTCACCCTGTCCTCACAGGGCAGGCTCTCCAGACCTCTGATCATCTTGGTGGCCTCCTCTGGTCCCACCCCAGCAGCTCCAGGTCCTTCTCGTGTCAGGTCCCCGAGCTGAACACAGCCCTGCCGGTGAGGTCTCCGTGGAGCAGAGCAGGATCCCCTCTCTCCAGCTCTGGCCACCCTGCTTTGGATGCAGCCCAGGCAGGGCTGGGTCACGGCTCCTGGAACTGATCTCCCCAACACAACGAATCTGGAACCTGCACTGGGTGATGCTGGAGCTTTCCAGCCTGCTGGGCAGGGATGCAGTGCCCATCTCCTGGCAGAGCTTCCTGCACAGCCCTAGCAGAGGCATCCAGCTGCAGAGAGTCTGGCAGATGGAGCTCTTACAACACAACCTGCAGTGCTCTGCAGTGAACCCAGGGGCCTCAATTCTAAACCTGTGCCAGATGCCACTGCAGTGTTCAAGCACTCAGCTGCCTGCAGCTCAGGTGAGGACAGCTCATTTTACCAGTAGGAAATGATGCCATGGGTTTGGCTTTCTGGAGAACAACCTGTGTTCATCTAAGCTCTTGGATCAGCTACAGCTCTTGGCTTCCCCTTTCCCTTCAGTGAAAGTCTTCTACAGGGAGGAAATCTGGAGCCAAGCAGCAGATAAAAGGTGGAGCACAGTGAGCAGTCCTGGGCCTGCACATTTCATTCCACCTTTGCTCTTGTCAACAGGCTTCACAACCACAGCTGAAGTAGAGCCAGCTCAACCCCCCCTCCCCTGGACAGTGGGTCTGAGTGTGGAGCTGCTGTCTCCCAGCAATGCTTGGATGCATGCAGAGATTTCAGATGGAAAAATGTCATTGTCCAGGCACCACTGTGAGACACAACTTCAGCTGTCAGCATTCCAGAGCACAGGCACACAGCAGTTACAGCACAGGAAGCCAATGGGGACTGCCCGTGGTGACTTGGGGCTTGCAGCAGAGGAGCCTGAGGGCTGTCCTCACTCCTGGTGATAAGGATGTGCAGGGCTGGAGCCAGGCTCTGCTCAGGGGTGGCCAAGGACAGCACAAGGGGCACTGGGGGCAAGCTGGAGAAGAGGAGCTGCCAGGGGAACAGAAGGGGAAACTTTGTCCCTGTGAGGGTGGCAGAGCCTGGAGCAGGCTGCCCAGAGAGGTGTGGAGTCTCCTTCTCTGGAGGCTTTCCACCCCCACCTGGATGTGTTCCTGCATGAGCTGCCCTGGGTGACCCAGCTCTGGCAGGGGGTGGGCCTGGATGAGCTTTCAAAGCCCTTCCCAACCCCTCCCATTCTGTGAGAGCCAAAGCCTGGAGCTGTGCTCCGCGGGGGGGAAGCAGCAGCAGCTTTCCTGCAGGCTGCATCGATGGGAGGAGAGATCCACTAGAGCGCAGCAAACGAAACTGCTGCTCCTTGCAGCAAGAAAGGACTCCCCTGCTGGGACAAGTTCCTTTTAACTCGGAGCCAGTGTAAACCGACACCACCATCAAAGCCTCGACCTTGGCCTCCACCCGTTCCGGCCCAGCGCTCCCTTCCCATGGCCACCACCTCCCCCCACTCAGCACAAGAACCTCGGAGGCTCCACGGAGCACGCACGGGAGCTGGCTGAAAAGCTGATCTTCTCCTCACCGGGGCTGGTCTCACCTCACACCAGATCCTCCACGCGTTCACGACCTGCCTTCCCAACCGTTTCTGCAGGCTCAGGGCAAGGCTCAAGGGGCTGGGGGCAGGCACAGGCGACCCCATAGACACTGGGCTGCAAAGACCTCAAAGCTCATCCAGCTCTGACCCTCTGCCGTGGGCAGGGACACCTCCCACCAGCCCAGCTTGCTCAGGGCCTCATCCAGCCTGGCCATGAACACCTCCAGGCAGGAGGCAGCCACAGCCTCCCTGGGCAGCCTGTGCCAGGCTCTCCCCACCCTCACTCTCCAGAATCTCTTCCTCATCTCCAGTCTCAGTCTCTCCTCTCCCAGCTCAAAGCCATTGTTCCTCCTCCTGGCACTCCCAGCCCTTGCCACAAATCCCTCCCCAGCTCTCCTGGAGCCCTTCAGGTCCAGGAAGGCTGCTCCAAGGTCTCCCTGGAGTCTTCTCTCCAGGCTGAACAGCCCCAGCTCTCCCAGCCTGTCCCACAGGGGAGAGGTACTGCAGCCCTCTGATCATCTCTGTGGCCTCCTCTGGAGCTCTCCATCAGCTCAGGTCCTCCTGTGCTGGGGGCCCAGAGCTGGAGGCAGTGCTGCAGGTGGGGTCTGCCAGAGCAGAGCAGAGGGCGAATCCCTCCCTGTGCTGCTGCTCTCCCTGCTCTGGCTGCAGCTCAGCACTCAGCTGCCTGCTGGGCTGCCAGGGACCACTGCTGGCTCCTGGGGACTTTGTCACCAGCTGACACCCCCAAGGCCTTCTCCTCAGGGCTGCTCTCAGCCACTCCTCACCCAGCCTGGATTTGTGCTGGGGATTGCCCTGAGGCAGCTGCAGGGACCTTGCCCTTGGCCTTGTTGAACCCCATGGGGGTGGCTTGGGTTCACATTTCCAGCCCATCCAAGTCCCTCTGGCTGGATCCCTTCCCTCCAGTGTGTCAACAGCACCACACAGCTTGGTGCCACCATAACTTCCTGAGGGTTCTACTTCTCTCTACAGAAACAGCTCCAGAGGACCAAGCTGCCCTGTTACGGGGAAGAACAACGTCCCCTGAGCTCCAGATGTCCAACTGCTGCACCATACCTGGAGATACCTAGATCCATGTCATCAACTCCTTGCTGGCCTCTGGGAAAGGAACCTGCAAGACAAAAAGTATAAAAATAAAAGACTCACAAAGCAGAAAACCAAACCTGAAGGTATTCTATGTGCAGCCCAAGTGATTCCTCACTGGGCACATCCAGCTCCCTTGCAGAGCATCTGAAGGGGGGAGGGCAAGAGGATGAGGCCAGGCCCATCTCACTGGTGCTCAGCAACAGGACAAGGGGCACAAACTGGAGCCCATGGGGTTCCATTGAGCATTAAGGAAACCTTCTTTGTGGTGAGGGTGCTGAAGCCCTGGAGCAGGCTGCCCAGAGAGGTTCTGGAGTCTGTGTTTGTGATTCACCCCTAGGCAGAGCTGCAGGAGCAGCAGAGAGGCACAGGCAGCACAGAGCCATGGAGATGGTTGGGTTGGGAAAGCTCTCTGAGGTCATCCAGTCCAACCAGCAACCCAACCCCACCATGGGCACCAAACCATGGCCCCAAGTGCCATGGCCACAGGGTTCTGAACCACCCCCAGGCATGGGGACTCCACCACCTCCCTGGGCAGCCTCTGCCAGTCCCTGACCACTCTGGCAGCAAAGAAATTTTCCCTTCTCTCCAACCTAACCCTCCCCTGGCACAATTTCAGCCATTTCCTCTCCTTCTATCACCTGAGTCTAGGGAGACAGCAAAACCTGACCCAGCACAGGACACAGCACCCTCTGGAGACTTTCAAAACCCAACTGGATGAGGTCCTGGACAAGCTGCTGTGTGTGACCTTGTGTGAGCAGAGGGCTTGGACTGGGTGATCTCCACAGGTCCCTTCCACCTCCTGCTTTGCAGCTTGGGTTTTGTGTACCAAGCCCACACCTGCTGTTTCCTGGAGTCAGGGAATGCTAACATGAATGACCTGCAGATGCCTTCAGTTCCTCCCCTGGCCTCTGATACTGTTCCCTGCTGTGAACATTTCCAAAAAGACAAATCTGTCTAACTCTGTGAACCCCAAAGCAGCATTTTTCCCCCCAAAAGCTCTGCAGTGGAGAGTTCAGAACATTACAGAAGCCAGTGTCAGAACAGGGAACAAATCTTCAGGGACACTGGAGTGATTTCCTTGCTCTGTATCTCAAAGGACAGAAAGCAGTCAAGACTTTCCTGACACCTTCTTGAGCTTCTGAATATAGAATCACAGAATGGGCTGGGTTGGAAGGGACCTCTAAAGGTCATCTAGTCCAATGTCCTTGCAGTCAGCAGGGGCACCCCCACCAGATCAGGTTGCTCAGAGCTTTGTCGAGCTTGACCTTGGATATCTCCAGGGATGAGGCCTCAACCACCCCTGGGCAGCCTGTTGCAGGGTTCCAGCAGCCTCCTGGTGCAGAACTTGTTCCTCACATCCAATGTAAATCTGCTCTGCTCTTATTTCAAACCATTGCCCCTGGTCCTGTCCCTGCAGACCTCTGCAAACAGTCCCTCTGCAGCCTTCTTGTAACCCCCTTTAGGTACTGGAAGGTTGCTATTAGGTCTCCCTGAAGCCTTCTCCTCTCCAGGCTGAACACCCCCAGCTCCCTCAGCCTGTCCCCTTAGCAGAGGTTCTACAGCCCCTGATTATTTTCATGGCACTCCTCTGGACCAGCTCCATCAGCTCCAGGTCCTTCCTGTGTTGAGGACTCCACAGCTGGACACAGCCCTGCAGGTGAGGTCTCCCCAGAGCAGAGCAAAGGGGCAGGATCCTCTCTCTCCATCTCTGGCCACCCTGCTTTGGATGCAGCCCAGGCTGCCCTTGGCCTCCTGTGCTGCCAGTGCCCATTGCTGGCTCCTGCCCAGCTTCTCCCCCAGCAGCACCTCCAAGACCTGCAGGGCTGCTGTGGATCTCATCATCCCTTAGCCTGGATTGATATCAAGGATTGCCCTGATCCAGGAGCAGGACCTTGCATTTTGCCACCTTACATGTCAGGCTTTCCACTGCTGCCCCTCTCACTTCACACTTAAGCAAAGCTCCTGATCAGCTGCCTTTTGGAAACCTTCTCAGCTGCAGGCATGGCTGCCATGGCTGTGCCTGTGCCTCCTGCACACTGCAGTCTATACAACTTGGCTGCTGCTGCAATATTGACTCTTCAGAGCTGGTGTTCTCCTTGCAGAGCAGACACCACTTAAGTCCTGCACTCCACAGGATGTCAGCAAACTGTAAGTAGCCTTCAAAAACCACAAGAACAAAAATCCCTTCCCATCAAGCTGGTGGCTCTCACAAAGAGAAGAACAGCAACTCCCTCAAGTGGAGAAGTTTTAAAAAGAAGCCTTCACCAGCTCCCTTTCTGGCACAAAAGTGCATGTCAGCAGCCTGACCCCTTTAAGCACCAAGGCACCACCTCAGGAGCTCAGATCCTAGACAGTTTGGAGTCCCCAGGCAGGCTTAGAATCACAGAGTTGTCAGGGTTGGAAGGGACCTCAAGGATCATCTACTTCCAAACCCCCTGCCATGGGCAGGGACACCTCACACCGCAGCAGGTTGCTCACAGCACCTCCAGCCTGGCTGCAAACACCTCCAGGCAGGAGGCCCACCACCTCATGGCAACCTGTGCCAGGCTCTCACCACCCTCCGAGGAAGAACTTCTTAATCAAATCCAATAGAATCTCCCACTTCTAGACTTGGGAGGTAAGATGAGTTTGGACACCCCCAAACACCACAATTCTTCTCTCTTGGTAAAATCTCTCCAGGCACCAGCTAAGAGCGGAGGAAAAGGGCAGCACCTCAGAACAGCCATTTCATTTTTGATTAGAGCTGATAGCCATCATTAGCTCCTCAAGCTACAGCCCCCAGAGTTGGCAGAGGGAATCCAATCTTTGCCACAGGCAAACAGAGAAGCCAAGTGGCTCTGACTTACCTGTGTGCCACGCTGCCAAACAGACCCCAAATGTCTCTGCTTTTAAGTGAGCAGAGGGCAGATGCAATAATCCTAGAATCATAGACTCAATAAGGTTGGAACAGACCTCAGAGATC
>JAAWVA010000037.1:6379421-6452605 GCA_015227895.2 Colaptes auratus
CCTCCCTCTCCCCTCCGCCCCGCCGCTGCCAGCAGCCAGCAGCGGTCGGTCCCTGGCTGCTCGCTTCACGCAGGGCAGCGGCCAAGTAGCGGAGAATCAGGGTCACAGAATGGGAGGGGATGGAAAGGGACCTCTGGAGATCGGGTCCAACCCTCCTGCTAGAGCAGGGCCACCTAGAAAAGGCCACACAGGAACGCATCCCAGCGGGGTTTGAATGTCTCCAGAGAGGAGACTCCAGGACCTCCCTGGCCAGTCTCTCCAGGGCTCTGCCAACCTCACAGGACAGAAGTTCCTCCTCATTTTCAGATGGAACTTCCTCTGCTCATCTTCATGCTCATTGCCTCTTGTCCTGTCTCTGAGAGGAGACACTGACTACTGAGAGGGGTCTGCCCCCATCCTCCTGCCACCCACCCTCAGATATTTGTGGGCATTGATCAGATCCCACTCAGCCTCCTCCTCTCCAGGCTAACCACCCCCAGCCCTCTCAGCCTGTCCCCAGAGCTGTTCCAGTCCCCTCAGTGTCTCAGTGGTCATGTGCTGGACTCTCCCCAGTAGTTCTTCTCCTCCTTCAGCTGGGGTGCCCAGAACTGGACTCACTACTCCAGCACAGGGAGGAGACACTGCTCTGCTGTCATTATGCCTTCCATTTTTTAGGTTTCAAAGCAGAGTCTGGGGGCAAACATTTCATGGGGAAGCATCAACACCAGGCCTGCCATCAGCTCCTCATCAGCTGCTAAGCAGAGATGATGACACAACCTCCAGCTCTGCCGGCAGAGAGGCCTTGCTAAAGGAGCATCTCAAAACCCTGAGCACAATGTGACACCTCCCAGGCAGAGGCAAAGGGCTCCCCAGGGCTCCTTGAGAATGATGCAAGGTGAAGGGAGCTCAACCTCTGAGGTTTCTGAACCTGCTGCCCACCACCTCTCATCTCCCCTGCCCTCCCCTGCTCTCTGCTCCTGCCACTTCCCATCTCCTGACCCCAAACCATGACCCAAGGGTCACCACTGTGCACCCCAGAGAAGCTGGGCTGCCTCTGCTGGGTGTTAAGTCTCAGGCAAAAAGCTCTACAGAGGAGTGGATTTTCCCATGGGAGCTGCCAGGCTGCTCCAGGGGCATGCTCCAGGGGTCAGCTGGGGGAATTGTCTCATTTGGGAGCATAGAATCATAGAATCACAGAATGGGTTGGGTTGGAAGGCACCTTCAAGACCATCCAGCTCCAACCCCCTGCCGTGGGCAGGGACACCTCCCACCAGCCCAGGTTGCTCAAGACCTCATCCAGCCTGGCCTTGAACACCTCCAGGGAGGGGACATCATCCCCCCAGCTGGGAGCTTGCAGTGGCCAAACAAACACACAACAGCTGAGCTCTGCTGTGTGGCTTGCAGGTCGTAGCTGCAGCCCTGCAAAGGCTGTGCAGGAGCAGAGAGCTTTGCTGGAGCTGGGGCAGGAGAGCACCTGGGGACAGCCACCCTGTGACACTGGGGCTGCAGGGAGCTGAGCCACCACCCAGGCTTTCAGCAGGGCTGGACTCCCCCCTTCCTCAAGCTGCGCCGGAGCCTGCCCTTCATCTTTCCCTCCTCCTTCTGCATCCTTGAGCTGCTCTCCAGCGCTTCAACTTGCGACGCAAGGCCTCAGCCCACCGAGCAGGGCTGCCTTCAGCTGCTCCAGCCTCTGCCCCCCATCAAACCCTGGGCAGCCCCACCCACCCTGACCAGCTGCCATCTCCCCTTTTCACCTGGCCGGTGCCCAGAGCAGGCGCAGGGAGGGCTGGGAAGGGAAAGTGAAGGACGAGAAGGGGAAGGGAGGGACGGGAGGGCGCAAAGATGCGCGGGGAAAGCACGAGATGCACCGGGGACGGCGGCGGGGGGGGGGAGAGCAGGCTGAAGCCCAGCTAAACCCACCCAAGCACCAAGCAAAGAAAGAGATGCAAGGATGGAAAATTCCCCTTCATAATTAATAAATGAAGAATATTGTTGTTAATCGATGTAGCTGTGAAGAGGCTATCGATCCCAGCCGCATGCTATTTTTTGTGCGGCTTAGATTTTTACACCTCATTTAGAGGCAGGTCTCTCTGGGGACCTCTTAACACCAAAAGATATTTGCAAGAGTCCAAAGTGAAGGGAATGGTGGGGGGGGGGAGGGAGGAAAAAAAAAATTAATAAATAAAAATAAATAAATAAAGCAGGGAAAGGGGGGTGGGGGGGGAAGATTAATTATGACCCAGGCTGGAGAATTATGGCCGCGTCCCGTTGGCGGCCCACTGCAGCACTGATTTGAATATTTGATTAATAGCAAATTATAGCAGCAGTTGATAACTTATCTGGGCCCTGGTTATTTAGTAAACAAGTGGGAGCCATTAGAAACGGTTTTAATATTAATCCCAGGAAATGATGGTTATGAAGGCAGGGGGCAGTAACCCTTCGTGCGCTGCGCCAGGAGGCTGCTCGGCTCCGCGCGCCTCGGGCCTGGCCCTCGGGCGGGTTTGCTCCGGCCATGGGATCAGGGAGCTGCCAAACAGAGAGGGACCTGGGGGTGCTGATCGACAGCCGCCTGAACATGAGCCAGCAGTGTGCCCAGGTGGCCAAAAAGGCCAACGGCATCCTGGCCTGCATTAGGGATAGTGTGGCCAGCAGGAGCAGGGAGGTCATTGTGCCCCTGGACTCTGCACTGGTTAGGTCACACCTTGAGTCCTGTGTCCAGTTCTGGGCCCCTCAGTTTAGGAAGGACACTGAGACATGGAGCGTGTCCAGAGAAGGGCAGCAAGGCTGGGGAGAGGCCTTGAGCACAGCCCTGTGAGGAGAGGCTGAGGGAGCTGGGGCTGTTTAGCCTGGAGAAGAGGAGGCTCAGGGGGGACCTCATTGCTCTCTACAACTCCCTGAAGGGAGGTTGTAGCCAGGAAGGGGTTGGCCTCTTCTCTCTAGCAACCAGCACCAGAACAAAAGGACACAGTCTCAAGCTGCACCAGGGGAAGTTTAGGCTCGAGGTGAGGAGAAAGTTCTTCACTGAGAGAGTCGTTCGCCATGGGACTGTGCTGCCCAGGGAGGTGGTGGAGTCACCGTCCCTGGAGGTGTTCAAGAGGGGACTGGAGGTGGCACTTGGTGCCATGGTCTAGTCATGGGGTCTGTGGTGCCAGGTGGACTCGATGATCTTCGAGGTCTCTTCCAACCTTAGCAATACTGTGAGACTGTGATACTGAGTTGTTAGGGTTGGGGAAGGCCTCTATGGTCGAGTCCAACACCGACCCAACCCCACCATGGCCACCAAACCATGGCCCCAAATGCCATGGCCACAGGGTTCTGGGATGGGAACTGCCCCCCCCCTCCGTGGGCAGCCTGTGCCAAGCCCTGACCATTCCTCCAGCAGAGAAATTTTTCCTCACACCCAACCCACCCGCCCCTGGCACAATTCCAGGCCATCTCCTCTCCTTCTGTCACCTGATCCTAGGGAGAAGACCCCAACCCTCACCTCCCTGCAGCCTCTTCTCGGGGAGCTGTAGAGAGCAAGGAGGTCTCCCCTCAGCCTCCTCTTCTCCATACTGAACACCCCCAGCTCCCTCAGCTGCTCCTTCCCCAGCCCTGTCCTCCAGCCCTTTCCCAGCTTTGTTATCCTTCTCTGGACCTGCTCCAGCCTCTCAATGTCCTTCTTGGAGTGAGGGGCTCAAAACTGACCCCAGGATTCAAGGTGCAGCCTCACCAGTGCTGAGTACCAGGGCATGGTCACTTCCCTACTCCTGCTGGCCACATTATCCCATGCCTTAGTTTTCTTTCCTCAACCACAGAATCTCATTTTGGGAGACAACCAGGATGGATATTGTCACAGACTCATAGAATCATAGAGCTGTTGAGGTAGGAAGAGACCTTTGAGCTCATCAAGTCCAACCACTCATCTGGAGCTCATAATCCACCACTGCTGCTGAGCCACTGCCACTAAACCACAGCCCTCCACGCAGCTTTGGAACCCCTCCAGGGATGGGGACTCCAGCAGCTCCCTGGGCAGCCTCTCCCAGTGTCTGAGAACCCTTCCTGGGAAGCCATTTTTCCTCATCTCCAACCTGAACCTCCCCTGGCACAGCCTGAGGCCATTGCCTCTTGTCCTGTCACTTGTTGCATGTGAGAAGAGACCAACCCCAACGTGGCTGAAACCTCCTTTGAGGGTACTGTAGAGGGCAAGGAGGTCTCCCTCAGCCTCCTCTTCTCCACACTAACCCCTAACACCCTCAGCTGCTCCTCCCCAGCCCTGTTCTCCAGACCCTTCCCCAGCTTTGTTGCCTTTCCCAGCACCTCAAAGTCCTTCTTGTAGTGAGGAGCCCAAACCAACTCAATAAATCCCGAGTTCAAAGTGGCACCAAAGAGCCTCTGTTAGCACTGAACCTTTGATGAACCACCAAGGAAGTGGCTGGGGATGAGTTCAGGGGGCTGCTGCCCCCCCCTGCAGGACCTGAGCCCAAGGGTGAGTTTGCTGCTGGAGGGTTTTCGCGCTGGCTCGTGGCTGGGGGCTGTGGGGTGCTGCAGAGCAGGGAGCTGCCTGCCTTTGTGCCAAGCTCCATGTGGTGGGCAGATGGCTGCAGCCTTTGGAGCACCTGAAGTGTTAAGAGCAGATCAAAGAGCTGCTGAGAGCTGCAGCGCTCAGGCAAACCTGCTGCAGCTTCCCTGGCAAAAACCACATCAAAGGCAGACAGAGGTCCCTGGGACAAGGTGAGCTGCTTGAGGACAAGCAAGCTGCTTGGCCTGGCTCCTCCAGCAAACCATCTGGGGGGGCTGTGCCATCAGGACACGGTTGCAGGGTGAGCCCTGGCGGAAGCGTTGAATCCCAGACTGGTTTGGGTTGGAAGTGACCTTTCAAGGTCATCCAGTCCAACTCCCCTGCAGCCAGCAGGGGACAGTTTCAGCTACAGCAAGTTGCTCAGAGCCCCAACCAGCCTCACCTGGAACGGTTCCAGGGATGGGGCAGCTCCCACCTGCTGGGCCCCTCAGCACAGCGTTCTGGGAGCCCCCAGAGATGGGGCAGGGGGGTTGGAACTGGATGATCCTGAAGGTTCCTTCCAGCTCAACCCATTCTGTGACTGACGGTTCCACCACCTGCAGCTGCAGCAGCCTCAGCACAAGGTGGAGCAGGGCTGAGCCACCAAAGCTGGCCTGGGGATGCAGGATGCAGGCTGCAGGATGCAGTCCCTCCTCCACTCCTCAGCAGGGCTCATGCATCCATCTCCTCCTTCGCCCGTGATAGGCCCTGGTGCTGCAGATCCATGCAGATCAATGCAAAATTAATTAGAGTAATCAACTCAGCTGTACCACAGAGATCATACAGGCAGGGTTTTAGGTGACTAATTGGTGGAAGCTGACAGCCAGTGTCCCTGGTGTCTTAGAGGTATTAACACTTTTTTCTCTGTAGATTAATTACCTTTTTCCACCTTTCACTTGATGGTCTGTCCGTGCTGCGCTCCTGCGGGGCAGCCACTGACGGAGCCCAGGGCTGGGGAGCCTCCTGTGGAGTGTGCTGCCCCGAGCCTGGAGGAGCCAGCAGCCCAGTTTGCTTGTGGGTGACAGCTTCAGCCTGAGCAGCTTGATCTGGGGAGGGGCAGGGCGGCCTTGTCTCCTGCACTGAGCCTCAAGCCCTGTGCCGGGGCCAAGTCCCACTCACAGATTCACGGAATGGGTTGGGTTGGAGGGGACCTGAAAGCTCACCCAGGTCCAACCCCCTGCCACGGGCAGGGACACCTCCCACGGGCAGGGACACCTCCCACCAGCACAGGCTGCTCAAGGTCTCATCCAGCCTGGCCTTCAACACCCCCAGGGAGGAAGCATGCACAGCCTCCCTGGGCAACCTGTTCCAGTCTCTCCCCACCCTCACTCTCAACAATTTCTTCCTCATCTCCAGTCTCAAACTGCCCTCCTCAAGCTTCAATCCATTCCCTCTTGTCCTATCACTCCCAGCCCTTGTCAAAAGTCCCTCCCCTGCTCTCCTGCAGCCCTCTTCAGGTACTGGTACTCATCCAGAGGTACAGCATGGGCCTCTCCCACCATGCTCTTCCCAGCTGATCCATGGTCCCCCTGCAGTGCTGCATCCCCCCCACATCTGCCTGGGATCCACTGCTTGTTACCTGGGAGAAGAGAACAACCCCACCTCCCTCCAACCTCCTTCCTTCTTTCAGGTAGCTGTAGAGGGCAAGAAGGTCTCCATCACTGCCAACACCACCATCACCTGGCAGAGGCCACGAGGCTGAGGTTGTTCCATGACCCACAGGAAGGTTTGTTCTGCAGATACCAACATGGAGTCTCTGAGAGAGACCTAATGAGCTACTTGCAGCTGCTGGCATCCAAGCTGGGAGCAGGGCAGGGTAATTAATCACCACTGGTTATCTAGCACTGGAGAAGGGCTCTTCATCACTGGGGCTCTCAGTCGCCGCTGGGCACCTCCCTGCTGAGCCTGCCCTGGCTTGGACACCAACTGTGGCTCAAGAGAGAGATGGAGTTGCAGTGGTGCCTTGTGATGGGCCTGGTGGCATCACAGCACCGAGCCTGGGGAGCAGCAGGGAATCTCCCCTTGGCTTCATGATGGATCAAACCACATCTGAGTAACCGAAGGTATCTGCTGCCTTAGTGAGGGGTGTAAAAGGCTTCAGTTAGACGTGGAGGAAGGTGGAAGAGTCTTCCTCCTGCTCCAGGACTGTCAGGACTGAACACCCAACGAATGCCCTCTCTCTCCCTTGAAGCATTTGAGGCCAGCCTGGATGAGGCCTTGAACAACCTGATCCAGTGGGAGGTGTCCCTGCCCACGGCAGGGGCTTGGAACTGGATGATCTCAAAGGTCCCTTCCAACCCTCTATGAATACAATACAATACAATAAATCCAGGTTGGAAGAGACTTTCAGGATCATCGTGTCCAACCTATCAACCAATCCAACCCACCTCAACAACCAGATCATGGCACCCAGCACCCCATCAAGTCTCCTCCTGAACACCTCCAATGATGGTGACTCCACCACCTCCCGAATCTACGAAGTGATCCCTTGGGTGGCACTTAGCACCTCAAATCATGGGAGTGAAGGCAGAGGAGGCCTCCACTAGGTCAGTAGCTACTTTCCTTAGCTTAGTCTTGGGCTTTGGCTGCCCAAAAGCGAGGTGCTAAATCCAGCCTGGTCGCTCGCATCGATGGCCAGCAGAGAAGGATGGGCACCCTCGGAGGGCCATTTGTCCCCCCTGACGGCTGGTGTCCGATAGCCAGGATGAATTGTCCTCCTGAGGAGGCCACTTCTTCCCACCCAGCTGCCCTGGCCACCTCCCTCCTCTCCAGCTCAGGTGCTGGGAGATGGATCCTGCCGTCATTGATCAAGGGCTCAATCTCAGCGGCAGGTTTTATTGGCAGGGAAAACAGAGGAGAGTGGGAAGTGCAAGTCAGGGAAGCAAAAGCAGCGCAGCCCAGGAGGCCCAGCTGGCCGTGGCAAGCTCAGCTCCAGGGAAGCTATTTGAATGGGCAGGTCCAGTGGAGACAGCAGAAGCTCTTATTCCTGTTTCAGGAGCACCCTGAGCAGGGGCTTGCTCCAAGGGCTTGCTCCAAGGGCTTGCTCCAAGCATCTCAGCAGCACGGACAGATGGACACTGCTGGTGAGCTGTGGAGCTGGTGGCCAATTAGTGACTCTGTGGCAGAGCTGACACCCAACTCCCAATCTCAGCAGCATCAGACCCACCCAATCTTGCTTTTATCTGCTTTCCTTAAAACCAAGAAGCCAGCTCTGTGCCCTGTGCCTTTCCTGCAAGGGAAAAGACAACTTGGGCAGGAGTAGAGCCTCCCCTTCTGTACACTGTAGGACCATGGAATCATTTGGGTTGGAAGAGGCCTTTCAGGTCATCCAGTCCCAGCATTACTCCAGCACTGCCAGGGCACCACTAGCCCTCAGCACCACATCCATAGACCAGATTCTGGTGACATTGGGTAAGTCACAGCATCCCAGCAGGCTCAACACCTTCACAAGGCAGCAACCCTGGAGCAGGCCAGAGGAGGGCAATGAAGCTGGGGAAGGGTCTGGAGCACAGGTCTTGTGAGGAGCAGCTGAGGGAGCTGGGGGTGTTTAGTGTGGAGAAGAGGAGGCTGAAGGGAGACCTCCTTGCTCTCTACAGCTCCCTGAAAGGAGGCTGGAGCCAGGTTGGGGGTTGGTCTCTTCTCTCAAGGAACAAGCAACAGGCCAAGAGGAAATGGCCTCAAGTTGCCCCAGGGGAGGTTTAGGTTGGACATGAGGAACAATTTGTTCCTCAAAAGGGTTGTCAAGGCCTGGCCCAGGCTGCCCAGGGCAGTGCTGGAGTTTCCATCCCTGGAGGGGTTTCCAAGCCATGGAGATGTGGTGCTGAGGGATGTGGTTTAGCAGTGAACTTGGCTGTGTTGGGTTGGTGGTTGGGCTGGATGGTCATAAAAGCCTTCCCCAACCAAAATGATCCTGTGGTGCTGTGACCCACAGCCCACACAGGCTCTGCTGCACAGAGGAGGAGAGGAGAGGTTTGGGGAGGAGAGGTTTGGGGAGGAGAGGTTTGGGGAGGAGAGGAGAGGAGAGGAGAGGAGAGGAGAGGTTTGGGGAGGTTGGGGAGGGGAGGGGAGGGAGGAGGAGGAGGAGAGGAGAGGAGAGGAGAGGAGGAGGGAGGAGGAGAGGAGAGGAGAGGAGAGGAGAGGAGAGGAGAGGAGAGGAGGAGGCGGAGGAGAGGAGAGGAGAGGAGGAGAGGAGAGGAGAGGAGAGGAGAGGAGAGGAGAGGAGAGGAGAGGAGAGGAGAGGAGAGGAGAGGAGAGGAGAGGAGAGGCGAGGCGAGGCGAGGCGAGGCGAGGCTGGGAGCAGTGTGGTCACCAGCGAGCAGCCCAGCTCCAGCGCCAGCGCCGGGCACGACCCCTCCTGCCGTTGGGCTGTCAGGATTTGGCCAAGCTCCCAAATAAATCTTCCCCTCTTCCCTTTTATGGAGGCCTTTCAGGCTGTATCCCCCAGGCCCTCGTGGAGGGTAATGAAGGCGCAGCGCAGGGCTTGCAGCCGCCTGAATTATTCATCAGGAAGAATATTTGTTGCCCTTTCCTGCTGGTGCTGAATCAATGGCGATTTATGGGAGAGGGTCTCCATTATTGGGGGACCATTTGTAGCCCTTGGAGAACCTGGGGGATGATGGAATCATGGAATGGTAGTGGCTTGGAAGGGACCTCTGGAGATCACCCAGTCCAAGCCCCCTGCTAAATCAGGGGCACCCTGGGCTTGCCCAGGAGCACAGTGGCCAGGGGGTGCTGGAAGCTCTCCACAGAGGGAGACTCCACAGGCTGCCTGGGCAGCCTGCTCCAGGCCTCCAGCACCCTCACACCAAAGAAGCTTCCCCTCCTCTTCAGGTGGAACCCCCTGGGTTCCAGTTTGTGCCCATTGCCCCCTGCTCTGTCCTAGGGGGAGCTTTGTCACAGAGCTGAGCCCCTGCCCCAGGCTGGCAATGCCAGCTTCCTAGACAAGCTGGCAAGATGAAGGCATCTCAGATGCTGCTGGGCTCTGCCAGCTGATCTCTGAGCACCTTTCCATAGATGTCTCCGGGCATGGGCTGCTCCCCTCAGCTGTTCAGATGTTGCTGGGGAGGTTTGAAGTCATCCCTCCCACACAGAACCTCTTCCCTTTGTGGTGCTGTGCCACCCCTTGGCACAGCCAGGCTTGACTTAGGCCAGCAATGAGTGAAATCCTCACAGCGCTGTCTAGGGTGAGGATTTCTGTGCCTTGGAGCCCAGGGAGAGGGTTGTCTGGTCCAGCAGGTCAAGGGAGGTTCTGCTCCCCCTCTAGTGAGACCACTTCTTGTATCCTGGGTCGAGTTGTGGGCTCCCCAGTTCAGGAGGGACAGAGAACTGAGAGGGTCCAGGGGAGACTGTGATGAAGGGACTGCAATACCTGTGTGAGGAGGGAAGGTTGGGGCTGGTTAGTCTGGAGAGGAGAAGGCTGAGAGGGAATCTGCTCAGTGTCTACAAACATCTGCAGGATGGGGGTCAAGAAGGGGCCAGGCTGGGCCAGGCTCTTTTCAGCGGGGCCCTGCGACAGGACAAAGGACAGCAGCAACCGTGCTGAGGTTCTGAGGCAAGCTCGGCGTTTTGATCTGAGATTTGGACCTGCATCCTCCCTCCCCTCCAACCCCCCCTAAAAATCCAGGGGGGCTCCAGAAACCTCCCTCCTCCAAGCTCCTGCACAGTTCTCCTGGTTCCCAGCAGCCTTCAGCAGTGGGGCTGGAGCCAGGGTCTCATCCTTCACCCTTCCACCGCCTCAAAGTGACGGCAAGGAGGTGCTTCTCACTTGTCAGAGTGTCACAGTGTCACACAAGTGATGGCCTGGGGCTGGCTGGTGGGAAGGAGAAGAGCCCTAATGCAGTTTTGACAACGGGGCCGTCGGTTAAGTGCTCCATGTGGATATTTTTCCCCTTCTCCATTGTTTATTATTGGAAGTTACAAGTAGCTAAAGACCTCCCCAATTATCTGGGAGCCACTTAAGAGCAATTGAGCACCTGTCACCCACTGAATGGCCCTAATGACAGGAGTGGAGAGAAGCTGCAGGTCAGCAGGGATGGGAACACCAGCAATTTACAGCTCCTGGCTCCCAGGAGGGTGGAAAAAACCCACCCAGAGAGGCAGAAGGAGGAAAAGAGGCACAAGAAGTCTCCCCAGGGATCCCTCGTGGGATGGGTGGGACATGACCGTAGCTTGAGGGTGAGCCCTTGGTCTGTGGAGTTTGTGGAGCTCTCAGCAGCCCAGGGAGCAGCCAGGAGGTGCTGTGGCTGCTCACTGCTGTGAAGAGGAAAGGGAAAAATCCAAAGAATGAGTCCCTGGTTGTCAGCCAGCACAGAAACAGCACTGACAGAATCATCATAGAGCCAGAGAGTTGTTTGGGTTAGAAAGCCCTCCCAGATCACCCAGTCCAACACCAACCCAGCCCCACCATGGCCACCCAACCAGGGCCTCAAGTGCCATGGCCACAGGGCTCTGGAACACCTCCAGGCATGGGGACTCCACCACCTCCCTGGGCAGCCTGTGCCAAGCCCTGACCACCCTTCCAGCAAAGAAATTGTTCCTCCTCTCCAACCTAACTCTCCCCTGGGGCAAGTTGAGGCCATTTCCTCTCCTTCTATCACCTGAGCCTAGGGAGCAGAGCCCAAGCCCCACCTGGCTCCAGCCTCCTCTCAGGGAGCTGCAGAGAGCAAGGAGGTCTCCCTCAGCCTCCTCTTCTCCACACCAACCACCCCCAGCTCCCTCAGCTGCTCCTCCCCAGCCCTGCTCTCCAGACCCTTCCCCAGCTTGGTTGCCCTTCTCTGGACCTGCTCCATCTCCTCAATGTCCTTCTTGGAGTGAGGGCCCCAAAACTGAGCCCAGGGTTGGAGGTGCAGCCTCAGCAGTGCTGAGTGCAGGGTGGCACATGCCATGCTGGGGAGGTTCTTGGGCTGCTGGAGGTGTTGCAGCCCCCCCAGATGCTGCAGGATGAGCAGCCTGTGAGAGGCAGCTCTGGATGTGGGCTGGTGACAGCCATGGCTTTGGAGGCATCCTTTGGGTTTGATTCATTCTAATTTCTCTGCCATACAATGGTGTTTGAAGGGGGCACCTAAAGAAATGGAGTGAAGGATGAACCTGAAAGGGAAATACAGCTCAGCTCCCACACAACCTGGCACAGCATCTCCCCCCACCATGACTGAGAAGATGCAGGTGTAAAGCAGCTCCAGGATCCACAGAATGGTTTGGGTTGGGAGGGACCTTAAAGACCATCCAGGTCCAACCCCCTGCCACGGGCAGGGACACCTCCCACCAGCACAGCTTGCCCAAGAGCTCATCCAACCTGGCCTTCAACACCTCCAGGCAAAGGACAGCCACAGCCTCCCTGGGCAGCCTGTGCCAGGCTCTCCCCACCCTCACTCTCAACAATTTCTTCCTCATCTCCAGTCTCAGTCTCCCCTCTCCCAGCTCAAAGCCATTGTCCCTCAGCCTGGCACTCCCAACCCTTGTCCAAAGTCCCTCCCCAGCTCTCCTGGAGCCCCTTCAGGCACTGGAAGAACACAAGAAGCCATTTGCTCTTGTCAGGAGCCTTCCTTCCAGCCCTCTGGATGATACCATTTAACCTCCCATGAATTTTGTCCCCATGTCACCATCCCCACTGCCAGTGAGGAACTCCTGCCGTGGGCACATGAGGGGCCTCTGCATCAGGCTGCTGCTATCTCTAACAGAGGAGGGAGAGAAATCTCCAGTCTCAATCTCCCCCCCTCAAGCTCCAATCCATTCCTTCTTATCATATTAAAACAAGCCCTTGCCAGAAGTCCCTCTCCAGCTTCCCTGTCACCCCCTTCCAGGTACTGTGTAATCATCTCACCAAAATCATGTCAAAATCACTCAGCTCTCTCATACAAAGCCTGTCCCCATCCCCCAGCACACCAAGCCTGGAACCAGCTTCTTGTCCCACTGGGGGCCAGTGATGAGTGGAGTCCCTCAGGGATCAGTGCTGGGACCAGGTTTGTTTAACTCCTTTGTGGGTGCCATGGACAGTGGCAGTGAGTGCACCCTCAGCAGGTTTGCTGATGGCACCGAGCTGGGTGGTGCTGCAGACAGCTGGGGGGAAGGATCCATCCAGAGGGACCTGGACAGGCTGGACAGGTGGGCACAAGCCAGCCTCATGAGCTTCAACAAGACCAAATGCAAGGTCCTGCAGCTAGGTTGGGGCAATCCTAAGAACTGATATAAGCTGGGCAGGGACTGGCTTGAGGGCAGCTCTGAGGAAAAGGACCTGGGGGTGCTGGGGGAGGAGAAGCTCAGCAGTGAGCACTTGCAGCCCAGAGAGCCAAGCAGAGCCTGGGCTGCAGCAGGAGAAGTGTGGCCAGCAGGGCCAGGGAGGGGATTCTGCCCCTCTGCTCCACTCTGCTGAGACCTCACCTGGAGCTCTGTGTCCAGTTCTGGAGCCTCTGTGCCAGGAAGGATCTGGAGGTGCTGGAAGGTGTCCAGAGAAGGGCCACGAGGAGGAGCAGAGGGCTGGAGCTGCTCTGCTGTGAGGACAGACTGAGAGAGTTGGGGCTGTGCAGTCTGGAGAGGAGAAGGCTTCAAGGAAACCTTCCTGTGGCCTTCCAGGATCTGAAGGGGGCTCCAAGAAAGCTGGGGAGGGACTTCTGAGGGTGTCAGGGAGTGATAGGACTGGGGGGGGGATGGAGCAAAACAGGAGGGGGGTGAGAGACTGGCACAGGCTGCCCAGGGAGGTGGTGGAAGCCTCATCCCTGGAGGTTTTGAAGGCCAGGCTGGATGTGGCTGTGAGCAACCTGCTGTGGTGGGAGGTGTCCCTGGCCATGGCAGGGGGGCTGGAAGTGGCTGAGCCTTGAGGTCCCTTCCAGCCCTGCCAGTTCTGTGATTCTGTGATTCTTCCCTGCAGCTGAGCCTGATGAGCAACTTCAACCAGGAACCAGCCACGTGGAGCACCCTGCCTCTGCACCAACACCTTCTCCCCCAGCCAGCTCTGGCTCTTTGGAGGGTTGTCAACCGTTGGAAGAGGCTACCCAGGGCAGTGCTGGAGTCACCATCCCTGGGGGTCTTCAAGGCACTTAGGGATATGGTTTGGTGTTGACCCTTCAGTGCTGGGCCAAGGGCTGCACTGGAAGATCCTGGAGGTCTCTTCCAACCAGGTACATCCTGTGACTGTGATTCTATGAACCCACTGTGAAGAAACACCTCGAGAGCTCCTTAACCCTCCCCTCTGCCTCTCCAGCTTCAAGTCCCACCAGTGACTCAAGCCTGAAGGTCTCTCCTTCCTCCTGGGAGCAGCTTGGGTTCCCACCAGAGCAGCTGAGTGGTGGGCAGGGGAAGCAAGACTGGTTCTGGGGGGAGGGGAGGGGCAGTGCTGGAGCCCCACTTTGTCCCTCAAGCTGGGGCACAGGCAGAGGGGCTTTGAAAGCTGCGTGGACATGGTACTGAGGGACCAGTGGCAGCAGCTTAGCAGCAGTGCTGGCATTCTGAAGCCTGGGAGAGTGGTTGGACTGGATGAGTTCAGAGGTCTCTTCCAACCTCAACACTTCCAGGGTTCCATGATTCTCTTTTTGGGGGGCCTGGGAGGGGAGGGAGCTGGGAGGAGCAGGAGTGGGGGAGGAGTTCCCAACCTGGAAAAGTTCATCGATAGAAACATAACATTAAAATAATTTGCATCAATCCTGCTGAGTGGCTGTTAGGTCTAATTGTTATTGACTCCTCTCTGTAATTATTAAGGGCTCACACAGAGCTCAGCCAGCAAAGGAGGTGGGTTTGGGACCCCCACACGCAGCCTGCCCTCCCCTGCTGCCTAGGGATGGGAGGGGGGTGGCAGCGACTCTGCCCCCCGTGCTGCACAGGGCCATGTTAGCTCCTCAGGGGCTGGGAATGGCCTCCCAGAAACCATCAGCAGAGCAAGAGGAGAGGGATCTGGGCCACTTCCAGTGGGTGGGAGCAAGGGAGGGATGGCAGAAGGCAGGATGGAGAAGGGATAAATGAGAAGGTAGATGGCAGGAATGGGAATGGATGAGGAGGTGGCTCCAAAGAAGCTGAAAAATGAACACAGCTCAGCACCAACTAAACTTGACACAGTACCCCATGAACAAGAAGACTCAGGTGTGGTGTAAAACGTCTCAGAGAGTCATAGATTCACAGGATGGCTTCAGATGGAAGGGATCTTAAAGATCATCCAGTTCCAACCCCCTGCCATGGGCAGAAACACCTCCCACCAGCCCAGGTTGCTCAAATCCTCATCCAGCCTGGACCTAAACACTTGCAGGGATGAGGAGTCCACAGCTTCTCTGGGCAGCCTATTCCATTGCCTCCCCACCCTAACAGTAAAGAACTCCTTCCTAATGTCCAATCGAAATCTACCCTGCTCTAGTTTCACAGACTCAGAGCTTCACAGACTGCAGTGGGTCGGAAGGGAGCCTCCAAGGGCATCCTGTCCAACCCCTGCAGGCAGCAGGGACAGCTCCAGCCAGAGCAGGCTGCCCAGGGACACAGCCAGGCTGAGCCTGAATGTCTCCAGGCATGGAGCTCCAACCACCTCCCTGGGCAACCTGTTCTGGTGTCTCCTCACCCTCCCTGTGCAGAACTTCCTCCCGATGTCCAACCTCACTCTGCCCTGCTCCACTTTCAAACCACTGCCCTTGGTCCTATCCCCACAGCCCCTTCTCAGCAGTCCCTCCCTGCAGCTCCCCTGCAGATCTTGAACGGCAGCTCTAAGGTCTCCCCGGAGCCTTCTCATTCAAACCATTCCCCCTCGTCCTCCCCCCACAGGCCCTCGGGAGCGTTCCCCTTCTCCCGGCGCCAGAGGCTGGGGACGCTGCCGGCGCTGCGTGCCGGGCGCTGGACGATTCCCTGCCCTGCTCTCGCAGCCTTTGTTTGGGCTGGCAGCGCGGAGCCGGAGCAGCCGAGGAGCTGATCAATAGGAACAGGGTGTTTGCATGGATCATACATGCGAGGAGCACGTTCCCAGATCAATGCTGAGGTCTCGCAGAAGGAGAGGAAGGGAGGGGAAAGCCAAAGCCAAGCCCCGGCCCCGGCAGGATGCGCAGCGCCACAGGCCGCGGCGTTGCCATGGCGATGGGGGCTGCTCGCCCACCGCTCCTCTTCAGGGGGTTCTGGGGACCCTGCTCAGCACCCCAAGGCCAGGTGGCATCCCACCAGGCTCCCCCACGCTTCAAGCCTACGGCACTTGGGGGTCAGCCCCCTCCCCAGCTGGCTCTGCCACGGGCTGGGTCCTCACAGGGTGTCAGTGCGCTGGGACCACCAGCAGGGAAAATCTTCACCTGCTTGGATTCCTCCCCACAGGCCACAGCTGACAATGTGGCTCCCAGCCGCCCATGCCTGCCTTCCACACCTGCCTGCTTCCCCAGGGCTCGGGGGAATTAATTAGACCATAAAATCCCAGCGGGGGGGGCTGGAAGGGACCTCTGGAGATCATCCAGCCCCAGCCCCCTGCTCCAGCAGGGCCCCCACAGCAGCCTGCCCAGGAGCACAGTGCCATGGGGGGGTTGGAAGCTCTCCACACAAGGAGACTCCACAACCCTCACACCAAAGAAGTTTCTCCTCATACTGAGCTGAAATCTTCTATGCTCAAGCTTGAACCTGTTGTTCCTTGGCTTATTACTGCACCCCACCCAAAAGAGCTTGGCCCTCTCCACTTGCCCCCCACCCCTCAGATATTGATAGGCATTGATCAGCTCCCTCTCAGCCTTCCCTTCACCAGGGCTCTCAGTCTCTCTTCACAGGGGAGATGCTCAAGTCCCCTAAGCTTCCTGCTGGCTCTCTGTTGGACTCTCTCCGGCAGGTCTCTGTCTCTCTGGAGCTGGGGAGCCCAGCACTGGACACAGGATTGCAGCTGGGGTCTCAGCAGGGCAGAATCAAAAGGTGACAGCCATGGCAAGCCCATGCCTGAAGCAGTCATGTCCCTCCTGCAGCAAGGAAGGGGCACAGGGTGCTGAGAGAAGGGCAGGAAGGAGCTGGGTGGCAGGAAGGAGCCAGGACATGGGATCACAGCTGGAATAGACACTGCCTGGATATGGTCCTGAGCAACCTGCTCTAGGTGAACCTGCTTTGGACTAGATGTTGAGGAGAGGCCTTCTGGCTCTCTACAACTACCTGAAAGTACTCTGGAGCCAGGCTGGGGTTGGTCTGTTCTCCCAAGGAACAGGACAAGAGGGAATGGCCTCAAGGTGCACCAGGGGAGGTTCAGGTTTGGTATTAGAAGAAACATGTTGGCTGTGAAAGGATTCTCAGGCATTGGAACAGACTCCCTAGGGAGGGCAGGAGGTTGAATCCCCACCCCTGGAGTTGCTCAGAAGATTCAGAGATGTGGTGCTGAGGGACATGGTGCTGGGGAGGAGAAGCTCACCAGGAGCTCTCAGGGTGCACTTGCAGCCCGGAAAGCCAATCAGAGCCTGGGCTGCAGCAGGAGAAGTGTGGCCAGCAGGGCAAGGGAGGGGATTCTCCCCCTCTGCTCAGCTCTGCGGAGACCCCACCTGGAGTACTGCCTCCAGTTCTGGAGCCCCTATTACAAAAGGGGTCTGGAGGTGCTGGAAGGTGTCCAGAGCAGGGCCAGGAGGAGGAGCAGAGGGCTGGAGCACCTCTCCTGTGAGGACAGACTGAAGGAGTTGGGGCTGTTCAGTCTGGAGAAGAGAAGGCTCCGAGGTGACCTCATTGTGGCCTTCCAGGATCTGAAGGGGGCTACAGGAAGGCTGGGGAGGGACTTCTCAGGCTATCAGGGAGTGATAGGACTAGGGGGAATGGAATGAAGCTGGAGGTGGGGAGACTCAGGCTGGATGTGAGGAGGAAGTTCTTCCCCATGAGGGTGGTGAGGCCCTGGAATGGGTTGTCCAGGGAGGTGGCTGAGGCCCTGTCCCTGGAGGTGTTTAAGCCCAGGCTGGATGAGGCTCTGGCCAGCCTGATCTAGTGTGGGGTGTCCCTGCCCATGGCAGGGGGGTTGGAACTAGCTGATCCTTGTGGTCCCTTCCAACCCTGACTGAAACTATGAAACTATGAAACTATGGTTTAACATCAGACATTGTGGAGTTAGAGAGTGGCTGGGCAGGATGAGCTTCACTGCCTGCTCCAACCCAAAATGATTCCATGATTCTCTGGTCTCCAGAAGTCCCTTCCAACCCTTCCTTCTGTGAAGAGCTTTGAGGGCAGCTCCTGAGCATCACCTACCCACACCTGAAGTTGGGCAATTGTCCTGCATGAAGGCAAACCCCAGCCCTGGAGGCACCAGAGCTGCCCTGGGTGCCAGCAGCTTGCAGGCTGAGCTGGCTTCAAAGTGTCTCCAGCAGGGTTTGTCTCAGCCCCAGCTTGGCCCCTGCTGATGTTCCAAGCACTGGTTTTCTTCATCAGCCAGGAAGCAAGTTCAAAAAAAGTTGGCTGTGCAGAAATTAGGCCTCTGGGCTGACAGTTTGAGAAGCATCTGTCTCCATCATCTGCAAATTGGTCTTCCACAGGAGAGTAATAAGATGGTTTAGTGCAGCCACAAATGAAACCCCATCATTAACTGCTCAAACCAAGAGGTCAGGGAAGGATCAGCCCAGAAAACCCCCCTTGGAGGGAGGGCTGGGGGACCTGGAGCGAGGCTGGAGGCACCTCCTTAGGGTCATGGTTGGCAGTTGTATGCACTTGAGCCAGCAGTGTGCCCAGGGGGGCAAGAAGGGCACCAGCAGCCTGGCCTGGAGCAGCAGTGGTGTGGGCAGCAGGGGCAGGGCAGGGATGGTGCCCCTGGACTGGGCACTGCTGAGGCCACAGCTCAAATCCTGGGTTCAGTTTTGTGCCACTCCCTCCAAGAAGGACACTGAGAGGCTGGAGCAGGTCCAGAGCAGGGCAACCAAGCTGGAGAAGGGTCTGGAGAACAGGGCTGGGGAGGAGCAGCTGAGGGAGCTGGGGGTGGTTAGTGTGGAGGAGAGGAGGCTGAGGGAGACCTCCTTGCTCTCTACAGCTCCCTGAGAGGAGGCTGCAGGGATGTGGGGGTTGGGCTCTGCTCCCTAGGCTCAGGTGATAGAAGGAGAGGAAATGACCTGAAATTGTGCCAGGGGAGGGTTAGGTTGGAGAGGAGGAAGAATTTCTTTGCTGCCAGGGTGGTCAGGGCTTGGCACAGGCTGCCCAGGGAGGTGCTGGAGTCCCCAGCCCTGGAGGTGTTCCAGAACCCTGTGGCCATGGCGCTTGGGGCCCTGGTTTGGTGGCCCTCTCTCCTCTCTTGGTGGCCTCCTCTTCTCCACCCTAAACACCCCCTGCTCCCTCAGCTCTCCCCACCAGCTTCCAGACCCTTCCCCAGCTTTGTTGCCCTTCTCTGGACCTGCTCCAGCCTCTCAATGTCCTTCTTGGACACAAACAGACCCCAGGAATCAAGCTGTGGCCTCAGCAGTGCCCAGCCCAGGGGCACCATCCCTGCCCTGCCCCTGCTGCCCACACCACTGCTGCTCCAGGCCAGGCTGCTGCTGCCCTTCTTGCCCAGCTGGGTATATCCTGGCTCACATTCAGCCAATTATTGACAGAGACCCCCAGGTCCTTTTCCACCAGGCAGCTTTCTCAGCCACTCCACTCCACTCCACCTTGGTCCATGGGGTTGTTGTGACTCAAGTGCAGAACCCAAGGTTTGACCTCTGCAAGCCCCTGGCCACCAAAAGAAAAGCCAAACCCAGCAGCAACCCACCCTGCCCCAGTCACAGGAAAGGAGATGGTGCAGATGTTGCCAGCTGTGCCCTGCCTTGTCAGTGGCCCTGGGGAAACCCACAGGTGCCTCTGCTGTGTGAAGCCTCTTTGGGCTGGACAGCAGACTGTTGGAGTGGGACCAGAGGAGGCCACAAAGATGATCAGGGGGTGGAGAACCGGCCCTCTGGAGACAGGCTGGGAGAGCTGGGGCTGTTCAGCCTGGAGAGGAAAAGGCTCCAGGGAGACCTCAGAGCAGCTTTCCAGGACCTGAAGGGCTCCAGGAGAGTTGGGGAGGGACTTGTGACAAGGGCTGGGAGTGCCAGGATGAGGAACAATGGCTTTGAGCTGGGAGAGGGGAGAGTGAGAGTGGAGAATAGGGAGAAATTCATTCCAGTGAGGGTGGGGAGAGCCTGGCACAGGTTGCCCAGGGAGGCTGTGGCTGCCTCCTCCCTGGAGGTGCTCAAGGCCAGGTTGGATGAGGCCTTGAGCAAGCTGGGCTGGTGGGAGGTGTCCCTGGGCATGGCAGGGGCTTGGAGCTGGCTGAGCTTTCAGCTCCCTTCTGCCCTAAGCCATTCCACCCCAACCCATTCTGTGATTCACCATCACAACCCAGGGGAAAGAAAGGGAATTTTGCTCTCACACTGCCAGCACCGCATCCTCAGGACAAACACGGAGACATTTACCCCTTGGAAAGGGGTCAGCCCGGAGGCTGTGTAGCATCTGAGCCCTGGGGACATCGTGGGCTGCCTCTCCCCACAGGACTGCCACTTGCCCTTAAGAAGTAATCCCTTCAAGATGACTTTAGAAGCAGGGCAGGGGAGGAGATGGAGGGAGTGTGAGAGCCTGCGTGCTGGAGGAGTAAGTTCTTTGTTGCCTAGAGCTTGTTAAATCCATACATTGAAGAGAAGAATAAATAAAAAATCAAATCTCTACTTCTGAAAAGCATTTCTGTGGGGAGCTGCTTCCCTGAATCTTCCAGAGCCAGCCTCTGTCAATAAATCAATAGCTGATGCAGGTCGGCTGCAATCGGCTGCAGGAGAGCAAGCCTGTGATGGATGGACAGGAGAGAGGAGAATCTAAGAGATAGGGCAGAGGTGATGCTCACCTTGAGCTTTATTGTTCCCCACTGAAAGACAAGGGAGTGTGGAGGCATTAAGTGAAGTGCCAACAGCAGGAGAATCCCAGAATGGCTCAGGTTGGGAGGGACCTCAGAGCTATCTCCTCCAACCCCCCCTGCCATGCCCAGGGACACCTCCCACCAACCCAGCTTTGCTCAAGGCTTCACCCAACCTGGCCTTGAACACCCCCAGGCAGGAGGCAGCCACAGCCTCCCTGGGCAGCCTGTTGCAGAGCCTCACCACCCTCATACTGAAGAACTTCTCCCTCAGCTCCAGTCTCACCCTGCTCTGCCTCAGCTCCAAACCATTCCCCCTTGGCCTGTCTCCAGGCACCCTCAGGAAAAGTCTCTCTGCAGCCTTCCTGCAGGGTCCCTTCAGGTCCTGGCAGGCAGCTCTGAGGTCCCCCTGGAGCCTTCTCTTCTCCAGGCTGGACACCCCCAGCTCCCTCAGCCTGTGCTCCCAGCAGAGCTGCTCCAGCTGTAGCACAAACATCCCTTCCCCATAAGCCACATCTGGAGAACCTGCAGTGATTCTGCTCTGACTTTCCCCCCTGCATCCTGGGGTCTTCCTTGCCATGTGAATGACTAAACTGGGGTGTGATCAGGGGCAGCTGGAGGACCACAGCTCCTGGGACTATTTCTAAGGGCCTGTGGTGATAGGACAAGGGGCACTGGTTTGAAACTAGAGCAGGGTAGGTTGAGACTGGAAATTAGGAAGAAATTCTTTCCTGTGAGGGTGGGCAGACACTTCCATGACAGAATCCTTCACAAGGGCTTGTTCCAGTACCTGAAGGGCTCCAGGAGAGCTGGGGAGGGACTTTGGACAAGGGCTGGGAGTGCCAGGATGAGGAACAATGGCTTTGAGCTGGGAGAGTGGAGACTGAGAGTGGAGATGAGGGAGAAATTCTTTCCAGGGTGGATGGGGAGAGCCTGGCACAGGTTGCCCAGGGAGGCTGTGGCTGCCTCCTCCCTGGAGGTGTTCAAAGCCAGGCTGGATGAGGCTTTGAGCAAGCTGGGCTGGTGAAAGGGGTCCCTGGCCATGGCCAGGGATGATCTTTAAGGTGCCTTCCAAGCCAACCCATTCCATGAATCTATGACTATGGATCGAGGCAGCGCCGTAACGAGGTGCTCAGATTTCTCCTCCGGTCCTCTCTTAATCATCACTAAGCTCCCATTTGCCTTTTTGACTGCAGCTGCACATTGAGCTGACATTTGCAGGGAGCTGCCCACATTAGCTCCAAGAGCCCTTCCCTGAGCACTGAGGGCTTGTTTGGAGCCCATCGTGGTGTGTGGGTAGTTAAGGTTGTTTTCCTCATGTGCATGACTCTGCATTTATCAACAGCATCTTTTATCTGCCCTTTTATTGCCCAGGCTCCTCCTCTTCTTAGATCCCTCTGCAAACTTCCCCACTTGGTCGCTGCTTCCACCTCCCTGGATATATTCTCTGCCTCCCCACCAAGCCCTGCTGCTGTATTTCCTGCTTCCCCCCTCAGCTCCCCACCACCCCCCCCAAGATGGTTCAGCCTCATGGCTCCTAGCACTGATCCCTGTGAATCTCCCATGGATGTCATCCATGAGGATCAGTCTCAGGCCAAAGGAGTAACACCCAGGCACTGCCTGGCCCTGTCCCTGGTCCCACCTTCTCCAGCAGCAAATCTCTTTCAGAGCCTGCATAAGGAGGGAGCTAAGTGTGATGAACATGGAAGTGTTCAGCAGGAATGCTGAGGAAGGTTCTTCACCCAGGGACAAAGCTTCACAGGATCACAGCACAGCAGAGGTTGGAAAGGGACCTCCAGAGATCATCCACTCCAACCCCCCTGCCAGAGCAGGGTCACCCAGGGTGGCCTGCACAGCAATGCATCCAGGTGGGGCTGGAAAGCCTCCAGAGAAGGAGACTCCACAACCCCCCTGGGCAGCCTGCTCCAGGGCTCTGTCACCCTCACACCAAGTTCCTCCTAATATTGAGCTGAAATCTTCTATGCTCAAGCTTGAACCTGTTGTTCCTTGGCCTATTACTGCACCCCACCCAAAAGAGCTTGGCCCCCTCCACTTGCCCCCCACCCCTCAGATATTGATAGGCATTGATCAGCTCCCTCTCAGCCCTCCCTTCACCAGGGCTCTCAGTCTCTCTTCACAGGGGAGGTGCTCAAGTCCCCTAAGCTTCCTCGTGGCTCTCTGTTGGACTCTCTCCAGCAGGTCTCTGTCTCTCTGGAGCTGGGGAGCCCAGCACTGGACACAGTGGTGGCAGTGGTGGTGTCACCATCCCTGGAAGGTTCACAACCATGGGGATGTGGTGCTGAGGGCCACAGGTTAGTGGTGCACTTGGCAGTGTGAGGTTAATGGTTGGACTCAGTGACCATGGAGGACTTTTCCAACCTCAGTGATTCTGTGATCTCCAGAGCATGTGGGGGCAAAGCAGCCCAGATTCCAGGGACTGGCTCAGCAGGGAACAGCACAGGGCAGCAATATAGGAAGGTGCTCAGAGGCAGGGTGTCCAGAGCTGCCCTGAGGCTGAGAGCCTGGAGAAGAGCAGCCCCAGAGGGCAGCTGAGCAATGCTCAGCAAGAGATAAAGGACCTGTGGGGGGCAAGAGGCTGGGGCCAGACTCTGCTCAGTGATGCCCAGGGACAGCACAAGGGGCAAGGGGCACAAACTGGAACCAGCAGGTTTCACCTGAGCAGGAGGAGAAAAGCTGCTTGGTGTGAGGCTGCTGGAGGCCTGGAGCAGGCTGCCCAGAGAGGTTGTGGAGTCTCCTGGTGTGGAGAGCTTCCAACCCCCCCTGGGCACTGTGCTGCTGGGCAGGCTGCTGTGGGTGCCCTGCTGGAGCAGGGGGGGCTGGACTGGATGAGCTCCAGAGGTCCCTTCCATCCCCAGCCATCCCATGATTCTGAGACCTTTCCCAAAGGGGGTTGCAGGAAGAGGAGGGGACTGGGATTTGTGCCCTTCTGCATCCCATGGATCCATGCATCCCACTCCTCCTCCCCTGCTGACCAAGTGCTGGAGATGCTGCACCACCTCCCTCTGGCTTTCCCTCACCGTGCTGGGATTCTGGGGCTCTCTGAACGTCTCTGTGCTACTCCTTGGCACCCAGGGTGCTCCCCATGCTGTGCCACCTCTGCCTGCTCAACCAGCACAGGGTCAGGTTGCTTGTCCCTGCTGACTGCAGGGGGGCTGCACTGGCTGACCTTGGAAGGTCCAACTCAAACCAGTCTGCAATTCTGTGATGAATTAGTGCCCAGCCCCAGCCTGGCAGCAGGTGGGGTTCTGCTTGGCTCTGATGGAGATGCTGCACCACCTCCCTTTGGCTCTCAGCTACACCGGGGCCTGAAGGACGCAGCAGCCCCACAGCCATTCCAGCCTGCCAGGTAACCTTTGCCACCCCCCCGCCCTGAGTGCCCCTGGAGGCAGGGAGGGGCAGGGGAATCCATCTTTGCCCTGTCTCTCCTCCCAGCTCATTCTTGGCTTCTTTCAAAACAGCCTGGAAAACAAAAGCCCAAAATAAACCCAGCTGCCAGGGAAGGCTGGAGGGAGAGGACTGTGCCCACTGCTATGGCAACTGCAATCACTGCCTGCCCTGCTGAGGAGGCAGAGCTGCCCATTTGTCCTTCTTTCCATGAAGATTTGCTCAGCCCCAGCCCGAGGCATGCACCCAGGCAGCCTCTCCCTGGGTGGGCAAAGCTGGCACCTCGCAGAGAGCCCTGGGCACCGCTGGCGGGGCAAGGGGCAGCCAGGAGCAAGGAAAAGCAGGAGGCTGCAAGTGTTTGGAGCTGGATGGAAAGGAGCAGGGTTGTGGGGCTTGTGCTGGGTCTTTCCTTCCATGCCTACAGAGGCTTTGTTTGCTCAGTCACCTAAAAATAAACCAGGCACAGGCAGCCCAAGAGTGCTCTTGTGGAGAAGGCAGGGGCAGGATGCTAGGAGATGAGATGTTTAAAAGGTTTGAAAGCAAACCTAAACCCAGATCAAAAAGGCAGTAAAACCACCCCAGCCTCCTCCAGATCACTTCAGACTCCTCCAGGAGATTGTTGGGTGAGAGCAAAGTAAAGGAGATGGGTGAGATCTGCACAGCAACCCTGCCTCACACCTGGGCAATCATCACACTTTGGGTCCTTGGCCAGCCCAGTCCCAGCTCCTTCAGACCCTGAGGGAGCCCAGGCCTCGTTCACAAGCTCCTTCCCAGCACTGCAGAAGGAGATTTGAGTTAGGGCCAGTGGGATGAGGTTGAACAAAGACAAGTGCTGGGTCCTAGACTTGGGTCACAGCAACCCCATGAGTGCCCCAGGCCTGGGGGAAGGCTGGCTGCAAACTGCTCAAAGGGGTGGTCAACAGCAGCTGAAGAGGAGCCAGCAGTGCCCAGGTGGCCAAGAAGGCCACCAGCAGCCTGGCCTGGGTCAGCACTGGTGTGGCCAGCAGGAGCAGGGCAGGGATTGTCCCCCTGGGCTGGGCACTGGTGAGCTCAGCAGATATGGCAGGTTCAGCCCTTCTGCTGAGCACCAGGGGGAGGAGCCCGGGGCAAGAGGGACTTTTTGCAAGGGCTGGTTGAGACAGGGTGGGAGGGAATGGATTGAAGCTTGAGGAGGACAAATTGAGACTGGAGCTGAGGAAGAAATTTTGTACAGTGAGGGTGAGGAGACACTGGAACAGGTTGCCCAGTATCATAGCATCAGTCAGGGTGGGAAGGGACCACAAGGGTCATCTAGTTCCAACCCCCCTGCCATGGGCAGGGACACCCCACACTAGATCAGGCTGGCCAGAGCCTCATCCAGCCTGGGCTTAAACACCTCCAGGGATGGGGCCTCAACCACCTCCCTGGACAACCCATTCCAGGAGGAGACACTGGAACAGGTTGCCCAGGGAGGCTGTGGAGAGAAGAAGGCTCCAGGGAGACCTTAGAGCAGCCTTCCAGTATCTGAAGGGCTCCAGGAGAGCTGGGGAGGGACTTGTGACAAGGGCTGGGAGTGCCAGGACAAGGGACAATGGCTTTGAGCTGGGAGAGGGGAGACTGAGACTGCAGATGAGGAAGACATTCTCGAGAGTGAGAGTGGGGAGAGCCTGGCACAGGCTGCCCAGGGAGGCTGTGGCTGCCTCCTGCCTGGAGGTGCTCAAGGCCAGGCTGGGTGAGGCCCTGAGCAGCCTGGGCTGGTGGGAGGTGTCCCTGCCCGTGGCAGGGGGTCGGAGCTGGATGATCTTCAAAGTCCCTTCCAGACCAAACCAATTCTGGGAGTCCATGACTGGGAGCAGTGAACCTCCACAGCTCTGCTTCGTATTTCTCCACAGAAAGAAAACCTTCAGCTTTTAGATTTATTGTTGGGTTTCTCTTTTTTTCACCCAAAGTACAACTTCTCAACATCTGCCAGGAAATAAACCTGGGCAAGACAGAATGAGACTGAAGCCTGGTGGCTTCTTAACATCCTCAGAAGCATCCCAGGCACCTTAAGGATGGAGATTAAGTAGCATTTGAAACATTCTGTGTTGACAGGTCAAAGTATTTAATTTCAGCTTCTAAATGCCATCTCCTCCTGGAGCTTTCCTTCCTCTGTCTCACTCTGCTTCAGTCAATGCCAGCTCCTGGTGTCTGTGCCGAAGGACTCATCGCTGAGCTGGTTCCTGAGCCACTTCTCATCATCTCCTCTTTGATTTTCACATCAAACCAAGCAGGCTCCTGCCTCACTGGCCATTTAGAACAGGAGATGCTGAGTGCTTGGCTGCTTCCCCAGCTGGATCACACAGCAGCTCATCACCCCAGGCCCTGGTGTTGCCTGAGACTCCTTCAGAGCCAAACAGAACCCCACCTGCTGCCAGGCTGGGGGCTGGGCACTAATTCATCACAGAATTGCAGACTGGTTTGAGCTGGACCTTCCAAGGTCAGCCAGTGCAGCCCCCCTGCAGTCAGCAGGGACAAGCAACCTGACCCTGTGCTGGTTGAGCAGGCAGAGGTGGCACAGCATGGGGAGCACCCTGGATGCCAAGGAGTAGCACAGAGACGTTCAGAGAGCCCCAGAATCCCAGCACGGTGAGGGAAAGCCAGAGGGAGGTGGTGCAGCATCTCCAGCACTTGGTCAGCAGGGGAGGAGGAGTGGGATGCATGGATCCATGGGATGCAGAAGGGCACAAATCCCAGGCCCCTCCTCTTCCTGCAACCCCCTTTGGGGAAAAGGTCTCAGAATCATGGGATGGCTGGGGATGGAAGGGACCTCTGGAGCTCATCCAGTCCAGCCCCCCCTGCTCCAGCAGGGCACCCACAGCAGCCTGCCCAGCAGCACAATGGCCAGGGGGGGTTGGAAGCTCTCCACACCAGGAGACTCCACAACCTCTCTGGGCAGCCTGCTCCAGGCCTCCAGCAGCCTCACACCAAACAGCTTTTTCTCCTCCTGTTCAGATGGAACCTCCTGGCTTCCAGTTTGTGCCCCTTGCCCCTTGTGCTGTCCCTGGGCACCACTGAGCAGAGTCTGGCCCCCAGCCTCTTGCCCCCCACAGGTCCTTTATCTCTTGCTGAGCTTTGCTCAGCTCCCCTCTGGGGCTGCTCCTCTGCAGGCTCTCAGCCCCAGGGCTCTCAGCCTTTGCTCCTCACAGAGCTGCTCCAGGCCCCTCAGCAGCTTTGCAGCCTCCCCAGGGCTCTCTCCAGCAGCTCCCTGTCCCTCTTGACCCAGACCCAGACCCAGACCCAGGACTGCAGTGGTGGCTGCTCAGGGGCAGAGTGCTGCCAGGAGGACAACTGGCTTTTTTTTTTGGTTAATCCTCCTTTCACTCTTACACTGACATCTCCTGGGTCGAGACCAGCTCCTCCACAGCTCCTCCACAGCACCACCACTACCCCACTCCCCGAGCACCAAGTCCCCACCGCCATCCCCACCTCCCGCCAGCCACAGCAGGAAGCCCTCGGCTCCCCCGCTTTGGCCAGGCTCTGCCGCCTTCCCCAGCTCTTGGTACAGGATCTGCTGGCCCCCTCCCTGCTCCTTGGGCTTTGTCAGAGCACATTTCCCAATTAGAGGATAAAAATATTCCATCCCTGGCTCGGCACTATCGATTTTGCCCGTAGCTGTGGAGGGGGCGAGGGCGGGCGGGCGCGGGGTGGGGAGAGGTGAAGGGCTGCAGGCTCCGAGAGCAGCTTGCACCCCCCACCCCCCCCACGCCCCCACCCCCTTCGCCCCCTCCCCTCCTCAAAGCCCCTCTGTTATTGTTGTTATTATTCATGGGGGTGAGGAGCAGCAGCAGGACTGGTTAGCTCAGCTGACCACTGATAGGGAACAGGGGATCGATAGCTAATTGACACAGGCTGGGCAGCAGGAGCAGCCACTGGAGATGGGGGGGAAGGCTTCTGGGAGGAGGGAGGGGAAGAGAGGAGAAGGAACAAAAGCCAGGAGAAGGGAGGAGAGGCATGGAGAGGGTGGGAGGAGCGGAGGATTAATGAAGGAAGAGGCAGAGAGAAGAGGATGGAGGAGGAGGAGGGTGGAAAAAGCTTCCCACCATGGCCCAGTGGGAGGCCAGCAGGTGGGTGCTGTGCCAGCAGGTGGGTGCTGTGCCAGCAGGTGGGTGCTGTGCCAGCAGGTGGTCCCTGATGCCTGGCACGCAGTGAGGCGCGGTGTGGCGTGGCAGGGACCTCGGTGAATAACTAAAGCCTCTTCTGAGCAGCAGGTGTGGGCTCCAGCACCGCTGCAGGTGTCCCTGCCGCCTCGGCACCAGCACCGCAGCACAGCAGCCTGCGGCAGCCCTGCTGGCTTCTCCTTCCTTGCCCACCACGGCCAGCAGCGTGCCCAGGGAAGAAGGTTGCTCTGCTGTCGGCAATGGCCCAGAGAGACTCCAACAGCCTGCAGGAAATGATCTGCTGACCTCGGATCCTCTCTTCCACCACCTCCTGGTGTGACTCCACCTCCTGCTGCTGGCAGGATCCTGCCCTCCCTCAGCAGCACAGCCTGTCCCACATTGCTGGGGGTGTGCCCACCTGAATGGCAGCCAGGGTCTGTGCTCCCCAAACCTCAGCGTTCCCACCTCTGGATATTGCCTCCCAGAGGTGTTGGGAGAAGGAGGAAGGTGGAGTGAGGCTCTGGGTGATGTTTTCTCCCACCTCGGTCACCCAGGTCCTTTCTCTCTCTGCCCAGTGACACCCTGCAGCTCACAACCCATGGTGGCCCTTGGTGGTCATTCCTGTCCCTCGAGGTGAGGAGCTGGTCCTGAGTGCTCCACAGTGCCCTGCTCAGGAGTGCACAGGAGCCAGGCAAGGTGCCAGACCTGGCAGTCACCCTTTAGTGAGGCTCCACTGGAGCAGCACACCTGGGCTGAGCACCAGTGGCCCAAGGATGTTAGGAAGAAGCTCTTCCCCATGGGGGTGGTGAAAGACTGGCACAGGTTGCCCAGGGAAGTGGTTGAAGCCTCATCCCTGGAGGTTTTTAAGGCCAGGCAGGATGTGGCTGTGAGCAGCCTGATCCAGTGTGAGGTGTCCCTGCCCATGGCAGAGGGGCTGGAACTGGCTGATGCTTGAGGTCCCTTCCAACCCTGACCCTTCTATGGTTCTATGACTATGTAGACAACCTGGAGAGCCATGGAGGGAAGAAAGAGGAATAAGATGCTTGGAAGGTGTGGCTTTGGAGGGTAAGTAGAAAGCAATGAGTCCATGGACTCCAGAAGGAAGATAACCAGCAGCAAGCCTAGCAGGACAGGGCTCTGGCTGGTTAGTTTCTTCTCCATCTCTGTTAAAGGGAGGGCAGGAGAAACCATGCAAAGCTGCAGGTGGAATCCCAAGCAGCAGATAATTCCTCCCTGGGGATTTTGGTGCCCAGTGGTGGCAGCCAACACGAGCGTTGCAGAGGTCTGGGGTGGAACAGGGTGGATGTCCCTGCAGAGACACTGCCTGTGGTATGGAGGTCTGGCAAGGGGAAACTTGACCAGAAGGACAGAAAATTGCTGAACTTCTACAAGACTTGGCTGCTCTGGAGGGCTGGGCAAGACATGCTTGGGGCCTTTTGCTGGGCCAGGAAGAGAAAAGACAAAGCATGCCTTGGCCTTCCAAGTCCTTCAGCTGCCATCAGCATGGGCTGCCCTTCACTCTGAGCTGAGCTGGGCTCTCAGCCCGAAAGGGAGAGTCAGCAGGAGCAGGAGCAGGAGCATCTCCTTTGGGGCACAGCCAAGTGCTCAAGCCTGGCCCGTTGGAGACAACCCAACCACTGACACCCCGAGGCCTACCTCCTCGGGCAGGCCTGGCCTCCGTCGCCTCGCCCGGAGGCTGGGGCTGCCCACCGCTGTGCGGAGGCTGCGCGGGGGGAGCCCGCGCGTGGCAAAGAGCGACGAGCCGGGGACGGGAACCCATCCAGCCTCTGTGCCAAGCCCTTATCTGGCGGAGGTGCATCCGGAGGCAACACTGAAGAGCCGGAGGGGGACAGCTGGCTGCTCGAACCCTTGGCCTCCATCTCCACGTACCAGCTGAAGATCCTGGCGTCCTCTTGACTGAAGCTAGGCAGAAGGGCTTCATCTCCAGCCTGCCTATCTCCTTGCAGAGCCTGGCAGTTCCTGAATTGCCCGGCCCTGGCGGGTCCTAATGGCCCAGAGCTGATGTTTTATTGTCGGGTTTAAAAGTGTAATTAGTTGAAGTGTAAACAAAAAAACACCCCCCTCGCTTAATTAAGAATTTTTAAGCAGGGCAGAGAGAGATTCCGGAAGCATTAATGAACCCCAGGCAAGCACCATAAAATTGATCGAGGGAAAGGCAGAGAGAGAGGAGAGGCAGAGAGGGGGGACGGGGGGGAGGGCTGGCACGGGGGTGGGTGAGGAGAAGGCTTCGAAGGCAGCCGCTGCTTGGGGAAGAGGCCTCCGGGGCCCTGGGCCCCCACGGAAATGCTGAATGGGCTTTGGGTGCGCCAATGGGAAGGGATGGACAGCCTGCCGGCAGGGCTCCCCACGGGCGGGCTCCCCACGGGCAGGCTCCCCAGGCGCGGGCTCCCCAGGCGCGGGCTCCCCGCGCAGCCTCCGCGCGGCGGCGGGCAGCCCCAGCCTCCAGGGGAGGCGATGGAGGCCAGGCCTGCCTGGAGGAGGTAGGCCTCGGGGTGCCAGTGGTTGGGTTGTCTCCAACGGGCCAGGCTTGAGCACTTGGCTGTGCCCCAAAGGAGATGCCCCTGCCCCTGCCCCTGCCCCTGCTCCTGCTCCTGCCCCTGCTCCTGCTCTTTGGCCACTCAGCAGAGAATCATGGACTAGGCTAAGCTGGAAGGGACCTCCAAAGGTCACCCAGCCCCATCCCCTCTGATCTAGTTGAGCATGTCCCTGCTGACTGCAGAGGGGGTTGGACTGGATGACCTCTGGAGGTCCCTTCCAACCCAGAACATTCTCTGGCTCTCCCCCGGGTGGCCAAGGAGCAGAAGGAATGGAGCAGAACCCCCGGGACACAGAGGTTCTCCATCCACGAAGGAATGTGCCATGGCCTAGTGCTGGGAGCACATCTACCACCTCTCAGGAGCTTGGACTCAGATTCTCAGCACTGCAGGAAACAATTTCCTCTTGGCCTTTGTCTGCCTGGGGCATTTCATGTCCATGCTCAGGGACAGGAGCTGCTGCTGTGATGCTGTGGACTCAGCAGCCCTTGAGGGGTTGGTTCCAGGCTGGTACTGCTGGGGACCCTTTAAGCCAGAGGTGGTGAGGCTGGTGGTGGACACAGTGCCAGTGATGACAGGGAGCTACCCAACCCCACCTGGAGAATGCTCTAAAGTCCTCCTGAGACCAGCAGTAAGGGACAGACAGAAGCTGGTCTGCTCCATTCAGGACCAGGAAATGCTGGTCCCTGGCTTACCTCCAGTGGGTCTCCAGAGAGCAGCTCCAAACTGGTGCTTCTGCCTTCCTTCTGTCCTACCCTTACCTCAGAAGAGCACTTAGGGCGTGATGGAGATAGGACTGGGCTCCTTGAGAGCCTTTGGGTTGCGTCTGCTGCAGCAATGAACATGGCAGGGTGCTGCTGCCTGCATGATGGCATCTCCTGGGGGGCTCATGTTTCTGTGTGAGGGTCTTGATGCTCAGTGGGGTGACCATGCTGCATATCTCACCCACAAAGGCAGCCTCCCTCAGTCCCTCGAGGGACCTACCATGAGGTGAGGGTGGAAACCAGGTCCTCATGGCCCAGCCCTTGCTCAGATGCTTCCCTGAAGTTCTCTCCCTGTGTGGCATTTGAACTTTGTGGGACATCTCCTCTTGTGCACCCAGGCCTCACCCAGCCAGGACTGGAGAAGGCTTTTGCAATGCAATAAGCACCCTGAGCAAGAGCAGATGCTCCCATCCAGTGCCACAACCTGCCCCTCACAATGCCTCGTCCCCAAGGGCAGCCCAGCTCAGTCTGCCTTGTGGAACCACCTTTTCCTGGCAGTTAGGAGCAGGGAGCTTGTGTGGGAGGGAGGGAAACCATCTCCTTGCCCTGTGGTTTCTTCTTTGTAGCCTTGCCCAAGCCACTCCAAAGTCCTCCCTCCTCTGTTCCTCGCCGGGGGAGGGTGGGCAGTGCAGTGAGCTCCTCCCTGGTGCAGGGTTCATGTGGAGCTGGGCTGGGCTCAGACTCACATGGTGCCTCCTTGGCAGTGCCAGGGCGAGCCAGGGACCACCACTGAGCTCACTCCAGACCAACCTGCTTGATGAACTCACTCTCCTGGTGAGAAATGAGGCAACAAAGCCCCCAAATGGGCTTCTGTTCCATAGGGAGAATAAAAATCCACAAACAAAGCTTATGGGAGGGGGGGAAGTGGGGAGGATTTCGTGGGGTTTTAACTTAATCCCCATCCTCCACACCCCAATGCACAAAGGTCTTTGGGAGCTGAATTCTGAAAGAAGTGAGCAGATTCAGCCTGGAGAAGAGAAGGCTCCAGGGGAGACCTCAGAGCAGCCTTCCAGTACCTGAAGGGGCTCCAGGAGAGCTGGGGGGGGACTTTGGCAAGGGCTGGGAGTGCCAGGACGAGGGACAATGGCTTTGAGCTGGGAGAGGCTTGAATCTGGGACCCTAGGTCACTCCAGAGCTGGACCTGCTGCCTCTCAGCTTGCCCCCAGGTCCTCCCCATGCCTTGTGGTTGGCATTTTCAGGCTGCTCTGGTCTGGCGCTGGGGTGAGCCTGCTGGGCAGGGGTGGGAGGCTCTGGTTGTTTGCCTGGCTCCAGAGCAAGAGCAGTGAGAGGGAAGCAGCCACCTCCAGATTTCCCTCTCTTCTGGCTATTTTCTCCCCTCCCAGAGCTTCCCCCACTCCCTGGGCAGCAAATACAATGTCCTGATAGCACCGAGATCGATGAACCTGAATCAATCACCCTGAGAAGGATCCTGCTGGGAACCCACAGACTGTTCCCACCGCTTCTCCCTCCTCATCCTCCTCCCAGCAGCCTCACACTCTCCTCCTGATCCCTCCAGCAGGGCTTGGCTCAGCCTGGCCTGATTTCTGTCCCCCATCCAGCTGTGTGACAGAGCAGTGACCTCCTGGGCTGAGGCAGCTGGGACAAGGAAGGGGGACAGATGGGTTTGAGGCATGGAGGAGCCAATGGCACTTTGCCTGGCTGGGTACTGGAGGGCAGGGCAGGGGCTTCCTCTGCCCCTCTGCCCCTGCAGGAAGCCATCTGCCCCTCTTTTTATTCCCCAGCTATTCTCATAGATGTCTTCCCACACTGAGACCTCTGCAGCTCCTGGAAATGCCAAGCAGGATTTGCTCTCAGGGGACTGGGAGTCAAGATGGCTGGGCTGGGATGAAGGGATGAGCAGCTACAGGTCCTGCTTGCTTGGGGGTCAGTAAGTGGGAGAAGGTCCTTCCCATTATGTCTCCCCTAGAAATAAGCCAGGAACCCACAGCAGGGCTTGGGCTGGACCCAGAGCTCTAACCTGCAACCCTTCCAGCACCAAATCCCAACCCCTAAACAGCTTCCCCCCCCCGCCCCGGCACTCTGCATCCCTCTGTCCCCTTCCTGTGGCCAGCTGAGGGCCTCTCTGCCTCCTCCTCCCTGCGCTCTGCCCTTGGCTCGATTTTATGAGCTTTTTCTTGCTATAAATATGGTTTTGAGAGCACATTTATCAGGTCCTGCAGCTCTGGAGCCAGCCTGCCGAGCTGCCCATGACAGGTCAGAATTGACTCATATGATATTAGAATTGCTATTGATCCCTTCGGCACCTCGCACCGCTGCCGGCTGCCTGACCCCGCGGCGGCCTGGGCAGCCCCCCCCTGCCTCTGCCTGCCCCACACTGCCTCCTGCCTGATCCCCCCTGCCTGATCCCCCCCTGCCTGATCCCCCCTGCCTGATCCCCCCCTGCCTGATCCCCCCTGCCTGATCCCCCCCTGCCTGATCCCCCCCTGCCTGATCCCCCCCTGCCTGATCCCCCCCTGCCTGATCCCTCCTGCCTAATCCCCCTGCTTGATCCCCCCCTGCCTGATCCATCCTGCTTAATCCCCCCTGCCTGATCCCCCTGCCTGATCCCCCCTGCCTGATCCCCCCTCTCAGCACTTTGCTCCAGGACTTTGGGGTAGGGAGAGGTGCTGCACCCCAAAGAAGCCATCAAATCTTCCGTGCCTCAGTTTCCCTGCCTGCAAAGTGAGCATCCTCCCACTCTGCTTCCTGCAGGTTTCCACAAGGGAGGCAGCTGAAGACAAAGGCTCAAGGGCTTCTGGGTGCTGCTGAATTTACCTGGGTGCTTCCATCCCCATCTCCTGGATGATCCATGTGGATTCCTGCTGTGCTGGAAGCTCTGTGGCAGCTTCCCAACGGGTGGTGATTTTCACCCCTGGCTTCCTTTGACCTAGGACTAAATCTTCATCGTTTGGTTTTTTCCCACCCTGTTCCCCCCCCTGGAGAAGATGACCAGGAGAGCATTTGCTGACCTTTCTCATGCAGAACGAAGGCCAGCACCAGAACAGAGCAGGTAACAGGATCAAACCATCCAGGAGAAGGTCTGTCCCCATGGATATGTCACCCTTCAATGGCAAGGTGCTGTAGGCACTGCAGAGGTGATCAGGGCCCAGAAAGCACATTCCTGGGGGCCAACAGCAACCATCCATGGGCAAGACATCAACCCAGCAAGGGAATCCCTGCAGCTGGAGGGGTAAGGGAATAGCTGGGAAGGGTGGCTGCATGTGTGGTGCTGTGTGGTCATTTCACAGCTGTGCATGGTCCTGTGAGGCCAGGTACAGCCACACATGGTCACCATGGCTGTGCATGGTCCTGTGTGCTCAGGCACAGCCACACATGGTCACCATGGCTGTGCATGGTCCTGTGTGCTCAGGTACAGCCACACATGGTCACCATGGCTGTGCATGGTCCTGTGAGGCCAGGTACAGCCACACATGGTCACCATGGCTGTGCATGGTCCTGTGAGGCCAGGTACAGCCACACATGGTCACCATGGCTGTGCATGGTCAGATGTGCTCAGGTACAGCCACACATGGTCACCATGGCTGTGCATGGTCCTGTGTGCTCAGGTACAGCCACACATGGTCACCATGGCTGTGCATGGTTAGATGTGCTCAGGTACAGCCACACATGGTCACCATGGCTGTGCATGGTCCTGTGTGCTCAGGTACAGCCACACATGGTCACCATGGCAGTGCATGGTCAGATGTGCTCAGGTACAGCCACACATGGTCACCATGGCTGTGCATGGTCCTGTGTGCTCAGGTACAGCCACACATGGTCACCATGGCTGTGCATGGTCCTGTGTGCTCAGGTACAGCCACACATGGTCACCATGGCTGTGCATGGTCCTGTGAGGCCAGGTACAGCCACACATGGTCACCATGGCTGTGCATGGTCCTGTGTGCTCAGGTACAGCCACACATGGTCACCATGGCTCTGCATGGTCCTGTGTGCTCAGGTACAGCCACACATGGTCACCATGGCTGTGCATGGTCCTGTGAGGCCAGGTACAGCCACACATGGTCAAGATGTGTTGCCAGCAGAGCCAGAGAGGTGATTCTGCCACTTTGCTCTGCTCTGCTGAGACCTCCCCTGGAGTACTGTGTACAGGTCTGGAACCACCAGCACAGGAAGGACACAGACCTGATGGAGAGGATCCAGAGGAGAGGATCCAGAGGAGGCCATGAAAATGCTCAGGGGGTTGGAGCAGCTCTGCTACAAGGACAGGCTGAGGGGGCTGGGGGTGCTCAGCCTGGAGAAGAGAAGGCTCCAGGGAGACCTTAGAGCAGCCTGCCAGGACCTGAAGGGGCTACAAGAAGGCTGCAGAGAGATTGTTCCCAAAGGCCTGCAGGGACAGCACCATGGTCATGCATGGTATGTAGAGTCAGGAATGGGCATCCATGGTCCTGTGAGGTCCTGTAGAGTCAGGAATGGTCATCCATGGTCCTGTGAGGACCTGTAGAGTCAGGAATGGTCATCCATGGTTGTGCATGGTCATGCATGGTAGGAGGAGGTCATGTGTGGTCATCCAGAGTCGTGCAGGGTAAGATGTGGTTGAACATCTCCTGCATGGTCCTGTGCAGCTCTCTGGGGTCATGGATGGTGGCAGGAGGCTGTGCATGGTCCTTCCTGGTCATACCTTCTTCTGCATGGTGGAGAGTGATCCTGCATGGTCACACATGGCTGTGGTGGCACCCAGCCCCACACTGCAGTCAGGCTGGCTGGGGCCCTGAGCAGCCTGCTCTGCTTGCAGATGGCCCTGCTGACTGCTGACCTTTAAAGGTCCCTTGCCACCCAAACCAGTCTATGATTCTATGATCTCTGTGCCCACAGCCTGGATCAGAGCTGACCACCAAGGGCACAAGGTTGCCACCAGCTCATCAGCAACCAAGTGCAGCCCTGGAGGTGGCCAGAAGCTTTCTGAGTTTCCCTACAGCCAGGAGTGGGAATTAATGGAGGGGAAACTCCACAGCCTGCAGAGCAAGCCAGGATTAATTTATGCTTGTCTGAAGGATGCTAATTAAGCCTGGTTAAGAGGAAGGCAACTTTAATACTGTGATCTAGTTGGTATTAAGAAGCTGCTGAGGAGAGCTGGAAGCAGCTGAGCCAATGTCTGGCCAAAAGCCACGGTTCAATAAGGTTCAACAAGACCAAGAGCAAGGTTCCTGCCCCTGGACTGGGGCAATCCCAAATCCAGGGCAGGGGGTGGATGGAGAACAGCCTTGAGGAGAAGGCCTTGGGGGTGTCAGTCGGTGACAAAGTCCCCAGGAGCCAGCAGTGGTCCCTGGCAGCCCAGCAGGCAGCTGAGTGCTGAGCTGCAGCCAGAGCAGGGAGAGCAGCAGCACAGGGAGGGGATTCTGCCCCTCTGCTCTGCTCAGACCCCACCTGCAGCACTGCCTCCAGCTCTGGGGCCCCCAGCACAAGAAGGACCTGGAGCTGCTGGAGAGGGTCCAGAGGAAGCCACAGACATGATCAGAGGGCTGCAGAACCTCCCCTGTGGAGACAGGCTGGGAGAGCTGGGGCTGTTGAGCCTGGAGAAGAGAAGGCTCCAGGGAGACCTCAGAGCAGCCTTCCAGGAACTAAGGGCTCCAGGAGAGCTGGGAAGGGACAAAGGCTGAGAGTGCCAGGCTGAGGGACAATGGCTTTGAGCTGGGAGAGGGGGGATTGAGACTGGGGATGAGGAAGAAATTGTTGAGAGTGAGGGTGGGGAGAGCCTGGCACAGGCTGCCCAGGGAGGCTGTGGCTGTCCCCTTCCTGGAGGTGTTGAACGCCAGGCTGGATGAGGCCTTGAGCAGCCTGGGCTGGTGGGAGGTGTCCCTGCCCATGGCAGGGGGGTTGGAACTGACTGCTCTTGAAGGTCCCTTCCAGCCCAACCCATTCTGTGACTGATTCAGGACCTGCTCAGGGCAGAACTCGGAGGAGGCCGTTCCCCGGCAGCACCTCCATGATCTGCAACACCCACCGGGCACAGGAGCAGGACCAAAGCTGATCCAACCTTGGGTTATCAAAGGAGACCCCAAATACACTCTTTTTTCTTTTCTTTTGCCCCCTCCCCCCCAGTTTATTGACAATTTCCCCACCTCAAAACAATGGAGCAGAAATAATCCAATTTGAAATGAAAACCGGTTCCAAATCGTTAGCAAATCGAAAGCCAAGCGGAAACCGATGGCTCTGGGGCAGGCAGCGGGGCTGGGTTTGATTTCAGGCTCCCAGGCACAGCTTGGACATTTGAAGGTCAAACTGATGGAAATTCTTCTGAACAAAGTTTGTCCAGTGGCAGAGCTGGAGCTGCTGGAGCTGCTGGAGATGGAGCTGCAGCTGATGGAGATGGAGCTGCTGGAGCTGCTGGAGATGGAGGTGCTGGAGATGGAGCTGCTGGAGATGCTGGAGATGGAGCTGCTGGAGCTGCTGGAGATGGAGGTGCTGGAGCTGCTGGAGATGGAGGTGCAGCTGCTGGAGATGGAGCTGCTGGAGCTGCTGGAGATGGAGCTGCTGGAGATGCTGGAAATGGAGCTGCTGGAGCTGCTGGAGATGGAGGTGCAGCTGCTGGAGATGGAGCTGCTGGAGCTGCTGAAGATGGAGCTGCTGGAGCTGCTGGAGGTGGAGGTGCAGCTGCTGGAGATGGAGCTGCTGGAGCTGCTGGAGCTGGAGCTGCTGGAGCTGCTGGAGATGGAGGTGCAGCTGCTGGAGATGGAGCTGCTGGAGCTGCTGGAGATGGAGGTGCAGCTGCTGGAGATGGAGCTGCTGGAGCTGCTGGAGATGGAGGTGCAGCTGCTGGAGATGGAGCTGCTGGAGCTGCTGGAGATGGAGCTGCTGGAGATGGAGGTGCAGCTGCTGGAGATGGAGCTGCTGGAGCTGCAGGAGATGGAGCTGCTGGAGCTGCAGGAGATGGAGCTGCTGGAACTGCTGGAGATGGAGGTGGAGCTGCTGGAGATGGAGCTGTTGGAGCTGCTGGAGATGGAGCTGCTGGAGCTGCTGGAGATGGAGCTGATGGAGCTTCTGGAGCTGTTGGAGGTGGAGCTGCTTGAGATGGAACTGACGGAACTGATGGAACTGGAGCTGCTGGAGATGGAGCTGTTGGAGATGGAACTGATGGAACTGGAGCTGCTGGAACTGGAGCTGCTGGAGGTGGAACTGATGGAACTGGAGCTGCTGGAGGTGGAACTGATGGAACTGATGGAACTGGAGTTGCTGGAGATGGAGCTGTTGGAGATGCAGGAGATGGAGCTGCTGGAACGGGAGCTGCTGGAGATGGAGGTGCTGCAGCTGTTGGAGATGGAGCTGCTTGAGATGGAACTGATGGAACTGGAGCTGCTGAAGATGGGGCTGCTGGAACTGAAGCTGCTGGAACTGGAGCTGCTGGAGGTGGAACTGATGGAAGTGAAGCTGCTGGAGATGGAGTTGCTGGAGATGAAGCTGCTGGAGTTACTGGAACTGCTGAAGATGGGGCTGCTGGACCTGGAGCTGCTGAAGATGGAGCTGCTGGAGGTGGAGCTGATGAAACTGTTGGAACTGGAGCTGCTGGAGCTGGAACTGCTGGAACCGGAGCTACTGGAGCTGCTGGAGCTGGAGCTGCTCCAAAGTGAGCTGGTGATAGAGCCAAACAACCTCCTCCAGTGCTTCCACCAGCCTGGGGGCAGGGAGCAGGGCCTGATCCCCCTCCCCTGGCTGGTGTGGGCAGCTCCAAGCTCCTTCTGGTACCCATGGTGCTTGCTTAGACCACCACACACCTGGGGGGGGGCTGCAGGAGAGGCCACCTCCCGCCGGGGCCAGCAGCTTCTCATCCCAGCACAGCCCATCAGGCAGGGCAGGGCGACATCCATCGGGTCAGGAACAAAACCCCCTCCTGGCAGCTCCAGCTCCTCTTGTTGGGTTTTTTTTTTCCCCCTTCTTTCCCCCTTAAAGCAAACATCTTCATTACAGCTTGGAGTTGTTTAAATAAATGAATTAATATTGACAAACCATCAACGAGGCTAATAAATGATTAGTTAAAGGCATACATACATCACATTACGGTTAGCATTAGCCCAGGCTTAATTACTTGTGGAGAGGATCCCATTAGAGGAGGTGCTACGTTGCCAGCGCCCTCCCCCCCCCGCCCAGGGCTCCCCTGGCATCCTCAGCAACACCCCCCAGCTCCCCCCCACACTCTGTGTCACTGTGTCCTGCTGCTGCTCCAGGATTAAAGGGACCTGCTGGAGAGGTCCAGAGGAGGCCACCAAGATGATCCGAGGGCTGCAGAACCTCCCCTGTGGGGCCGGGCTGGGAGAGTTGGGGCTGTTCAGGCTGGAGAGGAGAAGGCTCCAGGGAGACCTCAGAGCTGCATTTCAGGATCTGCAGGGCACCTACAGGAAGGCTGGGGAGGGACCTTTGACAAGGGCTGGGAGTGACAGGATGAGGGACAATGGTTTGAAAGTGGAGCAGGGCAGAGTTGGGCTGAGCATCAGGAGGAAGTTCTGCACAGGGAGGGTGAGGAGACACTGGCACAGCTTGCCCAGGGAGGTGGTGGAGGCTCCATGCCTGGAGACATTCAGGCTCAGCCTGGCTGTGTCCCTGTGCAGCCTGCTCTGGCTGGAGCTGTCCCTGGTGCCTGCAGGGGCTTGGACAAGATGCCCTTGGAGGCTCCCTTCAAACCAAATGCACTCTGTGAAGCTGTGAGTCTGTGACTGTCACCTCTTGGCATGGCCTGGCTGAGGAAGCTGCCCCTGACTCTGCTCCTGGGCACGGCCCAGGGAGCTGGGGTTGCTTAGCCTGCAGAAGAGGAGGCTCAGGGGAGACCTCATTGCTCTCTACAGCTACCTGAAGGGAGGTTGTAGCCAGGTGGGGGTTGGTCTCTTCTCCCAGGCACCCAGCACCAGAACAAGAGGACACAGCCTCAAGCTGCGCCAGGGGAAGTTTAGGCTGGAGGTGAGGAGAAGGTTCTTCACAGGGAGAGTTGTTAGCCCTTGGGATGTGCTGCCCAGGGAGGTGGTGGAGTCCCCATCCCTGGAGGTGTTCCAGAGGGGGATTGGACATGGCACTTGGAGCCATGGTTTAGCTGTCAGGAGGTGATAGGTATTAGGTAACAGGTTGGACTGGATGATCTCTGAGGTCTTTTCACAGAATCACAGAATCACCAAGGTTGGAAGAGACCTCAGAGATCACCGAGTCCAACCTGGCACCACAGACCCCAGGACTAGACCATGGCACCAGGTGCCACCTCCAATCCCCTCTTGAACCCCTCCAGGGATGGGGACTCCACCACCTCCCCGGGCAGCACATCCCAATGGCCAACAACTCTCTCTGGGAAGAACTTCTCCAGCCTGCCAGATTCTGAGATTCTCTGATGCTGTGGCCCAGGGGTGCAGCCAGCAGCTCCGGTCCCAGCGGGCAGTGAGCCTTGGCTAGGGGAAGTCTGAATGCTTCATGGACTCACAGAATGGTTTGGGTTGGAAGGAGCCTCGAAGCTCACCCAGTCCCAACCCCTCTGCCACGGGCAGGGACACCTCCCCCCAGCCCAGCTGGCTCAAGGCCTCACCCAGCCCGAGCTTGAACGCCGCCGGGGAGGGGGCAGCCACAGCCTCGCTGCTGGGTCGGCTGGAGGGGGCCCAAGAGCCAGCTCCCTGTGGCCTGGGAGAAGAGGAGAGGCTGGCACACAAACCAGGCAATAAATAATCATCACAATATCATAAAATTTTCAAATTTATTGAAAAGCAGCCTGCTGGCCCAGGATTGGATTTTTCCATTATTCAGGCAGCTGCTGATTTGCTCTAAATATTTAATGCCCCATGGATTTTTTAGGTGGTTTGTTGTTTGGGTTTTCCACCACCCCCCCAACACACACCTCCCACCCCACCCCCCCCCAAGGTACAAATCTGAACATTTTCTACATTTAAAACCCTTGGCACAGAGCAACATGGAGAGGGCCTGATCCTGCCACCCCCCCCTCCTCGACAGGAGCCACCTCAGGACCAGTGCTGCACCCAGAGGTGCCATGGGATCGTTGAATCCTGTGGGTGGGAAAAGCCCTTTCAGCTCCTCCAGCCCAACCAGATCCCACTCTGCCCAGGCTGGGGCTAAACCATGGCCCTCAGCACCACATCTCTGCAGCTGGGAGGGGATTCGACCACCTCCCCTGGGTGGCCTGGTCCTGGCTTTGAGAACCCTTCCTTCCTCTGATGTCCAACCCAAGCCTCTGTGACAGCTTGAGGCCCTTTCCTCTTGCTTGTTCCTTGGGAGCAGAGCCCAACCCCAACCTGGCTCCAACCTCCTCTCAGGAGCTGTAGAGAGCAGGGAGGTCTCCCTCAGCCTCCTCTTCTCCACACTAACCACCCCCAGCTCCCTCAGCTGCTCCTCCCCAGCCCTCTTCTCCAGACCCTTCCCCAGCTTGGTTGTCCTGCTCCAGGTTCTCAATGTCCTTCTTGGAATGAGGAGCCCAAACTGAACCCAGGATTTGAGGAGTGGGTTCAGCAGTGCCCAGTCCAGGGGCACACTCCCTGCCCTGCTCCTGCTCCCACACCATTGCTGCCCAGTCCAGGGGCACAACCCCTGCCCTGCTCCCACACCATTGCTGCCCAGCCCAGGGGCACACTCCCTGCCCTGCTCCTGCTCCCACACCATTGCTGCTCCAGGCCAGGCTGCTGGTGGCCTTCTTGCCCACCTGGGCACTGCTGGCTCATCTTCAGCCACTGTCACCAGGCATCCCCAGGTCTTTCTCAGGGGCAGCTTTCCAGCCACTCTGCCCCAAGCCTGGAGCACTGCAGGTGGTTGTTGTGACCAACAGCCTTTGTGATCCCTCTGCCCACGAAGGTTCCCTCCAGCATCATCCTCTCAGTCTTCAGACATCAGAGAGGACAAATGGGTGAAGCAAACCCTACAAAAACCTCCTAATACCTTCCCAGCATGTCCAGCACCCTGAGCCACCCCCCCCCGGGACCCAAGGCCACCCTGATGATCACACACACAGAATAAAGAAGAATACACAGAATATGGACAGTGTGAAGTGAATTAATGGAAGCCGTAGAGGCTGCCTGACAGCGCTGCCGGGCCGGGCTGCCCTTCGGGGGCTGCTTGAAGGCAGCTGGCGATGCGGGAGGGGTCTCCAGGGACGCCGGTTTCCAATCCTGCCCGGGGGCTGGGGAATGCCGCTGGGGTAGGAGATGGTCACGGGGACCTTGTGGCTTTGGAATCAGAGGATCACAGGATTGTTTTGGTCGGAAAAGAGCTCTCAGCTCGCCCAGTCCGACCACTCTCTAACCACCGAGGCTGGGGCTACGCCGCGGCCCTCAGCACCACCTCTCTGCCGCTCTGGAGCACCTCCAGGGATGGGGATTCGACCTCGCTGGGCAGCCTGTGCCTTTCAGGGAAGAAGTTTCTTCTAGTATCCAACCCAAACCTCCCCTGGTGCAATCTGAGGCCATTTCCTCTCATCCTGCCCCTTGTTCCACGGGAGAAGAGACCAACCCCCACCTGGCTCCAGCCTCCCCTCAGGGAGCTGTCGAGAGCAGTGAGGTCTCCCCTCAGCCCCCTCTTCTCCACACTAAACACCCCCAGCTCCCTCAGCCACTCCTCACCACATTGGTTCTCAGGAGCCTTCAGATCAGAGATTTGCCCTCCCCTGGATTCCAAGGCAGCCCTGTGTGCCCAAGCCCTGCCTCTGCCACGGCAGCGCCATGCCTGGGGCGCCATAGGGTGCCCAGCCCTGCAGGAGCAGCTGCAGCCACTTTGTCCACAGCCAGGCACCTTGGCTTTAACCCCTGAGATTTCCTGGTGGCAGCCCCAACGCTCTCAGGGAGGCTGCTCCCTCAGGCTTTGCATGGAAACATCGGATGGGCTGTGCTGGAAATAAAAGGGGGAGAGAAAATCCTCAGCTTCTGCCTGAAACCTGTTGTCTTGCCTTCCAGGAGAGCTCCCCACACACCCAGAGCAGCTGGATGGAACCAGGACCCTGCCCACAACCAGCTCAGAGCGAGCTGCAGGGTTTTCAACCTCTCATTTGCTGTTGCAGAGCCTTCAACATGGGGCTGGAAAACCAGAGAAGCCTCAAAAATCCATCCCCCCAAAAGCCCTTCCTGTGGTGCTGAGGGGCTGGGAGCAGCATGGGGCAGCCCCTGGCAGCAGCATTTCTCTCTCATAGGTTGTTTGCTGCTCTGCTCTGGGTGCAGCTGAGGGATCACAGAACTGTCAGGGTTGGAAGGGACCTCAAGGCTCAGCCAGTTCCAAGCCCCTGCCCTGGGCAGGGACACCTCACACCACAGCAGGCTGCTCACAGCCACAGCCAGCCTGGCCTTGGACACCTCCAGGGATGAGGCTTCCACCACCTCCCTGGGCAGCCTGTGCCAGGCTCTCACCACCCTCCTGGGGAAGAACTTCTTCCTCACATCCAATCTCAATCTCCCCACTTCTAGTTTTGCTCCATCCCCCTCAGTCCTATCACTCCCTGACACCCTCAAAAGTCCCTCCCCAGCTTGCTTGTAGCCCCCTTCAGATCCTGGAAGGCCACAATTAGGTCTCCTTGGAGCCTCCTCTTCCACCACCTCCCTGGGCAACCTGTGCCAGTGTCTCGCCACCAGCCTGGGCCAGCTGTGCCCTGCTGCTGCTGGGGGGCAAAAGCCAAAGAGCCCAACAAGGGCAAATTGAGATGAAAGCAGCGTGGCCAGGCCCCCATCCATATGCATTTGGGCTTGGAGAGGTTTGTTAGGACTAAAGAGGCTCTTTCATCCCCTTCCAAGGTGTTGTAATGGATCCTGGCTGCTTTCATCTGCGCCTGATTGATGCTCAGGGCTCTAATGAGCGTGACAGGAAAAGTGGCCGAGGATGAGGGGGGATAGTGGAGGGACACACACACACACAGAGACACACACACACACAGACACACACACAGAGACCCCTCTGCAACGGCTTCAAAACACTTTCTGTGTTGCTGCTAATGAGGGGATCAGGCTTGGAGAGCTGGAGCATGGTGCTGAGGGAGGATGGGGTCCCCACAGGCTGCTGGGTGCAGGTCTCTGCCCTCCCCAGGGGCACAGAATCATTGAATTGTCAGGGTTGGAAGGGAGCTCAAGGCTCAGCCAGTCCCACCCCCCTGCCATGGGCAGGGACACCTCACACCACAGCAGGTTGCTCACAGCCACCTCCAGCCTGGCTGCAAACACCTCCAGGGCTGAGGCTGCCACCACCTCCCTGGGCAGCCTGTGCCAGGCTCTCACCACCCTCCTGGGGAACCCACATGGTCATGGCTGGGCTCCAGGGTGCCTCTGCCCCACAACATTTCAAGCCCAAGAAGGACTTAACCCCCAATTTCTGCTCTTGTTCACTCCTGGCTATGTTTGTCCTCAATGAGGAGAAGGTTTGTGCCCCTCTCCCTGGGAAGGGAGGTGGTCTGTGCCCCTCTCCCTGGGGAGAAGGTTTGTGCCCCTCTCCCTGGGAAGGGAGGTGGTCTGTGCCCCTCTCCCTGGGAAGGAAGAAGGTGTGTATCCCTCTCCCCAAGCTGGGCACATGAGAAGGAGCCCTAGGACAGAGCAGTCTCCTCCCAGGGAAGGTTGGATGCTCAGCAGCAGCACCATCAGCCTCCTCTCCCAGCCTTCTCCTCCCCAGCCATTCCTGGGGTCAAAACTCTACACAGACACTAGCAGGGCACCCCAGCACCCCAAGCTTCACTTCCCTCCTCCCACTCTCCTCCCACTTACACCGTCAAGGGCAGCTCAGTGGCAGCCCTGGCACTGCTCCACGCACTGCCATGGGGAGCTGGGAGGAACCATCACCACCTGCCTCATTCAGTAACACCTGAGGGGATCTAATCCCAGTTTGCCCCTTGCCCCTTGCTGGGGATCCAGTTCTGAGCTCCCATGGAGGGGTTTGCCCTGAGCCACCAACCCTGCAGGTCCCTCTGCAAGGAACAGCCAGAACGCACTTAGAAACCTCACAAAATTCAGGACCTAAGGTGTGAAGGGCCAAGCCCAGCCTGGTCACAGAGAAACCCTCCCTGAGCACCTCCAGAGCCTGAAGCAGCTCAGGACTCCCACAGCTTCAGCTCCAGCCCCAGCCTGGAGCTCCAGCCCATGGACAGAAGCTGAGCAGCCTCTGGGCCAGCCCTGTGGTTGCAGGGACAGAGCTCTGGGCTGGAAGGAGCTGACTCAAGCCCAGGTGGGATTGAAACTTGAGGAGGGGAGATGGAGAGTGGAGATGAGGAAGAAATTCTTCAGAGCAAGGGTGGGGAGAGCCTGGCACAGGCTGCCCAGGGAGGCTGTGGCTGCCTCCTGCCTGGAGGTGTTGAGGGCCAGGCTGGATGAGGCCCTGAGCAGCCTGGGCTGGGGGGAGGTGTCCCTGCCCGTGGCAGGGGGTTGGAACTGGGTGGTCTTTAAGATGCTTTCCAGCCCAACCCATTCTGTGAACCTCTGAATCTGTGAATCTCATCCCTGCCTCTCCCACAGGGAGCTGGGAGATGCTGTTGGGACATCCAGGGTGGCTGTGGTGTGGGCGCTTCAGGCAGTGGCGTTTTGGGCAGCCCTATCATTGGCTCCACCCCTGCCCCATCACGGCCGAGCCGCCGATCGATCTTTGTGTGACTCTGGGAGGAAGGGAAAGAGGACCCAGGAAAAGGCAGCTGAGGGTGGAGAAGGCAGTGTGGACAGCTCTGGAGAGGCTGCTGCTGACTGCCTGAGTGAAACAGCTCCACAGCCGGTGGCTGCTGGACCCAGAGCTCCTCAGCGCACAGCCACCCCCAGGTGCCAGCGCTGCTGCGGATGCAGAAGGAGCCCTGTGAGATCCAGGAGCTTCCCTTCTTGTCTCCCCTTGTCCCATCTCCAGCCACTCCCCCCCTGCCCCAGCGCTGCACATGGGCACCTCCTGCTCCGAGGGTCCTGTCCCCTTCCCCGTGCTCACCACCCCCATGCAGCCCAGTCCCTGCTTGGGTTCAGCAGCCTGACCTTGGACATGATCTTATGAGAACAGGTCTGGTGAGGAGCAGCTGAGGCAGCTGGGGGTGCTCAGCCTGGAGGAAAGGAGGCTCAGGGGACAGCTTCTGGCTCTCTGCAACTCCCTGTAAGGAGGCTGGAGCCAGGAGGGTGCTGCTCTTCTCTCTCAAGGAACAAGCAACAGGATGAGAGGAAATGGCCCCAAGCTGCCCCGGGGGAGGCTTAGGTTGGACAGCAGAAGAAACTTCTTCACTGAAAGGGTTCTCAAAGCCTGGCACAGGCTGCCCAGGGAGGTTGAATCCTCAGCCCTGGAGGTGTTTCAAAGCTGCAGAGATGTGGTGCTGAGGTTTAGCCCCAGCCTTGGTAGAGTTGGATCTGGTTGGACTGGAGGAGCTGAAAGATCTTTTCCAACCCAACTGTTTCTATGATTCTCCCACTCTGTGGTGGGAATGTTTGGGGACCCCCATGCTGACACAGCCCCTCCTGGGTCAGCTGCTCTCCTGGGTCAGGCAGCACCAGAAGCCAGGATGACCCCAGGACAAAGAGGAGTAGCAAAAGAGGGGAGCAGATCCAGCTCCCACCCAAGCAGCAAGGCTGCTGTGGAGACACCACCAAGAGCATCCCAGCCCCCAGCAGCTCCATGGCTGTCCCCTGGGCTGAGTTCTCCATGGCAGCTGCCTGTCCCCATAGCTGTCCCCTCCCTCCCTGCTCTCAGACAAGTGGAGTCTCTCATTTTCTCAGCCCAATTACTCCAGCACAATGCCCCTGGCCTCGTTCAAAGCCCAGGGCCACGCTCCACTGCTCCCCGAGCTGCCCCACGGCTGCCTGTGGCCACTGCCGGGAGCTGACAGCCAGAGGCTGGGATCAATACAGAGCCTTCATCTCTTGGCCCCTCTGTGCACTGGGGAACCACCACCTCTGGGTGCTCCAGGGTGCCACCACCTCTGGGTGCTCCAGGGTGCCACCACCTCTGGGTGCTCGGGGTGCCACTACCTCTGGGTGCTCCGGGTGCCACCACCTCTGGGTGCTCCGGGGTACCACCACCTCTGGGTGCTCCAGGGTGCCACCACCTCTGGGTGCTCCAGGGTGCCACCACCTCTGGGTGCTCCAGGGTGCCACCACCTCTGGGTGCTCCGGGGTACCACCACCTCTGGGTGCTCCAGGGTGCCACCACCTCTGGGTGCTCCAGGGTGCCACCACCTCTGGGTGCTCCAAGGTACCACCACCTCTGGGTGTTCCAGGGTGCCACCACCTCTGGGTGCTCCAAGGTACCACCACCTCTGGGTGTTCCAGGGTGCCACCACCTCTGGGTGCTCCAGGGTACCACCACCTCTGGGTGCTCCAGGGTGCCACCACCTCTGGGTGCTCCAGGGTGCCACCACCTCTGGGTGCTCCAGGGTGCCACCACCTCTGGGAGCTCCATCTGGAGAGGATCATCCACCAGCAGCAGGAAGAGCCTGGTCCTGTCCTGCCAGCTTGCTGGTGAAGGGATGGACATGGAAAGGTTCAGCTCCTCCGAAGAGGAGTGCCCAGGGCAGAGCATTGCTCTCCTCCAGGCTCTCAGCCCCAGGGCTCTCAGCCTTTGCTCCTCACAGAGCTGCTCCAGGCCCCTCAGCAGCTTTGTAGCCTCCCCTGGACTCTCTCCAGCAGTTCCCTGGCTCTCTGGAACTGGGGAGCCCAGAACTAAACCCAGGACTCCAGAGGTGGCCTCAGAAGGGCAGAGCAGAGGGCAGGAGAGCCTCCCTTAGGGAAAGGCAGATGTGGATCTGCAGGGCTTGGACTCACTCACTGGCCTGGATTTCCAGCAGCAGCTGGGTGGGGTTTGGGAACCTCTTCTCCCTCTAAGCCCAGCTGCCCCCTCTGTGCCAGAGCAATGGGAACAAAATGGTGTTGTGCCAGTTCACCTAAATAAACCAAAGCCCAGCCCTGGCAGGAGGGCTGCAGAGGCTGAGGTGAGCCCAGGACATGGCAGCTGGGAGCTGAGCCTTCCCCAGCACATTCCACCTTTTCCAGGGGAGACAGGAGGAGGCTGCTCTGGGAGGAAGGGCTGGAGCAGGGGTTTGCTGCTGTTGGCCATCATTGAATGACAGAATGGTTTGGGCCAGAAGGGACCTCCAAAGCTCAGCCAGTCCAACCCCCTGCACTCAGCAGGGACATCCTCCACTGGATCAGGTTGCCCAGAGCCCTGTCCAGCCTCACCTGGAGTATCTCCAGGGATGGAGCCTCAACCACCTCCCTGGGCAACCTGTTGCAGTGTTCCAGCAGCAGAACTTGTTCCTCACATCCAATCTCAATCTGCTCTGCTCTGTTTGAAGCCATTGCCCCTGGTGCTGTCCCTGCAGGCCTTTGGGAACAACCTCTCTCCATCCTTCCTGTTGCTTCCTTCAGGTACTGGAAGGTCACTATTAGGTCTCCCTGGAGCCTTCTCCTCTCCAGGCTGAGCACCCCCAGCTCCCTCAGCCTGTCCTCACAGCAGAGCTGCTCCAACCTCCTGATCATTTTGTGGCCCTCCTCTGGACCCTCTCCATCAGCTCCATGTCCTTCCTACAGTGGGGGCTCCAGCCCTGCACACAGTACTGCAGGTGAGGTCTCAGCAGAGCAGAGTGGCAGCATCCCCTCTGGCTCTGCTGGCAGCGCTGCTGTGGATGCAGCCCAGGAGCGCTGCAGTCTCACCCTGCCTGCTCCTGTCCAGCTCCTCACCCACCAGCACCCCCAAGTCCTTTCCCACAGGGCTGCTTTCTCACCCCCCAGTCTGTATTGATAGCTCTTCCCACCCAGCCCCTGACACCCTGCTGAACATGAAGCCTTCACTGCCCACCCCTTTGACCCGAAGGTGCCCCCAGGCCCCGGAGGGAGGGCAGCTGCCACCCTCTCACCGGTGCCTCGAGCTCCGTCCGTCCTCAGCTCCAGCCGAGCCGGCAGCCTGCAGACCCTTCCCAGGCCGAAGCCTCTGTGGGGAGCTGGTTTCCAAGAAGAGGAGTGCTGGCTTCCCAAACGGCCTCCCCGGCCACGCCACATTTCCAGCCATACATAATCTAATATAGGTTACCATAGCGCCGATCAATAGCGCAGTAGGCCAGCGCCGAAATTATGCTCTTAAAGGGCCAGCACACCTCTGCCTCCCCCTCCCCTGCCCCAGCCGCCTCCTGGCACCCAGCAGCAGCAGGCCCACAGGCTCCACGTGCCCGTGGGTCTCCTCTGCCAGCCACTGCCAGGCTGGTGGTGATACCCTGCTGAGAGCCACAGAATGCCAGAAGGGGCTGGGGTGGGAGGGACCTTGAGGATCATCCGGTGCCACCCCCCTGCCGTGGGCAGGGACCCCTCCCCCCAGCACAGCTTGCTCCAGGCCTCATCCAGCCTGGTCTCGAACACCTCCAGGCAGGAGGTGTCCACCTTGCATCCATTCCGTCGCCACTGAGTCACATCCCCGTGGTGCAGCTTGTGGGGGACATGTGGACACCCCTCTCCAGCTGGAGGTGCCTTTGCTGCTTGGCACCATCCTCCCTGCCCCACAGGGCCACCGTGGGCACAGCCTTCTTCTTAACCTGACTGCAGTTACCCCTGAGGGGGCCTCCTCACAGACTCACACAAAGCATCCAAGCAGCAGGTCCTGCCCTGCCCACCCACCTGCTCAGCACTCCCGGTCCTAGGAGCTGGGGGTGTCTGGGCTGCTCCTGGAGCACAGCATCAGGCAGGACCCAAAGCCACTGCAGCCCCTGCACCCATCACCATGTGCTTGGGGACACGCCTGGGAGAACTCAGCACCCTGCCAGCTGCCCCTCCTGGACCTCCAGGTGCTACACAACTCCCCCCAGGACACGTTGCCAACATCACTACCAGCAGCTTTCCCTCCTGCTTCAACACCAAGGCGGGGGGGGGGAAGCTCCAAAATCCCCAGAAATGCCAATGGCCTTAACCCCCCACCCAGGGAAAAGCCTCCTGAGCTCCACCTTGCACAGGGCTGCACACACCAGCGCTGCCCCCACAGACCCCACCCTGCAACCACAATCACCAACCCCTCGGGGCTCCAGCCCCTTCCTCCAGCATCCCTGCTCCTGGCTGGAGCAGGTTTGCTGAGGGGCCCTGCTGATGCCCCCCAGAGCCCAGCTCTCCCACTTTACTCCCATTAGAGGAGGGAAGAAGAAGAAGAAGTGAGACCTGAAGATACTTTTTCAGGTGGCCAGGGTGCCTCCTCAAACCCCTCACAGAGACAAATGAGCCCAGGCAACCACTACCTTGTCCCCTGTGCTGAGTTTTAAGCCTCAGCTTGGGAGGGTGCTGGGGCAGCTCATTTCAGCTGCATTGTCACCTAGAAAGGTTGGACCAGATGGTCCTTGGGGTCCCTTCCAAGCTGGCATCCAGGGATTCTGGGATACCTGAGTCTGTCTGGTGGGAGCTCTTCCCTTCCCTAACAGTGTTAAGATAGATCCTAATGATGCAAGCCAAGCTTGCCTCCTCTTTCTCTCAATCCCAGCAAAAATACACCACAAGGAAGAAGAGGGAGGCTGTGGCTGCCTCCTCCCTGGAGGTGGCCAAGGCTGGATGAGGCCTTGAGCAACCTGGGCTGGTGGGAGGTGTCCCTGCCCATGGCAGAGGGGTTGGAACTGGATGATCTTCAAGGTCCCTTCCAACCCAACCCATTCTATAAGAGGAACTGTGCCTTAATGAGCCTCAGGCTGCAAATTCTCTCATTGGGTGGAGTTTGGGTTTGGTTTGTCACTGCCTACCTGCTGAGCTTGTGTTGCCAGGACTTGGGCCACGAGGGTGAGCAGAGGGCTGGAGCTGCTCTCCTGTGGAGACAGACCCAGAGTTGGGGCTGCTCAGTCTGGAGAAGAGAAGGCTCTAAGGAGACCAAATTGTGGCCTTCCAGGGGGCTACAAGCAAGCTGGGGAGGGACATTTGAGGGTGTCAGGGAGTGATAGGACTGGGGGGGATGGAGCAAAACAATGGGGAGATTCAGATTGGATGTGAGGAAGAAGTTCTTCCCCAGGAGGGTGGTGAGAGCCTGGCACAGGCTGCCCAGGGAGGTGCTGGAAGCCTCCTGCCTGGAGGTGTTTGCAGCCAGGCTGGAGGTGGCTGTGAGCAGCCTGCTGTGGTGTGAGGTGTCCCTGCCCGTGGCAGGGGGTTGGAGCTGGCTGAGCCTTGAGCTCCCTTCCAACCCTGACAGTTCTGTGATCCCTCAGCTGCACCCAGGGCAGAGCAGCAAACAACCTATGAGAGAGAAATGCTGCTGCCAGGGGCTGCCCCATGCTGCTCCCAGCCCCTCAGCACCACAGGAAGGGCTTTGGGGGGATGGATTTTTGAGGCTTCTCTGGTTTTCCAGCCCCATGTTGAAGGCTCTGCAACAGCAAATGAGAGGTTGAAAACCCTGCAGCTTGCTCTGAGCTGGTTGTGGGCAGGGTCCTGGTTCCATCCAGCTGCTCTGGGTGTGTGGGGAGCTCTCCTGGAAGGCAAGACAACAGGTTTCAGGCAGAAGCTGAGGATTTTCTCTCCCCCTTTTATTTCCAGCACAGCCCATCCGATGTTTCCATGCAAAGCCTGAGGGAGCAGCCTCCCTGAGAGCGTTGGGGCTGCCACCAGGAAATCTCAGGGGTTAAAGCCAAGGTGCCTGGCTGTGGACAAAGTGGCTGCAGCTGCTCCTGCAGGGCTGGGCACCCTATGGTGCTGCCGTGGCAGAGGCAGGGCTTGGGCACACAGGGCTGCCTTGGAATCCAGGGGAGGGCAAATCTCTGATCTGAAGGCTCCTGAGAACCAATGTGGTGAGGAGTGGCTGAGGGAGCTGGGGGTGTTTAGTGTGGAGAAGAGGGGGCTGAGGGGAGACCTCACTGCTCTCGACAGCTCCCTGAGGGGAGGCTGGAGCCAGGTGGGGGTTGGTCTCTTCTCCCGTGGAACAAGGGGCAGGATGAGAGGAAATGGCCTCAGATTGCACCAGGGGAGGTTTGGGTTGGATATTAGAAGAAACTTCTTCCCTGAAAGGGTTCTCAAAGCCTGGCACAGGCTGCCCAGCGAGGTCGAATCCCCATCCCTGGAGGTGCTCCAGAGCGGCAGAGAGGTGGTGCTGAGGGCCGCGGCGTAGCCCCAGCCTCGGTGGTTAGAGAGTGGTCGGACTGGGCGAGCTGAGAGCTCTTTTCCGACCAAAACAATCCTGTGATCCTCTGATTCCAAAGCCACAAGGTCCCCGTGACCATCTCCTACCCCAGCGGCATTCCCCAGCCCCCCGGGCAGGATTGGAACCGGCGTCCCTGGAGACCCCTCCCGGCATCGCCAGCTGCCTTCAAGCAGCCCCCGAAGGGCAGCCCGGCCCCGGCAGCGCTGTCAGGCAGCCTCTACGGCTTCCATTAATTCACTTCACACTGTCCATATTGATCGGCTCTGCTCTCTCCCCAGCTCCCCCTTACCCCTCCCTCGGCCTCCCCCCCCCCCCAACCCCCACCCCTCGCCCCCCCGCCGGCTGCTGCACCGCTGGGCAGCCCGGGCTGCGTGCTGCATGATCCATACAAACTCACTTACTCAGGGAAATCAATGGGCTCGAAAGAGCACACGCAGCAAGGCCAGGAGTCTGTCTGGGGATCGACCGCGCAGCCAGGAGACACAGGCAGCAGCAGCAGCCTGCACCCCGCCTGCGCCCGGCGCCCCCCGGCCTCACCCCGGGGACCCCAGCTGCCACCCCTGGCACCGCGTCGCCAGCCCCGGCCTGGGATGGGGCTTGGCAGCAGGGTGGGGATGGGCTGCAGCCACCCTAGAGGTGTTTTTGTGGATGGATAGGTTCAGGGAGTGGGTTGGGGTGGAAGGGATCTTGAAAGCTCATCCAGCTCCAGCCCCCTGCCACGGGCAGGGACACCTCCCAGCAGCCCAGGCTGCTCAGGGCCTCATCCAGCCTGGCCTGGAGCACCTCCAGGGAGGGGGCAGCCACAGCCTCCCTGGGCAGCCTGTGCCAGTGCCTCCCCACCCTCACTGGAAAGAATTGCTTCCTAATTTCCAGTCTCCATCTCCCCTCTTCAAGCTTCAACCCATTCCTCCTTGTCCTGGCACTCCCAGCCCTTGTCAGATGCCCCTTCCCAGCTGTCTTGTAGCCCCCTGGACAAGGCAGGGGGGCTGGGGGTGGTGTTTCAGCTGAGGAAGAGTCAGGGGCGCTGCAGGGGACCATCCCCAGCAGGACAATCATAGAATAATAGAACCCTAGAATGGTTTCAATTATGCAACCACAGAAAGCATTGGGTTGGAAGGGACCCTTGAAGATCATCTTGTCCAACCCCCCCTGCAGCCAGCAGGGTCATCTCCAACTGGGTCAGGTTGGAAAGGTCCTTAAAGATTCATGGAATGGTCTGGATTGGAAGGGACCTCAAAGATCATCTACTTTCCACCCCCCTGCCTGTCCCCTGCAGGGACCCCTCCCACCAGCCCAGATTGCTCAGGCCTCATCCAGCCTGGCCTTGAACACCCCCAAGGAGGGGGCAGCCACAACTTCTCTTGGCAAACCATTCCAGTGTCTCCCCACCCCCGTAGCCAAGAGCTGCAAATGCCTCCTGCTCCCAGGTCTAGGGATCCCCCTTGCACCCTCCAGCCAGCACAGCCTCCCCTTGGGTGCCTCTTGGGTTCGGACCCTCTGCCCGTGCCTCAGTTTCCCCACGTTTCCACAGAGCCACAGATTGCATGGGGCTGGAAAGGACCATCAAAGGCATCTTGTCCAACCCCTCTGCCGCCAGCAGGGACACCTCCACCTGGATCAGGCTGCCCAGGGCCACACCAAGTCTCATCTTGAATGTCTCCGGGGATGGGGCCTCAGCCGACCTGTTCCAGGGCCTCCCCACCCTCGCTGTGCGGTGAGGGACATCCTCCTGACGTCCCTGTCACAACATTTCCCTCCCAGCTGGTTTTGGGGCCAGGGGAGCCTCTGCTCTGCCCAGGTTTGTGGCCACCAGGCTGAGGACGGAGCAAAAGCTGAGGATTTTTGCCCCCTCCCCAACCAGGACCCACTGCCACTGCCAGCGCTGGGAGGTGATGAGCAGATCCTGCCCCGGGAGCTGGCGTGGTGCTGAGCTCTTTGATCAAGGGAGGAAACCTTGATTTCTGTAAATCCCATGAACTCATTTTTGCATCACTGCAAGAAATCCATCTCCCAGCCACCAGCTGCAGTCTGCTCCCCGGCAGGATGCTGGGGTGGGGGAGACACAGCTGATGCAGGAGCATTCCAGCACTGCTGGTCCTGAGCAGGGGGGGGCTCCAGGGTCCCAGCTGGGGCTGGATTCAAAAGGGGAGCTTGGGGCAGTGTGAAGGGAGGGGAAAAGCAGCCCAGCCCAGCCCAGCCCAGCCTGCTGCTCTCTCACTCCTTGCTGGAGGGATCACACTCACAGGTTCAGGGAATTGTTTGGGTGGGGAAAGCTCTCCAGGATCACCCAGGCCAGCACCGACCCAACCCCACCGTGGGCACCGAACCAGGGCCCCAGGTGCCATGGCCACAGGGCTCTGGAGCACCTCCAGGGCTGGGGACCCCACCCCCTCCCTGGGCAGCCTCTGCCAAGCCCTGGCCACTCTGGCAGCAAAGGCAAGGCAGGCCAGGGGGTCCGCAGGAGCACTGAGTGACAGAGCTGTCCCTGCACCTCAGACGTGGGACCCCCGGTGGGGAGGGCCCCGGGATGGGGCTGTGGGCGCAGTACCAGGAAATCCTGGCAGTGCCCTTCCTGTGGGCGACCCGGCAGAGGCTGGGGGTGGGGGCAGCCTCTTCCCAGCAGCCCCCTCCCCGAGGCCAGTGTGGTTGTGCTGGAGACACCAAGTCTGTCCTCCGCAGGCTCAGCCCCAGACTGGGGGAGCCGGGGGGGGAGCACAGGGGGCAGCGGCAGAGCTCTGAGGGATGGCTGCTGCCCCCTCCCCAAAGCCACCCCCAGCCCAAGCTCTGGGCTGTCCCTTGGGGGTTTGGTTTGGGGGCTGGAGGTGGCAGTGCAGGGCCTGACCACCCTAAGCAACCTCTGCCGAGAGCTGGGGGCTTTGGGGGCTTTGGGGGCTGGGACCTCCTCTGGGGGTGGCTGGACGCTGGGGGTAGCGGCACCCCTGGGCCAGCAACCATCTCAAGACAGGAGGGGGCACAAGTTGGGATTCCCTCCCAGACAGCCTCTAGTTATGCCCCTGCCTGCCCTACCAGCCTGCAGTGCTCCTGAGGAGTTAGGACCCTGTTTTGGGGATGATTTTCATGCCCTGTGCCCTATCCCTGCCTGGGAGGGGGCTCTGCTGCCCAGCCTCAGCCCAGCCTGGCCCAGGCAGGACAGGCAGGAGGGGTGGGCAGCAATCCCACTGGGGACATGAGTCTGCTGGGCCTCAGCCAGGCTAATGGCTCCCAGCCCAGGGCTGGAGGGGGGTGGCAGGAGGGTGAGGAAGGCTAAGAGCGGGTGGAGGAAGGCTCTCATCGGTTTGCCTACTCAAGCAGGGAGCGCTGAGCACTCTCCTGGGCAGCAGGAGGCTGGAGGGGTGCAGCAAAGCGCTTGCCCCCCCGCCCCCTCTTCCCTGCCCTTCCCACAGCTGCCTGCTGACGCTCTCTGGCAGGATGTGGTAACGCCGGCGGGAGGGGGCTCAGCCCTGGGGCACCACTGGGCACCGCTGCCTGCCACTGGGCACCCTGCCCCCCCCTGCCGGGGGGCATCCACCCGGGCACCTCCCTGCCTGGCCCCAAGACCTTGCAGCCCTCTGCTCCCAGGTCCCTGCAGGGACCCACTTTGTGGGGGGGGGCTGGGACAGGCGTTTGCAGCAAACCTCCCAGCGGCCTGTGGAGGATTTTCTGCCCTGTTTTGTCCCTTTTTGTTCCCTTTTCCTGGGCTCTGCCAGCCCTGGCACTCCTTACCCTGTTCTGTGCATAGCAATGAGATTGATTGACCTCAGTGACCCAGGGCAGGGCCAGGGCTCCCTCCAGGGCACCAGGGTCACCGGCTGCTGACCATCACCGGTTGCCACGGTGACACTGGGGGTCCCCAGGGAGGCCTGGGGGGCTCTGGGATGCGGGAAGGGGAGGGGGGGCACAGGGCAGGTCAGCATGTCAAGGCTGGGGCGTTAGTGAGATGCTATTGGCTTGAGGAGGGTGAGGGTTTCATTCCCAGCCCTGGTGGCACCCCCAGGGACAGGTCCCTTCTGAGGGGGTGCTGGGGGGGTCACCAATGAGGGTCGACACGTTCCTGGGGGAAACTGAGGCACAGAGGGACAGCCGGGTCCAGCAGGAAGCCAGGAGGGCTGGGGTGGGTGGGAGCTGGTGGGGAGTGGGAGGAAAGGGTGAGGAGGGGGGTGGGGGGTGGGCAGGCAGGAAAGAGGTCAGAGGGGGTGGGTTGGAGGTTTGGGTGGAGAGGGATGGGGTGAGACAAGCAGGATGGAGGGTGTGGTGGGTGCAGGGGTGCAGGAGGAAAGAATGCAGAGCAGGGTGTGGGCAGGGTGCAGGAGCACAAGATGAAGGGGTGCAGAGCAGGGTGTAGAGCAGGATGGAGGGGTACAGGGTGAAGGGGGCAGGGGGCAAGGGTAGATGGAGGGGGCCAGGGCTAGATGGAGGGGGCAGGGGTGAATTCAGTGGTACAGGGCAGGATGGGGGGGTGCAGGGGCTGCTAGAGGGGCGCAGGAATAGATGGAGGGATGCAGAGCAGGTTGGAGGGGTGCAGGGCAGAGGGCAGGGCAGGATGCAGGGGCGGCTCGGGGAGGTACTGGATGCGGGTCCAGGCCGGGGACGCCAATTCCTGGGCTCTCTCTGCCCTCTAGTGGGCACGTCCGGCCCCGGCCCTGCCGAGGGCACCGCGCTGACCCCACGCTGTTCCCACCCGGTCCCCTACCACCACCTGGAGGGGTCCCGGCTGCCGCCCCCGCCCCGTGTGCCGGCGGTGAGCCCGCGGCGAGATGTGGGGTCCGGGCTGTCGCGGCGCAGACACTCGAGGGGAGGAACAGAGCAGAGGGGTCCTGGCCCGGGCATCCGGTAACGCAGCGGGGCTGGGACCCGCGTGGGGCTGCTGTGTCGTCCCCCCCCCCCCCCCCCCCCCCCCCCGGCGACAGAAGCTGCGGGTGAGGCCTGCGTTAAAGGCACCCACTCGTGTTCGGGGGGAGCCCATGGGTGGCCCCGCTGCTGCTGGAGCCCTGCCAGGGTGCGGAGGGCGCACCCGTGGGGGTCCTGCCCCGCCACCCACGGGCCACTGGTGGGGTCCTGTCCCTAGCACCCAGAGTTTCTACTGCCCACACCACCCCCACCCCCTCCAGCACCAGTCCCCTCTCCAGCACCCAGTGCCCCCCACTGCCCTCCCCACCACCTAGTGCCCCCACTGCTCCCTAGTCCCCCCGCCCAGTGCCCTCCCCAGCATCCAGTGCCTCCACTGCCCCCTAGTCATCTCCCCAGCAGCCGGGGGGCTCGCAGCCCCCGCGCCCCTGCAGTGCGGCATTTATCCGCCAGGTGGCGCCATGAGCCCTCCCAGGCCGGGCCGTGGCTGGAACCGGAGCGAACCCAGCCCCGGCCTGAGCTGAGCCTGGCCCTGACCTGAGCCTCAGACCTGAGCCTGAGCCCTGACCTGAGCCTGGCTGTGACCTGAACTTGGTCTTGTCCTAAACCCAGCCCTGAGCCTGGGCCTGAGCTGAGCCCGGGCCTGTCCTGGAGCCCCTGGTGTTGCCCCAGCCCTGTCTATCCCTGTTGGCAGCCCCAGAGCTGCCCCTGCCCCTGCCCCTGCCCCTGCCCCTGCTCCTGCTCCTGCTCCTGCCCCTGCCCCTGCCCCTGCTCCTGCTCCTGCCCCTGTCCCTGCCCCTGCCCCTGTTCCTGCTCCTGCTCCTGCCCCTGTCCCAGCCCTGTCCCTGTCCCCAGCCTTGATCCTGTTCCTGTCTCCATCCCTATTCCCAGCTCTATCCCTAACCCTGGCACTGTTTCCAGCCCTGTCTCCAGTCCTGACTTGGTCTATGTCCCCAGCCTTAGCCCCTGTGTTGCCTGTGTCCCTGTCTTGTCCCCAGCCCTGTCCCAGCTCTGACCCTGTTCCCCTGCCCTTCCCACCCCACTTCCTAAACCCAGGCTGATGCTCAGTCTCCCTGTGCCCAGCCCTTGGTGTCACCTGGCAGGCTGAGCTACCTGGGCAGCCCTGGGCTGGTGGCACGTAGCCAGCCTGCCTGCAGGCACACCATGGCCCTCAGACAGGGACAGGAAGCCCCTAGTCCTGCTTCTGCTCCTCTGACAGGGGCTGAGACATGGAACACGAGCAGGGAGCAGCTCTACCCCAGGCCTGGGGTCAGGGCACATTTGGGGACTGGGCAGCAGGTCCTTGCTGGGGCTCAGCTAAGCTGGGGAGTCCTAAAAACCCCCTTGGGACAGTGACACACAGGGTGGGGTTGCTGCCACCAGAGAACCTGGACCAGGGGCAAAGCATCTCCAGCATGGGCAGTGCCCAGCCCTGACCACTACCACGGGCCCACACCATGTCCTGCTGCCCACAGGGAGGCAAGAGAGGGCTCAGCCTCCACCCCCTGCATCCTTCCTCTTCCCATCCCTTATTTCAGGAGGTGGCACCTCCACAGCCAGCCTGGTGCCGTGCCCTGTCCGAGGGTGGCAGTGGGCACAGGGCTGGCTGTTAGCAAGGCCAGAGGGAGCAGGGGGAGGCCAGTGCCCCCCTGGTTTGTTCCCTGCCTGTTGCAGTTGGAGCTGTGGAGTGGAAGTAACAGGTGGTGACACCGCTGCCCACGGAGCCGCCGCAGAACAATGGTGCTGAGCACGGGGGACGCCGGCACCACGCCGCCCCCACGCCTGCCAGGGAGCTGGGCACAGCCCCAGGGCACCCTCGAAGGGCGCCCAGCCTGGGGCATCCCGTGCAAGGGACACCCCACAGTGACCTGAGCGGCTGCTGAGGCATCCTGTTAACAAGGAAGGTCTCAGGTTCCTGATGGGGGAACTGGGAGGGCTTTGGGCCAGCAGAGAACACAGAAGGGTTGGGCTGGAAGGGACCTGAAAGCTCATCCAGCTCCAACCCCCTGCCAGGGGCAGGGACACCTCCCACCAGCACAGCTTGCTCAAGGCCTCATCCAGCCTGGCCTTCAACACCTCCAGGGAGGAGGCAGCCACAGCCTCCCTGGGCAACCTGTGCCAGGCTCTCCCCACCCTCACTGTCAGGATTTTCTCCTTTACCTCCAGTCTCAATCCCCCTCCCTTCCAATTTACCACCCTGGGGTCAGCCCTGGGGAGGCCCTCACTGAGCCCAGGGCTGTGCCTTCTGCAGCTCTAAAGGAGGAGAAAGGCAGGAGAAAGAGAATGGCAGGAGAGAGCCCAGAGAAGAGCAGGAGGGAGCCCGGAGAAGAGCAGGAGAGAGTGAGACCAGAGAGGAGCAGGAGGGAGCCCAGAGGAGAGCAGGAGGGAGCCCAGAGTAGGGCAGGAGTGAGCCCGGAGAAGGGCAGGAGGGAGCCTGGAGAAGGGCAGGAGAGAGTGAGACCAGAGAGGAGCAGGAGGGAGCCCAGAGAAGAGCAGGAGGGAGCCCAGAGAAGAGCAGGAGGGAGCCCAGAGGAGAGCAGGAGGGAGCCCGGAGAGGGGCAGGAGGGAGCCCAGAGAAGGGCAGGAGGGAGCCCGGAGAAGAGTAGGAGAGAGCCCGGAGAAGAGTAGGAGAGAGCCCGGAGAAGGGCAGGAGGGAGCCCAGAGAAGAGCAGGAGAGAGCCCAGAGAAGAGCAGGAGAGAGGGAGCCCAGAGCAGAGCAGGAGAGAGCCCAGAGCAGAGCAGGAGGGAGCCCAGAGCAGAGCAGGAGAGAGGGAGCCCAGAGCAGAGCAGGAGAGAGGGAGCCCAGAGCAGAGCAGGAGGGAGGGAGCCTAGAGCAGAGCAGGGTCGCTTTGCCTTTAAAATAATGCAGCAAAATTAGCAGCTCTGCAGTCATTAATATGCAAAAATGCAAATCGGGAGGTAATTAAGCCGCAGTCCTCGGGAGGCGATTTCCATCATAATGAATTCCATTGTCAGGGCAGGAGCAGCCAGGCCCTTTCTCTTGCTTACAGGAATATAAAATCCCAGTATCAAAGCGGTGTCCTCGCTGCCCGCTGCACTCTCCTGCCCCGGGTGGAGGAGGGCACGGGGGGCACAGCCTCCCTGTCCCTTGTGCCAGCCTGGCTGGTGTCACCTGTCACCGCTGGGCCTGCGGGGGGGGAGATAGCCTCTCCCCACCTCCTCCTCTGCGCCGTAGCCCTCGGCAAGCCCCCAGCCAACCAGCAGCTCAGTGCTCGCTGGCGCCGAGACCGGTGCCAGGGCTGTGCCTGCTTGCCATCTCCACAGGGGTCACAGAGGGACTGGGGACAGCCCAGGAGAGGAGGTGACCCTTCCCGATGAGGTCCCGTGGGTGGGGATCTCCCAGCGGCACCCTGGCCCGGCCAGGGCTGTGTCTCTGCAGGGATCTGCGTCCCAGCCCTGCCAGGATGCCCTCGTTCGGCTCCCAGCCAAGCCCTGGAGAGCACTTGGTCCATCCACGTGAGCGTGCCAGGGCCAGGACCCAGGTGAGGCTGGCACCGAGGGTGTGCAGAGACCCTTGGACACCAGCCTGGGACGCCAAGCTGGGGGGACGTGTGGGTACCCCCCGGGTTTGGAGCAGCGGAGGCAGCCAGACCACTGAGCCACGCAAGCAGCCAAAGGGCCACCAGCCCCTGGGCACAGGGTTACTCCCTGCCTGCCAGGTCAAACCCTGCCACTGAGCTGCCCACAGGTGCCACATCCCCTCCCCCCCCGGCGGCCCCCACTGCAGCCCCCAAACCCAGAGGGCGAGAGCTGGGGCTCAGCCTTCCCCTTTCATTCCCTCCAGCGCCGCCAAACAAACCGAAACCCACCCAAAACGGAATAGTTGGCCCCGTGCCACCCTGCAGCTGCTGTCTCCCGGCTCAGCCTGGCATTTTTCAAATGTCAAGGCGAAAGGCAGGCAGCCCCCAGCTCGGGGGGCTCCTGGCTGGGCTGCAGGGGGACGGGAGGGGAGGCTGGGGACAAGGGAAGGGGTGAGGAAGAGGGGGAAGGGACACCCACAACCCTTGCAGCTGTCATTGTCACCCTTGAGGTGGAAGTGGGAGGCTGGGGGAGGCGGAGGGAGCCGGTTGGAGGGGAGGGAGCCGGCTGGAGGGGAGGGAGCCGGCTGGAGGGGAGGGAGCCGGTTGGAGGGGAGGGAGCCGGTTGGAGGGGAGGGAGCCGGCTGGAGGGGAGGGAGCCGGCTGGAGGGGAGGGAGCCGGTTGGAGGGGAGGGAGCCGGCTCCATCTTAGCGTCGTGGCTGCGGCTGGGGAGAGAGAAGATGCAAAAAAAAAAAAGAGGGAAAAAAAATAAAAGGAAGGGGGGAAAAAAAAAAAAGGCAGGAACAGAGCCGGGCAGAGAGGAGCAGCTGCTGCCCAGAGCAGCGCTGCCTGCTGGCTTTCAAAGCCACAGAAGTTCTCACTCGCAGGCTCAGAGCCCCCTCCAACAGCCCTCCCGCCCCACGCTGCGCTGCCCGGGGTGGCCACGCAGCTGGTGGCCAGGGGCTGAAGCCACCTTCACCGTCCAAGGAGCCAGAGCTGAGCTCGTCCCCATCGCGGGGCATCCCCGTGGCTCGCTCGAAGGGAAGGGTCCTCCCTGCCCGGGGCACCGCGGGGCTCGAGGAGGGCACAGGGGGCGCGGGGCTGGTGGAAAGAGGCTCATCCGCAACAGGACCATCTTCATCCTCAGCGTGGGTAAGGCTGAGTGTCCCTGCCCGTGCTCAGGGTGGCATGTGGGCGCCTGCAGATGCAACTGAGCCAGCACCACCCAGTGAGCCCTCACAGCCCCCACCTGCCGTGGCCCCCAGCCCCCCTGGCCCCACCGCACACCTGCAGCGCCGGAAACCTTCACTGCTCGGCTGCTGGGGCGCCGGGGGGCCGGGGAGGGGGCACAGGCAGAGGGCTGAGTCCATGTCCCACTCCCTGTGTTCCCCCCCTCGCTGCTGGGCAGCAGGGAAATCGCTGCCTTGATGCCCTCCCATCCCTGGGAAGGGGGCAGCCCGCGGGGCCTGCAGGTGTGGGTGTGCTGGGTGCTCCGTGGGCACAGGCAGAGGCAGATGCTGTCCTCTTGTCCCCCAGCCAGCAGCACTGGAGCTGTGCAGCTGCACTGGGCACTGCCAGACTTGGGTGCCCCCTTCCCCCCTGAACCTGACACCCTCCTGAACCCCATTAGGACCAGTGGGGGCTGGCAGGGCTCCTTGCCTTGCCTCAGCCCCACGTCCAGTGACACAGAGCCTGATGGAGTTTAGGGTCCTGGGTTCCCCAGATGCCAGGGGGCTCCTGCCCCAGGTGGATTGTGGCAGGGCTGGGAGGGTTATGTGGGCGATGGATGAGCAAAAGGAGTTTGTGGTGGTGCTGGGCAACAAAATGAAGCCAGATTTGGTCCTAGGGAGCACAGAAATGGAGTGGGCTGAGGGTTGAGTCCCACATTCGCTCTCCTGGCCCTGAGGACAGACCCTTACGCTCCCCTATGAGCTTGGTGGGTCACAGGGTCTCCAATCGTCGTCCCAAAGCCACCAACTCCATCTCAGGGTGTTTGGGGAGGGTTGAGGGCTCAGGGTGCTACGGTGGCATCAGGAGAAGGGGACACCTTTGTGCCACCACCCCGAGAAGGACCTCTGAGGGCATTAGGGCATTTTCCTCAGCCCTCCTCTCGTCAGGGTTCCAGCCCAGCCCCGGCAAGGGGTGCTGCCCCCACCCCCCCAGCAGCTCACGGTGCAGCAAGGCCACTCCCTGCTCCCGGGGGACCCCTGGCAAGGCTGTGGGAGGCTGCGGAAGAGGACGGTTGAGAGAGGAGCACCCATGTTTATGTTTGGTGGCTGGCAGATCCCCCCCCTGGCATCCCAGCTGCCCTCCCCCTCGGCAGCAGCTCCTCTTGAGGTTTGAGGTGACATCCTGCCTTCTGCTGCCACCCCGGCACGAGGGGCCCCTGGGGCAGGTAAGCAAACCACAGAGGCAGCAGAGGCAGGGGGTGGGGGGGGCACGACCCCCTGTCCAGCTCCAGCTGCAGCCCAGAAATGGCAACTGTCACCTCCAAAGTCCAGGGGACCTCCCCATGCCTCCCCCCATCCTCCCTGCACAGCCTGTGGGGGACACACTGCAGGGCAAGGAGCTCAGAGGTTCCCTTCCTGAGCTCCACATTGCTGTCTCCTTCCCCTGCTCTGGGGAAAACCAAATTGCCAGTATTTGGGTTTATAAACACCAGGAAAGGGCAAGAGCCAAGCTATAGATCAGGGAGAGAGCTCCCGAGTGAGCAGCAGGCTGCAGCAGGTGAAGCCTTTTACATTTGGTGCTTTATTTTGTCAGGGTGTGAGGAAAGCAGGGACTGGAGATCAACACCAGGCTCTGCCCCCCGCCCTGAGCATCCCAGCTGCCCTGGGCACCTCCACACCTCGAGGGCAGCTGCTTTTAGCTTCATCACTCATGGGAAGAGAGACAAGGGTGATTACTTGGCATCTTGGGTCCAGAGGAGGCCACAGCAATGCTGGCAGGGCTGGAAGCCCTCTGCTGGGAGGCCAGGCTGAGAGAGTTGGGCTTGGGCAGCCTGCAGAGGAGAAGGCTCCAGGGAGACCTCCTGGTGGCCTTGCAGTGCTTCACGGGCTGAGCACAAAGCTGGGGACAGACTTTGGAGCAGGGCCTGCTGGGACAGGACAAGGGGGGGATGGTTTGGAACCAAAAGAGGGAGCTTGAGAGTGGAGAGAAGGAGAAATGTTTGACCCTGAGGGTGGGGAGAGCCTGTCCCAGGCTGCCCAGAGAGCTGGGAGCTGCTCCATCCCTGGCACCATTGCAGGTCAGGTTGTTTGGGGCTCTGAGCAACCTGCTCTGGGTGGGGATGTCCCTGCTGGCTGCAGGGGTTGGACTGGGTGAGCCTGAAAGGTTCCTTCCCACCCAAACCACTCCATGAGCTGTGGCTCTATGCTTCAGCTCCAGTCTGTGGACTGGGACAGGAGAGCATCGCTGCTCAGCTGCCCTGCAGGTGTGGAGGAGCTGCTGGAGGCTGCTCCAGCTTGGCTGCCACACAATGGGTGCAGCTCTGGGAGCAGAGAGGACTCACTCTGCCTGATGGGACCTATCACCTTCCAAGGGCTCTTCCCACCCAAACCAGTCTGTGAGTCCCTGATCTCAGCCTCCCTTTCCCAGGACGCTGGAGGAGGGCTGTGGGGATGGGAGCCCTCCCTGCTCCCCTGCTTGAAACCAGGGGAAAGCTGTGGGGCAGCTGGTGTCCCCCCCCCCCCCGGCTGATGGGCACCCAGGGGCTGTGCCACACGCCGGGGGTGCCCCTGCCGGCAGCAGCAGGAGCAGGGGAAGCTGAGCCCTCGGCACTTGCTGCCTGTGAGCAGAGCTCGATGCAGAGATAAGATAAGAGCAGTCTGGGCTGCCAAGTTAAACTGAGGTCACTGCAAACCCGAGCTCTGAGCGTGCCCCTGCAGCCCCAGGTTACACAAACACACACCCAGAGCAGGCTTCCACAGCAGGCAGATTTGTGCCCTTCCACCCAGCTCTCCTGCCAGGCACTGGGCACTGAGCAGGGCTGGTGGCAGGGCTGGAGGGTTCCAAGCCACTTGTCGCCTGGTATCTGAGCAGGGCTCTTTGTGGGTCAGGGGCAGCTCCTGTCATAGATTGACAGAATGGGTTGGGCTGGAAGGGACCTGAAAGCTCATCCAGCTCCAAGCCCCTGCCATGGGCAGGGACACCTCCCACCAGCCCAGGCTGTTCAAGGCTCATCCAGGCTGACCTTGAACACCTCCAGGGAGGGGGCAGCCACAGCCTCCTGGGCAGCCTGTGCCAGTCTCTCCCCAACCTCTCAACAATTTCTTCCTCATCTCACTCTCAGTCTCCCTCTCATAGCTCAAAGCCATTGTTCCTCATCCTGGCACTCCCAGCCCTTGTCCAAAGTCCCTCCCCAGCTCTCCTGGAGCCCCTTCAGGTACTGAAGGTGCTGTCCCCTTCTTGGGCAGCCAGGGATTTTTTCTCTCTCACAGTTCAAGCAAGGTGTTGAGGCTTCCCCTCCCAGTGGGGCTGGTGTGGGGCTCAGCTGCCAGGGCATGGCCCCAGCCTCCTCCTGTCACCCCTGTTCCTCTGTGCCCCAGCCCCCTAGTCCTGCTGGTGACGCCCCTGGGCTGGCAGAGCTGGCACACTGCTCCAATTCCAACAGTCACTGAAAGCTCTGAGAGCAGCTTCCAAAGCTGGGCTGTGCTGGCACCACGGAGCTGGGGCTTGCCCACACAGAAGTCCTGCACCTGATCCCATGCCTAGAGTGGGACAAGCAAGACCCTGACCACACTTTCTGGTTGACTTCCGTGGTCACCAGCAGCCTGCTTGGTTTCTCTCACACCCTACGTGAGGTCCATGGTGGATGGAAGCACAGAATCATCCCTGCTGGGAGGGACCTCAGGAGGTCTCTAGGCCAACCTGCTGCTCTCAGCAGGGTCAGTTCTGGGGCGTGGGTGGTTCAGAGCCTGCTGCTGTGCAGCCAGAGTCACCTTCCTGCCCTTCTTCTCTCCAGAGTCACCTTCCTGCCCTTCTTCTCTCCAAATGTCCTTTTCCCCCCTCCCTTAAGCTCCTGATTTTAAACACAACTGCCACAAACCCTCCTGACTCCCTGACCTGGAGCTTTCTGGAGACCTCAGAAGGAGGGAAAGCCCTCGGGTGTCCAAAAACTGGGTTGGAAGGGAGTCAGGAGCCCAGGCTGGGGGCTTCCTGCGGGAACAAAAGGCACAGCCAGGGGTTAACAGGGGTGAAAAGCTCCTTCGCCACCCCAAGGCCTCCTCTCTCACCCCCACCCTCCCCCCGAGGACGCTCCCCACAGCCCCCCCGGATGCGGGTTTGCTGGGAGCGCGGTGGGGAGGGGCTGCAGGAGGGGGGGCGATGCTGGGGGAGGCTTCGCAGGCGGATTGGGCTGGGAGACGCCTGACAGATGGGGCTGCCCTAGATTTCACGACTGGCTGCCGTTAATCTGGCTTCCTGCGCCCTCCCCCCCTGCCCACCTCCCACCAGGGCTCCCCGCTGCGGGGCTGGGGGGTGGCAGGGCCCCGCGGGGACACGGGGTGGGGGGACACGGTGCAACAGGGGGCATCAGGCGTCCCTTCGGCAGGGCTGCCGGGCGCTCACCGGTCCGAGGCTGGTTGCAGCAGCCTGCTCCCCCCTAGCTGTCCCACAGCCCTCGGGCATGGCCCAAGAGCCAGCCCGGGGGTGCCCACAGCCCCTCTCATCCCCCATGCTGGCAAATCCCCCTGCAGCCTGCTGGCCACGGGCAGGGCACAGGGGACGTGGCTTTTGCTGCTGTGTCCTTGCACATACCCAGGGCCGAGCACCTCTTCAGCCTCCTCCATCTGCATCCCACAGGCCACTCTTGGGTGGGTCCCGTCCCGACCCCCCTTCTCCAAAGAGCCCTCAAAGCTGCAGGTCTGGGGAGGGGGAGCACCCTGCACAACACCCGGGAGGGACTCAACAGCTTCAGCTGCAGAACCGGCACCCATGGCTGGGCTGGGGGAGGTTTTGCTGCTCCCCACATGGGGACAACCCCCAGTGACACCCCCCAGCAGCAGCCTCTGTCGTGCTGGTGGAGACAGGGCACAGTCCCGGGAAGGATGATCTGCTCCCTAGGCCAGCAAAGCACAGATCCCCAGACCCCACCCGGACCCTCCACTGGCATCTCAGTCCTCCCAGGAGCTTCTGCTGCTCCTTGCTCTCAGCCGTGCCGGAGCTCCCCGGGTGCCGGTGTCTGATTCCACGGCGGTGCCGGTGCGGCTGGGTCCCCACCCACGCAGCGCAGCAGCAGCCGGGGGAGAGAAAGAGAAGCAGAGCCACGGCCCGGCTGGGGGGGGAGGACACAATGGAGAGGCTCCTGCAGCCGTGGCAAAGCATGGGCAAGAGCCGGCAGAGCTACAGCAGCCCTGTGCCTGGCACTCCCCGGGAGATAGGGGTGGAGGTGGGGAGAGAAGTTTTGGCTTCAGCACCAGAATCGTGGAATGCATCAGGGTGGAAGGGACCCTCAGAAGTCAATCTCCCTGCAGGCAGCAGGGACACCTTCAACTAGGTAAGGCTGCCCAGGGCCACATCAGTTCTGGTCCTGAAGGTCTCCAGGGATGGAGCCTCCACCACCTCCCTGGGCAACCTGTTCCAGTGTCCCCCCAGCCTCCCTGTGCAGAACTTCCTCCTGATGTCCAACTAACCCTGCCCTGCTCCACTTTCAAACCACTGCCCCTTGTCCTATCCCCACAGCCCCTTCTGAGCAGTCCCTCCCCTTGTCTCCATCCTCTGTCCTTCCAGGAGAACTACCTCCAGCTCTCAGCCTCTTGCTGGGAGCTGATCTGTGAGTTGAGGTCACTCAGCAGCAGTCTCCCAAGGACAGGGTTGGGGTTTAGGTGCCTGCTCACACTCAGGTTGCTCCTGTGCTCGAGCCCAAGCTTTGGGGGAGCTCTCAGCACCTTCCATCCATGCCAGAGCCCCAGGCAGCAGGATGGCACAGAGCTCACCATGGGCTGGGGCAGCAGAGAAGAGAATGGAGCCAAAGTGCATCTTCCCCATGCTGGTGGGGCCGGACTGGGCAGCAGGGAGGTGGTGCACAAATCACCCCCTGGTCTGCAGCATGAGGAGGGAGGATGGCAAACAAAGGTGAGGAGAAACCACTGCAACCCCTCTCTGGGGTGGAGAGGAGGCTTGAGCCCACCTCGTCATCTGGCCGTCCTCTCCCACGGCCCTGCCCCACGGTGGGGGAAGGAGACTGGAGCAGGGACTCAGCACACCCAGGTGGTTTCTGTTACTCCTCAGATGCTGCTGAAACTTGACATTGTGTCACGAAACCTGCTAAGTGAGGAGCCCTGGGCAGGGAAGGGGAATCCCCTGGCTGCTCCCAGGAGGGCTCTGCCCATGGCCTCTCCTTCGCCCACAGCAAAGGCAGAGAGGCTGCTGCGCTTCCCAGGGTCCTGATGCTCACATCCTGATGCTCCACTTCAGGGCATGTTTGCAGATGGCAGCTCTCTGAGCCTCACCACCATCAGGATGTATTTATTTAGCTGTTCAGCCTGGAGAAGCTGGGAAAGTGCCCTGTTAACAGCACCCTCACATCCCAGCAGCCTTCAAGCCCCCAGCTCAGCCAGGCAAACCCCTGCTGTCTCCTGTCCCTTCCTCCCTTGGGACCTTTGGAGTGGGTGGGGGAGACTTTTCCCGTGCTGGTGGGGACACTGGCAGTTCTTCAGATGGGTGCTCCCTGTCCAGGGGCAACATTTCCCCTCAGGTTTGACAGCTGCCCTCATATCCTGCTGGTTCCAGCTGCTGGACACCCCTGCTTGTCATCCCGGCCAGCACCTACGGGCAAGGCTCCTGTCCTGGTCCCCTGCCCCACACCCAGCTCCAGTGACAGCTATTTCCTTTCCTCCTCTCTCTTCCTTTCTGCTCCTTCTCTCTTCTCCCTCCCCCCGTCCCCATCCCCCCTCCCCACAGCCTCCTGCCTGTGCTGGAGCTGCCTGCCCAGCCGGGGACCAGGCTCCCTTCAGCCTTCACTCACCAGGATCTCCCACCCCAACCCCTTTAACCTTCTCCCATCCATGAGCCGCCTCAGCCGGCAGCAACCTTCACCCCTGGGGCACCCCAGCAAGGGCACCCCGAGCGATGCCCCTTGGAGGAGGTGCTGAGCCGCTCTCTGGGTGCGGGGGTGGTTTTTCTTTCCATTCAGAGGAGATTCCCCAGCCCCCTCCCCCCGCCCCGATGAGCACCTTCAGAGGGTTTCCTGTTCGTGGGCGGATGCTATCCTGGGCTGGGGCTCCAGCGGTGGGGACACCCCCCTGGGGCTGGGGACACCACGTTACCTCCCCCAGCCTCCCCCAGCCGTTGAGGGCTCCCTCATGATCCCATGCCCTTTTTTGTTGTTGTTGTTGCTTTTAAGACAGCTTTTCCAAGCCCCCCAGGCAGGATTGCCCCCCCCCCCCCCCCAAAGCATTCCCAGGCTCTGCTGTGCCATGGGGACCATACCCGGGGGGTGAAGAGCACTCTCCACCTGGAGTGCCCAGGCTGGGATTTCTTTCCAACCAAGTCATCAAAACAGTATGATCTGGGGACAACCTTCCCTGACTCCTGGGAGGTGCCACAGGCTTGGAGTGGGCTGCACAACCTCCTGCTTCCCAGGGGTCCCAGCAGCACCCAGGAGGTTGCAGATGATGGGGTGGGAAGTGTGAAATGAGGGAGAGAAGCAGCATGGCAGTGGCAGGAGGTGGCCAGAGCATTCCTCACCTGGGGCTGTCACCTCTGATCCTGGGCAAGATGCTGTGGGTGCCCCTGCAGAGGGGGTTGGACTGGATGAGCTCCAGAGGTCCCTTCCCACCCCCACCATGCTGAGACTCAGGGATTCTGTGAAGGTAGGGAGGGGAATCACACTCTTGGCATCAGTTCTATCCCCACAGCTGGAAGAAAAAGAGCAAAACAGGTTAGGGAAGGGGACTCCTCACTGCCACCAGTGTCTCCCACTGCTGTGCTGGGTGTCAGTCCCCATGGGGCCACCCCATGGAGCAGGGCTGAACTTGGATCCATCATGCAGCTCCAGGTTGTGCCATGGGAGGTGCTGAAGCTCATAGCCAGCGATGAATTCTAACAATGAATGAAGATCACACAGCTTTCGAGGAGCTGCTGGTGCCATGCACTCATCCTTTGGTGGAGGAAGCATCAGGCACCAGCAGCACCTTCTGTGGGGTGGCTGGAGCCAGAGGGGAGCCCAGCTCTGCTGTGGGTGCTGCAGGGGGTGGCCAGGAAGGAGGAGACACTCTCAGAGGGGAGGGGGACAGTGTGGCCAAAGGGTCACCACTGGCTCAGCTGCTTGGAGAGCCCAAGGCAAGATCAATGCTTGCCCTCACTGAGAGCTCATCCCCGTGGCAGCTAGGCTGGTGCAGCATTGCTCACACTGGAAGAGAGCTAGAGAGAGTTGGAGAGAGATGGGAGACAACTGGAAAGGAAATGAGAGAGATCTGGGAGAGAACTGGGAGATAACTGGGAGACAACTGGGAGAGAGTTGGAAGAGAGCTGGAAGAAAGTTGGGAGAGAGCTGGGAGATAACTGGAAGGGAAATGAGAGAGATCTGGAAGAGAGCTAGGAGACAACTGGGAGAAAACTGGGAAACAGTTGGAAGAGAGATAGGAGAGAGCTGGAAGAGAGCTAAGAGAGCTGAGAGAGAACTGGAAGAGCACTGAGAGCGAGCTGGGAGAGATCTGAGAGCTGGGAGAGCAGTGGGAGGGAGCTGGGAACGAAGTGGCTGCACTGTGAGCTTTGGGCTGGTTTTAAACCCCAGAAATAAATGTAAAAAAAGGCTTTGGAGGCCTTTTTGCTCTCCACGGTGCTGTTGTTGCCCATAAATAATAATTAAAGGCCCATTTCCAGCCCAGGCCACTTGTTGGAAGGGTCCTGGCTGAAGCCAGGCACCAGCTGTGTGTGATGCAACACCATGTGGAACGCATCATGCAGGAAACCAAACACAACCCCCCCTGCCTCTACAAATCTGCAGCATTTCTCCTGCTCCCAGCCCCAGCCTGGGGGTCCAGCAGCCCCAGACGTCTGAGCTGGACCCAGCTCTGGGTGCTGAGCTGGGGACAGGGCAGGAGGCAGCTCCCTGCTCTGTGCCGGTTGAGCTCCAGGTCTGTGTGGATTCAATCCATTGCAAATCAGGACCTGGTGTTTGGCTGAGGACAAATAAACCTGCACAAGGCTGGCACAGCCCCTGCAGTGGAGCAGATGGGTCTGCTGGGCTTTTCCTGGAAGGCTCCCCCCTTGTTTCCTCCCCATCTTCCCCCCCCTCCAAGTTTGGCCCTGCCCTGGGGCCTTGCCGCCACGCCTCGGGTAGCCAAAATCTCTCAGTGTCTTCAGCAGGGCTCCTGCCACCCCCAGCTCCCCCCTCCCCCAGATTGCTGGAGGGATGCTGGGGGCTCCCTGGCTTAACCCCACCCACAACTGCGGGGGTTACCCTCCCACCCCCGAGCAGGTCCCCACTGCTACTCTCCAGGATGTCCATCCACAACCACCCTCCGCCCCCATCGCTCCCCAGCATCGCGGCCGCCCCATGCCCGGGGCCAGCCCGATCCCGGGGGCGCCTGACCTGCCTTTGAAACGGGGCTGCCAGAGTGGGAAGGTAAGAACGGGAAGGAAAAGAGGAGAAAGAGAAAGGGGTGGGGGGAAGCAACAAACGAAAACAAACACCAAACAAACCACCACAACAAAACCACCGACCCTCCCCCCCCCAAAAAAAAAACAAACCCAAACCAACCCCCAAAACAAACAACAACAACAACAAAACCCCCTCGGAGGCTGCAGTGGGAAATCAGAAGTCAGAGCTGAGGCATTTGGGCAGCCGGGGCTGGAATGTCTGACTCACACTGTGACTAAATGCAAATCCGAGCTCCAGCTCGCTCCTTAAAGTCCCCGGGATCCAGCACCAAGCCTCCAGCTCCCACCCAGCCCCCTCACCCCCGAGCGTCCAGGTGAGGTGGCCTGAGCCTGCCCACACACTCTCTTGGTGGCTCTGGGGACAGACACCTGCAGGAGATACCTCCATGGTGATGGGCAACACGCTGCACCTCCTGGGCTGCCCCCTGCAACTGGAACTGAGGGAGAGCCCAGGGTCAGGACAGCACCCCCAGACCTCGGCTCGGGGCGGGGGGGGGAGATGCTCACTGGGCCTGTGCTTTGCTGTCCCCCACGCTGAGGGGACCTCCTCAGGCTGCTGTGATTCGGGGACAGGGAAGGGTCTTTGTGCAGCCACCAGCCTCACTGGGTGGCTTCAGCCCATCCACCTCCTCTGCACCAGGTGTCAGGTCCCTCATGGTTCTGGTGGCTGTCACATGGTGTCCTCAGTCGTTAACAGAGGGCAGGAGTCTGGGTCCCAAAGGAGGACAGGTCCCAGCAGCATACCCAGGGAACCACATCACGCCCTGGAAAGCTCGAAGGAAATTCCAGGGAAGCAGGGATTTTGCTCCAGTGTCTTTGTTTTGAAGCCTGTTTGGTTGCCCAGCCCTGAACTGAACTTTCATTCATTTTCAGTGTTGTAGGAGGGGGTGGGAAGCTCCCTGGGCAGTGGCAGTGGCTGCTGTCCCACAGCCCCTGCTGCAGCCAGAGCCTCCCCCAGGCATTGCTGCAATACTTGGGCTGGACCAGCCCAGCACTTCCAGCCTCTCCTGGCCAAGAACTGCAGTGAGCCTTTCCCACACCCTCCACAACTGCTGGGAGATGACATTAGGACAGGAGCAGGCCAGGGCTGGGGCTCAGAAACTGAACCACCTGCCCTGAAGCTGCTTTTAAGCAAGTCTCATCCATCCTGATCCAGGTCCCAGACCTTTCCTCAGCACCAGCAGCACTTTCCCTGCAGACAGTGATGGACACTGCACCTCCTGGGGGAGAAATGAAATGGCCTGGCTGGTTTTTGGCTCTGGGAAGGAGGCTGGGACATAAAGCAGCTCCCCTCCACCAGCTCTGGCAGGTTTCTGCTGCAAAGTTTCCAACTGGTTCAGGGCTCCCCTGCCTGGGAATGCTGGCAGGGGGCTGACACACCACTGTCATATGCCCCAGCCCCAGCATGGAGGGACCTCTGGAGATCATCCACTCCAAGCCCCCTGCCAAAGCAGGGCACCCACAGCAGCTTCCCAGGAGCACAATGGCCGGGGGGGGTGGAAGCTCCCCACACCAGGAGACTCCACAACCTCTCTGGGCAGCCTGCTCCAGGCCTCTAGACCAAAGAGATTTCTCCTCCAGTTCAGGTAGAACCTCCTGGGCTCCAGTTTGTGCCCCTTGCCCCTTGTGCTGTCCCTGGGCACCACTGAGCAGAGTCTGGCCCCAGCCTCTTGCCCCCCACAGCTCCTTTATCTCTTGCTGAGCCTTGCTTAGCTCCCCTCTGGGGCTGCTCTCCTCCAGGCTCTCAGCCCCAGGGCTCTCAGCCTTTGCTCCTCACAGAGCACCTCTGGACCTGCCAGCATGGACAGGTTCACCACCAGCTACCAGGGCCACAAAGCCCTTCTCAAAGACAGCAAATGCTTTTGGAACAGGGTCACTTTCTCCATGGAGGAAGCATTGCATGGGTGGCTGCTGCTCTTTTTAGCAAGGCTTGGCCAGGAGCTGAGCCCTAGGGAATACAGCTGCCTGTGGGGAAGGTCTCCATGCCCTCCTTCAGCTGGTGCCTGCTCTGGACATCGAGCATCACCAGCTCTGAGGCTTGCAGGAGCCATTGTGAAACTGTTTTATTTCAGCCACAGCTCTTGG
>JAAWVA010000037.1:6453105-6551839 GCA_015227895.2 Colaptes auratus
AGTTGCTGTTTCTAGCCCAGATGCCTTCCAGAGCCTTCCTTGTCCTCTCCCTTGGAGCCTCGGAGCCCCTCCGGCTCTGGATGCTTCCTGAGCAGGGCTGCAGGGAAGCAGTGGAAGGGGTTGGTGATGGCCTGGGCTACCTCCTGTCCTCTCCCTTGGCAGGGCTGGCAGCAGGGAGGTGCTGCTCTCCTTGTGCTGGCTGTCCAGGAAAGCTCCACGGGGAAGCATGAAGCTGATCCAAGCGGAGGACGCTGGCCTGGGAATGCCACTCCGAGGGGAACAGTTTGGAGTGGAAAAGGAGTGCTGAATTGTGGCCTCTGGGGTTTCCCCGTGCTCTTCACAGCTGCTTCTGCTTTCCAGGTTTCTTGTGGTGCAGAGCACTAGGTGTGGGTCAGGAAGTGGAGGAGTGTTGATGAGGTCCCAGGCTTTGGGGAGAGCAGATGCTCCGGGAAGGGCCTGGGAGTTGAGGCAGCTCAGGGTACTGATGCCCAGAGCCAGGAGCTCACAGCAGGCTTCTGGGGTCCTCTCTAGAATGCTTGTTAGAATTGGAGATGCTTTGGAGCAGGCACTTAGCTTGGTTCATGTAAGAGTTGGTCCCAAAGCCTTCTCAGTAGGGTGATTTCAGGAGCTCCTCCATCCAAGAAGATTCCTGTGCCAGCTGCTGGGCTGCCTCCTGCTTGTTCTTGCTCCTCTGAGGTTTCCAAGCTGCTGTTTCCCTGGCTGGGGCACCCTTCTGCTGGCTGCTTCCCATCCCAGACACTTGATTCTTTCCTTCCCTGGCTGGAATCTGCAGGCTGTGATCTTCCCAGTAAAGCTCTGGTGTGATTGCTGGGAGCAGTGGCAAAAGCTGAGCCTGGATGGCAGTGGAGAATTCCACCTTGTGCCACCCACTGTGAAACCACTGCAGCTTGGGGCCTCTGAGAGCAGGACATAGGATCACAGAGTCACAGACTGGTTTAGGTGGGAAGGGACCTGCAAAACTCATCCAGTCCAACCCCCTGCAGCCAGCAGGGACATCCCCAACCAGAGCAGGTTGCTCAGAGCCCCAAACAACCTGACCTGCACTGGTGCCAGGGATGAATCCCCTCCCTGCCCCTGCTGCCCACACTGCTGGGGATCAGCCCAGGACAGGGCTGGGGCTGGGCTGGCACAGCTTGGTGCTGGCTCAGCTCCAGCTCTGCACCCCCAGCACCCCCAAGTCCTTCTCCTCAGACCTGCTCTCCAGCCCTTCATCCCAGCCTGGAATGATATCAAAGGTTTCCCCAACCTGGTTGCAGGACCTTGCACTGGGCCTGTGAACCACATGAGGCTCTCCCAGGCCCATTTCTCAAGCTTGTATCATCAGCTTTGATTTAAGGTCTGCAAAGGTTTATGGGGTAGATGGTGCAGAGCCCATCAGGCAAGGTCTCACCAGCCTCTTGACCTCAGTAGAAGTCAGGGATGGTTATACTGTGGTTTCAGGCTGTCAGCTAGGCTCCTAGACCATGCTTCTAATCACACCTTGGCCAGAGGACACCAAAAACATGCTCCAGCCCCTTGCACCTGGCTTCCCTCTGTCTTTCTCCTCAGGACTGCTCTCCAGCCCTTCAACCCCAGCCTGGATTGCTGGCAGGGTTTGCCACTGGCAAGGAGATCCAGGCTTGAGCAAGTCCTGGAGCCCCCTGCCTCTTGCAGCCCTCCTGGTTCAGCTCAGAAGCAGAGGACATCACTTCTCCCCCAGCTCACTTTGGCTTCTTGAAAGCAGGGTGGGGTTTTGGTTCTGTTTTCTTTAAATAATTCTCTTAAAAGCTTTTCCCCAGAGTAGAAAACTGAAAGATTAGAGGGAGGTTGTGGTTTGGAACAACTGTTGTAAAGACTTCTTTGTGCTCCAGTGTGCAAGGAGCTGGTGAGCCCAAGTGCTTGTTGCAGGAGCTGGCTGGGGTGGTAGCTGGGGATGGGATTCATAGAGTGGGTTGGGTTGGAAGGGACCTTCAAGATCAACCAGTCCCAACCCCCTGCCATAGGCAGGGACACCTCCCACCAGCCCAGGTTGCTCAGGGCCTCATCCAGTCTGGCCTTGAACACCTCTGGGGCAGCTACAGCCTCCCTGGGCAACCTGTTCCAGTGTCTCCCCACCCTTACTGCCAAGGAGGAGAAAGTTCTTCACTGAGAGAGTTGTCAGCCATAGGAATGTGCTGCCCAGGCAGGTGGTGGAGTCACCATCACTGGAGGTGTTCAAGAGGGGGTTGGATGTGGCACTTGGTGCCATGGTCTAGTAGTCAGGAGGTGTTGGGTGACAGGTTGGACTTGATGGTCTTTGAGGTCTCTTCCAACCTTATTGATTCTATGTATTTCTTCCTCATCTCCAGTCTCTCTCTGCCTTCCTTAAGCCTCAGTCCCTCCCCTCCTGTCCTGTCACCATCACTGCTCTGATCTGTGCCACTCTGTGCCACGAGAAGCTGCCTCAGCTGTGGGCTCTGCTGCTGCATTTCCAGCTCTGCCCTGCTTTTGGGCACGTCTCCTCCTCGGACAATGGCAAGGAGCAGTTTTGTTCCCGAGAGAAGCTTTGAGATTCACTTGTATAAAGTGCTTTGAGATCTGCAGATAAAGGAGAGTGAGACAATGAGCAGTGCCCAGGCTGTGCCAGGGAAATGCCCTGTGTCCCATGGCAGGACTGGGTGGAGATGGCTTTTGTCAGAGGGCAAACAGCTGCTCCAGAGCCACTGCTGCAGACCTGGGAGCCCTGAGAGCAGCAGGGGTGCAGCTCAGCCCTCACCCTGCCCTTTAGAAGGGTTTGTGTTGAGGAGAGAACATCAGGGCTCAGGGCAACACCAAGGCATACTGGGGAGGTTTTGCCCATGCTCCCATGGCCCAGCTGCTGGCCCAGGGCTCACAGAATCACAGCATGGCAGGGTTGGAAGGGACCTCTGGAGAGCATCTAGTCCAGGGGCACCTGGAGCAGCTCACACAAGAACATGTCCAGGTGGGCTTTGAATGTCTCCAGAGATGGAGACTCCACCACCTCTCTGGGCAGCCTGCTCCAGGGCTCCACCACCCTTCAGTCACAGAAGTTCCTCCCCATGTTCAGATACAACTTCTGCTGGGCAAGTTTGTGCCCACTGCCCCTTGTCCTGGCACTGGGCACCCCTGAACGGAGCCTGGTGCCACCCTGCTGACAGCCCCCCTTGAAGTATCGCTCAGCATTGGTGAGATGACCTTCAGGCTGCTCTTTTCCAGCCTAAAGCCCCAATTCTCCCAGCCTGTCTCCGCCAGAGATGTTCCAGTCCCCTCACAGCATCTTTGTAGCCCTGGGAGCCAACCTGCTCCGGAGGAGATGCTGCCGAGCCGCTCTCCTCATCCACCCGCCTGGTGAGCTCAGTGCACTCCAGAAACCTCCTTAGCTTCCTCGGAACTGCCTTCCCCTGTCCTCAGAGTGACCTCCTTTCGAGTCCCCCAGACAAAGGCAGGCAGGGGTGGGCAGGGACGGAGGAACCGGGAGCTGCGCTCCTCCCCGGAGCTCCGGGCGGCGTGGGAGGAGCGCGGCGGGCTCGGACCGCTCGGCACGGGGCTGCGGGGGCTCCTCGGCGGTCATGGCATCCCAGAACAAGCTGCTTTGGGGTAGGTCTCGCTGCCAGGCGTCTGGTGAGGCTGGGACGGCGTGGCAGAGGGCAGGAGCCTGGGGCGTGAGCTTTTAGCAGAGGAGTTGGGAGTTGTGCCCCTGAGGCGCTGGGAGGCAGGAGGGCTGCGGTGCCCGGCGGGATGGCTGCAGGAGCCCTCTCCTCCGCCCCACGCTCCCCACTGCCTGCGTGGTGCTTTTGGGAAGGAGCAGAGGCTGCTGAGTCCTGCCCCGGGACACTGGATCCTGTCTGAGGAGCGAGATGTGCAAGAGAGCTCCGCTGCTGCTGCTTCCTGCCTGCCCCTGGAACACAGGCTGGGAACGGCAGCCACGGCCGGCAGGGGAGCTGGGCGCCAGGAGGGGAGCTGGGAGTAAGGAGAGGAGCTGGGCACCACGAGAGGAGCTGGGCACCACGAGAGGAGGTGGGCACAAGGAGAAGAGGTGGGCACCACGAGAGGTGCTGGGCACAAGGAGAGGAGCTGGGCACAAGAGAGGAGCTGGGCATGAGGAGAGGAGTTGGATGAGAGAAAGTGGGCATGAGGAGGAGAGTTGAGTACCAGGAGAGGAGCTGGGCACAGGGAGAGGAGCTGGGTATGTAGCTGCAGGCCAGCTCCAGATCACAGTGGGAGGCTCCTGAGGGAGCTGGTGCCCCGTGGTCCCCGTGCTGTAAGCAGTAGCTGAGGTGGTGAACTGCTGTAGCTGGGTGGGTGATGTGACCTGGGTGCAGGGCTTGCTTGCCCTGCAAGGGGTTTGTGAGGTGGTTTGCATTTCCAGCAGGTTTAGAAAGGAGCTGAAGGCTTGCCCAGCTCTCTCTTGCTTTAATTGGAGTGGCTGCTGCGTGTCTGGGTTTAACTTGAGAGGAGCCAGTTGAGCTGAAGCACTGCAAACGGTGCCTGCTTTGAAATGAGGGGGGCCCCGGGGCCCCTGCTCTGCTGGCTGCCCCAGACTCCTCCTAGTTTTAAATCAACGTGGACTTGCTGAAGTGAGGCAGTAGCTGTGTGCTTCATCGTGGACAGGGTTCCCCTTGGGATGCCAGGGAGCAGCTGAGGCTTTGGAATGCTGCTGAGATAAGGGGGAAATTGGGCAGGATGGGCAAAACTCTGCAAGCTCAGAATTAGCTTCCCATGAGAGAGCTAAACCTCCGTGCCAGAGGTCATCAGAGGTAGATGTGAGCTCCTTGTGCTGCTCAGAGCACTGTGGGGAGGAGCTGGGCAGCCAAACTCTGGAGTGTGATGGATCCTGGGCACCTGGGTGGTTTACAGCTGGTCTGTTGTCCCTTTGATGCTGTGTGGGGTTGAGGGGCTCCAGTGGAGCAGCTGTCCCCAGGTGGTTGTCCCTTCCAGCCTCTGACCAGCATGTCAGGACCTCTGCTGCAGTGTCAGAAGCAAGCAGGGCTCACATCCCCTGGAAGGCAGAGGTGTGGAGCTGTGGTTTTGCAAACAGCTGAGCCTGAGATCTTCCTCTTCCTGTCCATGCTGGCCTGCCCCATCTTGGGGGCTTCTGGGGCACGTTGTGCTCCAAATGGGGAACCGATTTTGGCTGGGTTTCCTGCTCTCTTACATGTTCAGCAGCCTCTGGAAAGTCCAGGGAGCCCCAGCCCTTACTTGTGATGAATGCAGGTTGAGAAGAGCCCTTCCCTTCAGAGCAGGGAGTGCTGCAGTGCCCTGAGCCTCCTCAGGAGCCCTGTGCAGTGAGGAGCTGGTGGGAGCTTGGTCTGTGGCTGGTGTGGCCCAGGGTCCTCCCAGGAGCAGAGGCTTGAGCTGCTGGCAGAGCTTTGTGTGCTGAAGGCAGTGATGGCTTTGGTCCTTCACCTTCTCCTTGTAGCACTGAGGCTAGAGGTGGCTTCTCCCCTCCATTTTTAGCCAGATGTGGTTTTCTTCCCAAGTGCTGCTGGCAAATGCAGCTGCAGAGCAGCAGCTTCTCACCCGGCGTGGCTCAGCTCTCAGCATCCCAACCAACTGGGGAGCTCCAGGTTCTAAGCCCTTTCAGACAACCAAAGCTTCTGCATTTAGGAGTTGGGCACCGAGCAGCTCTTTGTTTAGGGAGGAAAGAAGCCCTCTGAGCTGCTTGCAGTTAAGAGAAAGCAAAGGTTAAGCAAATTATCAGAGGAACTGTTGGTCCTGGGGAGGAGAAGTGTTGCTGCTTGTCCAGACAGCAGCCCCAGAAAGCAGAAGGTCCTGTGGAGGAGCCACAGAAAAGATCACAGAATGGTTTGGGTTGGAAGGGACCTTGAAGATCATCCAGTTCCAACCCTCTGCCATGGGCAGGGACACCTCCCACTACACCAAGTTGCTCCAGGCCCCATCCAACCTGGCCTTGAGCACTGCCAGGCTTGGGACCTTCACAGCGTCTCTGGGCAAGCTGCTCCAGTGCCTCACCACCCTCACGGGGAAGGATCCCAGAGGTCTCTTGTCCCCAGCTTGTCCCTCTGACTTGCACACTGTGCTGATGTGAGGAGCACTCAGAGGGCTCAGGTGTGTTGTGTGGAGCCAGGCTGGACACTTGTGTGGGTTTGGCCATCCTGGTTCCAGCCCTTCCTAGCAGCACCACAAGCCCGGGGATGGCTCTCTGCATGCCCAGGGAAGGGTGAAGGATGTCAGTGAGTGAGGTCTTGCTCCTTAATGCTGTAAGAGGCAGAAGAACCAAAGCTGCCTGCAGGAGACCTTTGTGAGGCTGCCTAGGGAATGTGCAGTGAGTTCTTCCCAGGGCTTGTTCTGTTGCTCAGCAGGAGGGATCAGAGCCAGCAGGACCAGCTCCTGCCGGCTGGCGCCGAGCGATGCTGAAGTTGCACCCAGGAAATGGTTGGCAATGTGCAGGCAGGAAAGGAGGGTTGGTTGGTCCCAGAAAAGAGAGGAGCTGTGTGGCATGGTGAGTGCCATCTGCTGGCACCTCTGCCCTGGCATTGGGAGGTTTGCCCAGGGAGAGCTGAGGTGAAGGTCAGCAGCGTTGGACCCCTGTGGGGCTTATGGAGGGAGGGCTCCATGTGCCCATCCTGCTGTGATGGGATGGTAAGGATGAGCTTCTCCTCTGCTCCTTCAGCAGTGTCCTCATTGTCCAAGCAAGGTGCACTGCAGGAGGAGCCCAGAAGTAGGCACAGCCAGGCTGGAGCTGGATACTTCACATGGCACCTCCAGGACTGGTGACTGTGGGATGACTCCCTGCTGCCGTTGGCAGGAGCTGTGCCACTCCCTGTTCCTGTCCCCTCTGTTCTTCTCTCCTCCCATGAGCTGCCCCACACCCTGAACCAGGGGGAGATGCTTAAAAACCCTGGCCACCCCCTGGTCCCTGTGCCAGCCTTTGGGCTGATGTCCTGCTGGGAAATGGCTGCTGGGATCTGCTTTTATGGACAGAGGGAACCCAGGTGCAAGGAGCAGAAGTTCCTTGGTGTCTCCTGGCCAAGGTGTGATTAGAAGCATGGTCTAGGAGCCTAGCTGACAGCCTGAAACCACAGTATAACCATCCCTGACTTGTACTGAGGTCAAGAGGCTGGTGAGACCTTGCCTGATGGGCTCTGCACCATCTACCCCATAAACCTTTGCAGACCTTAAATCAAAGCTGATGATACAAGCTTGAGAAATGGGCCTGGGAGAGCCTCATGAGGTTCAACAAGGCCAAGTGCAAGGTCCTGCAACCAGGTTGGGGCAACCTTTGATATCAGTCCAGGCTGGGGATGAAGGGCTGGAGAGCAGGTCTGAGGAGAAGGACTTGGGGGTGCTGGGGGTGCAGAGCTGGAGCTGAGCCAGCACCAAGCTGTGCCAGCCCAGCCCCAGCCCTGTCCTGGGCTGATCCCCAGCAGCAGGGGCAGGGAGGGGATTCTGCCCTTCTGCTGTGCTCTGCTCAGACCCCCCTGCAGTGCTGGGACAGCCCTGGAGGCCTCAGCTCAGCACAGACAGGGACCTGGTGGAGCAGGGCCAGAGGAGGCCACAGCAGTGCTGGCAGGGCTGGAAGCCCTCTGCTGGGAGGCCAGGCTGAGAGTTGGGCTCGGGCAGCCTGGAGAGAAGGCTCCAGGGAGACCTTCTGGTGGCCTTGCAGTGCTTGAAGGGCTGAGCAGAAAGCTGGGGCTGCAGAAGGGTGGAGGTTTGGCTCCTGGGAGTGGTGCTTCCTAGGAGCAAGTAGATGGAATAGAGCCCAGGTGAGTGCTGTTGGAATAATCGATGGCACAGCCAATCAGAGAAATATTTGGCAGAGCTCTAAGTAGGTCACAGCTGTCCTTAAAATGTTCTTCAGGTAAGCTCTCTCCATGCTGGCTTGTGCTGCCCACATCCTGTGAGTTGGGTGCCCGGCAGGGCAAAGTGCTTGGCTGGACAGGCAGTTACCCCCAAAACTCTGCACCTTCTGCCCTGCTGGGGTCTGGGTTTGCTTTAGGGGTGCCTCGGGAAGCCTGGCTTGGGTGGATGTTCAGCCTGGAGAGGAGAAAGCTCCAGGGAGAACTTAGAGAAGCCTTCCAGTACCTGAAGGGCTCCAGGAGAGCTGGGGAGGGACTTTGAACAAAAGCCTGGAGGGACAGGACAAAGGGTGATGGCTTCAAGCTGGAAGAAGCTGTGTTCAGCTGAGACATTAGGGAGAAATCCTTCCCCCTGAGGGTGGTGAGACACTGGAACAGGTTGTCCAGGGAGGCTGTGATGGTTCCAAGGCTGGAAGTGTTCAAGGCCAGGCTGGATGAGGCCTTGAGCAACCTTGGCTGGTGGGAGGTGTCCCTGCCCATGGCAGGGGGTTGGAGCTGCATGAGCTGAAGGTCCCTTCCCTGTTCTGTGATTACTGTCTGAAGTTTGCAGTCCTGCAGTGTCAGTGCTGGGACTGCCCCTGCGGGGGGGCTGTTTGGCATCAGGCTGCTTTGGGTGGCCTCTCTCTTGCCTCCAGCTTGCTGCCAGGCTCAGGATGGCAGCTGTGAGCCTGCTGCACAGGAGAAGGCACAAAGAGGAAACTTTGCTGCAGCCACCACGGCCTCCACGTTATTTGCAAACAAGAGCTGGAGCGAGGGCTTGGCCCGGCCCCGGGGGAGGGAGGCAGGGAGGGAGGGAGGAGGGAGGAGGGAGGCGGCAGGCAGGGAGGGAGGGAGGCAGCAGGCAGGCAGGCAGGGAGGCAGCAGGCAGGCAGGGAGGCAGCAGGCAGGGAGAGGCAGGCAGGGAGGGAGGTAGGGAGGGGGCAGGCAGGGAGGGAGGTAGGGAGGTGGGAGGCAGGGAGGGAGGCAGCAGGCAGGAGGGAGGCAGCAGGCAGGGAGGGAGGGAGGCAGCAGGAAGGGAGGGAGGCAGCAGGCAGGGAGGCAGCAGGGAGGCAGGGAGGGAGGCAGCAGGCAGGGAGGCAGCAGGCAGGGAGGCAGGGAGGGAGCAGCAGGCAGGGAGGCAGCAGGCAGGTGCTGCTGGGAACACTTTGTTTGGGAAAGTTTTTCTCATTGTGTCGAACAATTCTTCTGAGATGATCCTTCCTGTGGGCTGAATCATCGTCTGGAGAACGTCTTGGCTCCCCCAGCCAGCCCCACGGCCCCATCCTGTGCGGGCTGGGGCATCCTGTGCTGCTGCCTCTTGGCAGCTCAGCACCCTGCAGGACTGAGGGTCGCACAGAGCGCTCCTGGCTGGGGTTTGCCTCAGCTTTCCTCTGCCCTCGGGGTCTGGTTTTTCCCCTTGCCCCGAGGACGTTTGCAGGGTGAGTGCTGCTCATTAGCAGTGGAGCAGAGCAGTCATTAGCCAGGGTGGGTCAGCAGGTCGAGGGAGCTTCTCCTTCCTTACTGGGGAGGCCACCTCTGGAGTCCCTGGGTCCAGTTCTGGGCTCCCCATTTCCACAGAGCCAGGGAACTGCTGAAGAGAGTCCAGGGGAGGCTGCAGAGCTGCTGAGGGGCCTGGAGCAGCTCTGTGAGGAGCAAAGGCTGAGAGCCCTGGGGCTGAGGGCCTGGAGAAGAGCAGCCCCAGGGGGGAGCTGAGCAATGCTCAGCAAGAGCTAAAGGAGCTGTGGGGGGCAAGAGGATGGAGTGCACCCCCTGTCAGTGGTGCCCAGTGCCAGGACAAGGGGCAATGGGCACAAGCTGGAACTCAGGAATTTTCATCTGAGCAGGAGGAGCAAGTTGTTTGGTGTGAGGCTGCTGGAGGCCTGGAGCAGGCTGCCCAGAGAGGTTGTGGAGTCTCCTGGTGTGGAGAATTTCCAACCCCCCTGGGCATTGTGCTGCTGGGCAGGCTGCTGTGGGTGCCCTGCTGGAGCAGGGGGCTTGGAGTGGGTGAGCTCCAGAGGTCCCTTTCAAACCTCCACCATGCTGGGATTGTGGAATCTCTGTTAAGAGAAGGCTTAGAGATCACCTAACCCTGTGCTCCTGTGGGTGTGTGCCTGGCCCCAGGTCATTTCTCCACTTTTTTGGATGCAGCCTTTAATTTGTCTAATTTTTAACCACCTTTGGCCTCCCTGCCTTTGGCTCTCAGCGTGACACAGGGCTGGAGGGCTGGCAGGGCTCACGTCTGCATGGCTGCAAGGAGCCTGGGCAAGCTGTGTTTGCTCTGAAATCTCTCTCCCTTGCCAACCTTGGGATGGTTTTTTTGGGGGGGGGCAGGTTATCATCAAACAGCTTTTTTTGGGGGGGGGGGGGGTGGGTTGGTTGATTTGGTTTGGGGTTGGGGTTTTTCCCCCCTGGTTTCTTGCTAGGAACACGAGGAGGGGAAGATTGCTGCTGCCTAGCACAAGGACAGGCAGCCTGGAATTTGATTTTACATTGCAAATGAAACAGGAGTTGGAAAGATGCAAATCAGGGAGGAAATGGAGGGTTGTGGTGGTGAGGGAAGTGTTGTGGGGGGTGTGTGTGTGCCTATTCCATGCAAATCACACAAGTGCTGTGAAACCCAAAAGGTCAGTTCCTGGTGTCTCAGGGGTCCCTTCAGGAGCTGACCTGTTGGGTTTCGTCCCTGGCTGGCATCTCACTTGCAAGGTTGCTGATCCTGGAAGCACTCAGAAATCCTGCAGGCACTCATAGACTCACAGAATGGGTTGGGTTGGAAGGGACCTTAAAGGTCATCCAGCTCCAAGCCCCTGCCATGGGCAGGGACACCTCCCACCAGCACAGCTTGCTCAAGGCCTCATCCAACCTGGCCTTGACCACCTCTAGGCAGAGGACATCCACAGCCTCCCTGGGCAGCCTGTGCCAGGCTCTCCCCACCCTCATTCTCAAGAATTTCCTCCTCATCTCCAGTCTCAATCTTTCCTCTCCCAGCTCAAAGCCATTGTTCCTCATCCTGGCACTCTCAGCCCTTGTCCCTCCCCAGCTCTCCTGGAGCCCTTCAGTTCCTGGAAGGCTGCTCTGAGGTCTCCCTGGAGCCTTCTCTTCTCCAGGCTGAACAGCCCCAACTCTCCCAGCCTGTCCCCACAGGGGAGGTTCTGCAGCCTCTGATCCTCCCTGTGGCCTCCTCTGGAGCCTCTCCATCAGCTCCAGGTCCTTCCTGTGCTGGGGGCCCCAGAACTGGAGGCAGTGCTGCAGGTGGGGTCTGAGCAGAGCAGAGGGGCAGAATCCCCTCCCTGTGCTGCTGCTCTCCCTGCTCTGGCTGCAGCTCAGCACTCAGCTGCCTGCTGGGCTGCCAGGGACCAGTGCTGGCTCCTGGGGACTTTGTCACCAGCTGACACCCCCAAGGCCTTCTCCTCAGGGCTGCTCTCAGCCACTCCTCACCCAGCCTGGACTTGTGCTGGAGATTGCCCTGAGCCAGCTGCAGGAACCTTGCCCTTGGCCTTGTTGAACTCCATGGGGTTGGCTTGGTCCCACCTCTGCAGCCCATCCAAGTCCCTCTGGCTGGATCCCTTCCCTCCAGTGTGTCAACAGCACCACACAGCTTGGTGTCATCTCAGTCTTGCTGAGGTTGCAAGTTTCTTGTGGGCTTGAAGCTGGATGCTCCTGAGTGGCAGGAGGCTGCTTGTCAGGTCAGTGATGCAGCTCCTCATAGCTCCCTGTATTTAACATTTAGTTAAGAGAATTAAACATTGACATTGCTCTCCTGGAACAGCAGCATGCTGGAAGCCTTCAGGGGAGGGTTGGGTTGAAGGATTGCTGGAGAGGTGACAGTGGGACATGGCTGGTGTCCAGGGCTGTGTTTCTCTGCAGGGAGATTTGGCAGCCCTCAGGTGCAGCTTGGGGTTGTTCCTCAGTCTGCTGGCACAAAGCACTTCAGGGAGGGCTTTTCCTCCATGAAAGTGAGGTCCCACAGTGGTCAGATCTGAGGCACCTCCTTGTTCTTCTGCAGGATTAAGCTTGACATCAGCTGCACCAGCAGCTGCAAGTGGCTCATGGAAGCACAGAATGGTTTGGGCAGGAAAAGCCTTCTGAGATCATCCAGTCCAACACCAACCCAACCCCACCATGGCCCCAAGTGCCATGGCCACACATCTCTTGACACCTCCAGGCATGGGGACTCCACCACCTCCCTGGGCAGCCTGTGCCAAGCCCTGACCACTCTGGCAGCAAAGAAATGTTTCCTCCTCTCCGACCTAACCCTCCCCTGGCACATTTCAGGCCATTTCCTCTCCTTCTATCACCTGATCCTGGGGAGCAGAGCCCAACCCCCACCTCCCTGCAGCCTCCTCTCATCTCCATTGTCTGCTCACCCCCAGAGCTTGGGGCAACCTCTTGTGCTCCTTCCACCCTCCCTGGTCCCTGCAGCCCCGTGTTGCGCCATGGTGCAGTGGGGCACAGGGCTGCCCGATGGGTGCCAGCAGGGTTCTCACAGTGTGTGTCCATTGCCATCTGCAGGGAGGGTGGCAGAGCTGCTCCTCCACAGCACCACCTTGATCCGAGGTGGTGGCAGAGAAGGGACCTCTGTGGCCCCTGCCACGGCTCTGACTCACACCAGTGTTTGTCTTGGTCCAGTCCCCTGCGCTTTCATCCCTTAGGCCTTCCTGGCTTCCTGCTTTTGGCAGAGCGTGGCAGGGCTGCTGGCCTTGGCTGGAGGCTGGGGACAAGGGGCTTGGCTCGTCCTGGAGGGGCTGAGGGCACGGTGGGGCTGTCCCTCAGGCTGGTGACCCTTTGAAGGCGCAGCCTGCTCGGGCCCCGCGCTCTCCTCCGTCCCCTCCTCGCGCTGCCGCGTTGTGCTGGTGTTTGGTCATCGCTCAGCCTTTGTTTTTACAGCTGGGGGAAGTGTTTGGAGCTTTCAAGTTTATTTTCTTCCCTCTGGTTGTCGTCACAGGTTTGTTTTCTTTCTCCCTGTGGCATCTTGCTGGCTTTCCATGGGCTGGGAGGTAGGAAGCATCCCTGCCCTCCATGCCTTTCACCGGAGGGAGCAGGTTCCCTGCCTGTGCTTGGGAGGCCCCATGGCCTCCAGACCTTCACTTGGCCTCTCCAACTTTTTGTTAGTTTAATACATCCTGCCCAGTTGGGCCTGGCCTCCAGGAGAGGACCTCTTTGGACAACTTGGTCCAATGCCTCACAGCTCCACAGCTTGCATTGGGTTGGCAGGGAGCCTCCAAGGGCATTTTGTCCAAGCCCCTGCAGGCAGCAGGGACAGCTCCAGCCAGAGCAGGCTGCACAGGGACACAGCCAGGCTGAGCCTGAGGGCTCCAGGGATGGAGCCTCAACCACCTCCCTGGGCAACCTGTGCCAGGGTCTCCCCACCCCCACTGTGCAGAACTTCCTCCTGATGTCCAACCTAACTCAGCCCTGCTCCACTTTCAAACCACTGCCCCTCAGCCTCTCCCCACAGCCCCTTCTGAGCAGTCCCTCCCCAGCCTGCCTGCAGCTCCCCTGCAGATCCTGAAATGCAGCTCTGAGGTCTCCCCTCACTGCCCTCCTGGGGAAGAGTTTCTTCCTCTTGTCTCATCTCAATCCTTCTTCTTCCAGAGCAGATTGAGACTGGAGATTAGGGAGAAAAATCTTGACAGTGAGGGTGGGGAGAGACTGGCACAGGGAGGCTGTGGCTGCCTCCTGCCTGGAGGTGTTCAGGGCCAGGCTGGATGAGGCCTTGAGCAAGCTGTGCTGGTGGAGGTGTCCCTGCCCGTGGCAGGGGGTTGGAACTGGGTGACCTTTAAGGTCCCTCCCAACTCAAGGCAGCTGGGGAGTCACTGTCCCTAGAAGTGTTCAAAATCCTTGGAGATGTGGCACTCAGGGCAGGGTTTAGTGGAGACCTGGCAGTGCTGAGTGAACAATGAGACTCCATGGTCTTGGAGCTCCAGCCTCAGTGCCTCCCTGATTGTGTCCTGGAATTCCTTGAATTTGCCTGTTGGGATTTTTTCCCAGACCCTCCTCACCCCTCTGCTGGATGCTGTTTTGAGCACTTAGTTGTCTCTTCTGGTGCATTTCTGGGATCTCACTCCAGCACACCCTCCCAAAACCTACCTTGGAGCCAGCCCCATCCTTTGAGAGCAGTTGCAGCCCCCCATGGGCTGTGACCTTGGAGGGAAGCAGTGTCCTGACCCACAGCAGGAGCTGGGACAGCAGCTTCAGGTGGGAACTCCACCTGCATCATCTCCCAGACCCTCTTCCAAGAGAGCAGCAGGAACTAAAGTACCTCTTGGGCCCTTTCCCCCCTCTTTCTGGTTTGGTTTTTCTTTAGTGTGTTGGCTGTGGATCTGATTTCTCTCCTTACTCCTTCCTCACCCAAAGCCAACAGGCAATGGATCATTTTTTCCCTGCTCCCATTTCCCCCCCAGCCCCAAACGTTTCCCAAAGCCCAGCTCTGAGTGTGGATTGTGCAGAAACTGCTGAACCAGAACGTGGTGCAGGAGATGCCAGAGCAGATGCTGAGCAGAGGAATTAATGATCACCAAAGTGGTGGCATCAGCTTTTTTTATGTGAAAAATTATCCCTGAGTGGGCGTTTGGGGAGGGGGGAGGCAGCAGGCAGAGCTTCCCTGGGCTGGGGGTGTGGGGTGCTCTGTGTCTTGCCTCAGAATCCTAGGTGCATTCATCAGCAGAGAGAGAAAGAGGCAGAGTCTGCCCCAGAAGTCCTTAGGGATCTGTGTTAGCAGGCTCTGAGGTGACCTGGTTGTGCAGTTGTGTGTGTCCCTGCTTCAGCTGCCTGAGCTTAGAGAGCTCAGAGCAGCCTTGCAGTACCTGGAGGGGCTTCAGGAGCGCTGGGGAAGGATTTTTGACAAGGGCTGGGAGTGCCAGGACCCAGTGCTCTGTGTGGGCAGAGCTGGGGCTGGCACCAAAGCCATGCTCCCTGCCAAGCCATGTCCCAGTGCTGTGCTGGCATCAGGAGGTTCAGGGCTACAAAACATCTTGGGGCTCACAGCTGGCTCAGGAGCCAGGCAGGTTTTGGGGCTCTGTTCTCCCAACAAAAGAAGGACCTGGAGCTGCTGGAGTGACTCCAGTGGAAGCCACAAAGATGATCACAGGGCTGGAGGACCTCCCCCCATGGGGACAGGCTGAGAGAGTTGGGGCTGTTCAGCCTGGAGAAGAGAAGGCTCCAGAGGGACCTCAGAGCAGCCTTCCAGGACCTGCAGGGGCTCCAGGAGAGCTGGGGAGGGACTTTAGACAAGGGCTGGGAGTGCCAGGACAAAGGACAATGGCTTTGAACTGGGAGAGGGGAGATTGAGAATGGAGATGAGGAGGAAATTGTTGAGAGTGAGGGTGGGGGGAGACTGGCACAGGTTGCCCAGGGAGGCTGTGGCTGCCTCCTCCCTGGAGGTGTTGAAGGCCGGGCTGGATGAGGCCTTGAGCAAGCTGGGCTGGTGGGAGGTGTCCCTGCCCATGGCAGGGGCTTGGAACTGGATGATCTTTAAGGTCCCTTCCAACCCAACCCCACCAGCAGAGCAGCAGGGGCTGGGTGCTCAAGGCATGAAGCCAGCTGTGCTCAAGTCAGAGCCACCAAAACTCTGTCTCTGCAGGCAGCAGAGCAGCTGAGCCTTGCTGTCTTGGCCAGCCAGCCCTGCTCCAGCCTCACACATCAAGGCAGTGAGGGGCTCACAGAATCACTTAGGTTCGAAACACCCTTAAGGTCCTCACATCCAACCCTTACCCCAGCACTGCCAGGGCACCAGCAAACCCTGGGCCTCAGCACCACATCTCCACAGCTTGGAAATCCCTCTAGGGCTGGGGACTCCCCCACTGCCCTGGGCAGCCTGGGCCAGGGCTTGACAACCATTTTGGGGAAGAAATTGTTCCTCATGTCCAGCCTCAAGCCCCCCTGGGGCAAGTTGAGGCTGTTTCCTTTTGTCCTATCACTTGTTCCTAGGGAGCAGAGCCCAACCCCAACCTCCCTGCAGCCTCCTCTCAGGGAGCTGTAGAGAGCAAGGAGGTCTCCCTCAGCCTCCTCTTCTCCACACTGAACACCCCCAGCTCCCTCAGCTGCTCCTCCCCAGCCCTGTTCTCCAGACCCTTTCCCAGCTTGGTTGCCCTTCTCTGGACCTGCTCCAGCCTCTCAATGTCCTTCTTGGAGTGAAGAGCCCCAAGCTCAACCCAGTGCTCGAGGTGCAGCCTCAGCAGTGCCCAGCTCGGGGGTGAGGCAGAGCTCCCCAGCCTGGCACAAGGGCTGCTGATCTGCCCCGTGAGCCAGGTCCTCCAGGGTGGCAGTGCAGGGGGGACTCCTGTGCTGCTCCCCAGGTGCTGGGCACTGTCAGGTTCGGGGGCTCTTTGTTTTGGTTTGGTTTGGTTAGGTTTCGCCCCCTCTCTGTTGTTGTTGTTGTTGTTGCATTGTTTGGTGGAGCTCCGGGAAGGGGAAGTTGCTCACATTGTGTAGTCCCCTCCACAATCCACGTCCTGTAAACAGCTCCCGGCTGCCTTCCATCCACAGCTGTTTTTTCCTACCGGGGGTGGATGGGGCTGGTAAATAAACAGGAGCTGCTTGCAGCCCCTCCCTGCAGCCTGGCAGGAGCTCTGCTGCACCCAGGGCCCTTTCCCGCGGGGGGTGCTGGGGGGAGCTTTTCTGTCGGGGTTTTTTTTTCCCCTTTTCCTTCACCCAGCCCTGGTGTGAGGGTCTGGGGAGCTGACTCCTGCCAGGAAAAACAACTCTGCTGGTTTGCCTGGGACTAAAGCTAATTACTAGTCGACTAATTTTATTGATTTCAAATCCCTTTTAGCAGAGATTTTGCTGTGGGGCTGATCGCCAGAGCGATTAGGAGACAAAGCTGCTTAATTTGGAAGTGTTTATCAAGCAGCCTTCTGTCACCTCTGCTTGAAATCAAATTATGGTGGCACTGGTGGCTCTGCCATCCCACCTCCAGCAGGGGCTGTGCTGCTTCTCCCAGGGCAGGCTGGTGGCTGGCAGGGGTTAAGTGGATTCATGAGATGCTCACCCGGGCTGCCCGCAGAGGTTGGAGCTGCCCCGGCCCTGGCACCAGTGCAGGTCAGGTTGTTTGGGGCTCTGAGCAACCTGCTCTGGTTGGGGATGGCCCTGCTGGCTGCAGGGGCCTGGACTGGATGAGCTTTGAAGGTTCCTTCCCACCCAAACCATTCCATGATTCCATACCACAAGTGTGGGGGGTTGCTGGCTGCAGGGTTTTTGTTCCTTACTGCCACCACATCCTTGTCCTGCTCCAGCCCTCCCCAGCTGGATTTGCCACCCAGCTTTCAAAGCTTTGCTGAAGCACAGAATGGTTTTGGCTGGAAGAGACCTTTCAGACCATCGAGTCCAACCCTTAACTTCCAAGCACTTCCAAGGCAACTCCTAAATCTCATCTCTCAGCGCCACACCTCCACAGATGTTCCAGGAATGGGGACTCCACCACCACCCTGGAAGCCAAGTCCAGAGCTTCCCTCTTTAGGGGAAGAAATTGCTCCTCATGTCCAACCTAAACCTCCCCTGGTGCAACTTCAGGCCATTTCCTCTTGTCCTGTCGCTCGTTCCTCAGGAGCTCTCCATGGCAGCTGCAGCTGCTCCCAAACCTTGTCCAGCCACATGAAGGGCTTGGCCTAAATATTTTTAATAGACTTTAAATAAAACAAAGCCTGGCCCAGCCTTGGTGCTGGGGATCAGATTAGGGAGGGCTCTTGGATGCTGGCAGATTGCAGAGGCAGGGGCGGCCTGGGGGAGGGAAGCGCTCAGCCCAGCTCAGCCCCAGCCCAAGCAGGCAGCAGCCCCAGCACTGTCCCCACTGTCACTCATGGAGCTGCTGTGAAGGTCCCCTTGCTGCATCCTCTTCCTGAGCTGGGCACCTTCACAGCTGCACAGCTTGCACTGGGTTGGAAGGGAGCCTCCGAGGGCATCTTGTCCAAGCCCCTGCAGGCAGCAGGGACAGCTCCAGCCAGAGCAGGCTGCCCAGGGACACAGCCAGGCTGAGCCTGAATGTCTGCAGGGATGGAGCCTCAACCACCTCCCTGGGCAACCTGTGCCAGTATCTCCCTACCCTCACTGTGCAGAACTTCCTCCTGATGTCCAAGCAAATCTCCCCTGCTTGAACTTCAAATCATTAGGGGAGTCACCATCCCTGGAGGTGTTCAAGAGGAGATTGGACGTGCCACTTGGTGCCATAGTCAGGAGGTGTTGGGTGACAGGTTGGACTTGATGATCTTTGAGGTCTTTTCCAGCCTTATTGATTCTGTGATTCTATGTTTGTCCCTCACTACAGCTCCTTCTGAACAGTCCCTTCACAGCCTTTGAGCCATCTGAGGCTGCTGGGCCAGCACAGCTCTGCAGCAGGGAGTGTTCTCCTCCAGGCATTGCTTGGTGCAGGGTTTAAGAGCAAAACCTTTGGATCTTGCAGCACAAATGGTGACTGAGAGGTCTCAGGAACAAAAAGGTCCTGCTCTGCATCCCTGCATGTCCTCCTGGTCCCAGGGCATGGCTGCACAGCCCTTGAGCTTTGCTCACAAAAGAATCGTTAGGGATTGAGCTTGATCTGGAAGACCTTGGCCTGAATGCAGAGGGCAGATATTGGTGTGTTCTTCCTGGCCATGGGTGGGCAGAGCAGGGGCTGGCACCAAAGCCATGCTCCCTGCCAAGCCATGTCCCAGTGCTGTGCTGGGATCAGGAGGTTCAGGGCTACAAAACACCTTGGGGCTCTCAGCTGGCTCAGGTCCAGGCAGATTTTGCAGCTCAGTGCACCCAACAAAGGAAGGACCTGGAGCTGCTGAGTCCAGAGGAGGCCACAAAGATGATCAGAACCTCCCTCATGGGGACAGGCTGGGAGAGATGGGGCTGTTCAGCCTGGAGAGGAAAAGGCTCCAGAGAGACCTCAGAGCAGCCTTCCAGTAGCTGAAGGGGCTCCAAGAGAGCTGGGGAGGGACTTTGGACAAGGGCTGAGAGTGATAGAACAAGAGACAATGGCTTTGAGCTGGGAGAGAGGAGACTGAGAGTGGGGATGAAGAAGAAATTGTTGAGGGTGAAGGTGAGGCTGCCCAGGGAGGCTGTGGCTGCCTCCTGCCTGGAGGTGTTGAAGGCCAGGCTGGCTGAGGCCTTGAGCAAGCTGTGCTGGTGGGAGGTGTCCCTGCCCATGGCAGGGGGGTTGGAACTGGATGGTCTTGAAGTTCCCTTCCAGTCAGTACCACGCTGTGAATCTACGAACCCAGGGCAGCATCTCTTGCTGCGGCGTTTTCAGCGCCAGGAACCCCGTGGGCGAGGCCTGGAAGCCACAGACCCAGGGACTGAACAGGAGAGAACCTAAGTGGCTGCTGGGCTGTGGGGATGGGGCAGAAAACCTCACCCCTTCCTTAAAGCCTTTGCTGGGTGAAGAGTTGTGTGTTTAAAGTGGCTGAGGAACCTGTGAGGGTGAGGAACCTCCTGACCCCCGCACTGTGTCCGGTCGGCTGCCTGCAGCCTTTTCCTGCAGCTCATTGGCAGGTGAAGGGTTTGGAGGTTTTTGAGCTGAGGCTAAACGTGGCCAAATTATTTTTATCCACCCTGAGAGCTTAGGATGGTTCTTGTCTATCAGCTCCTCAGAGCTGCAGCAGAGAAATTGTAAGGGGAGGGGTGGGGGGGGGAAGCAGCAGCAGCAGCAGCCTGTCTTGACAGCTACATCTTATTCTATTAGTGTGTTTTAATTAGAACATGAGCAAGAAATGTGCCATGAATATTCATGCTGAGGGTTATTAAAATGCACAATTAATCTGTAGGCTTTTTAATAACTGTATTAAGGGAGAGAGGAGGTTGCTCCTCTTTTGGGCTTGTCTGAATTGGGAAGTGTGCCTTAGCTTGGGTGGTTGGCAAATGGGTTTGTTTTAATGGGAGGTTGGCTCCCAGCAGCTGTGAGCACACCTGGGCTGTCCAGAGCTCCACACACCCTGTGCTGGAAGAGCCTTGGAATTGCTGCAGCCAAGTGCTCAGGAGCTGGGATGTGCCAGGATGAAGCTGCTGTGTGCAAATGTAGCTCAGCTCCCTGCCACCTGAGCTGGGACACAGCTTGGCTGGGGGCTGCCTTGGCAGTCTTGTTGCCCAGGACTGTGTATGTGAGCACAGGAAATTCGTAGGATCAGAGAATTGTTTGGGTTGGAAAAGCCCCCTGAGAGCATCCAGTCCAACCCAACCCCACCATGGCCCCCAAACCATGGCCCCAAGTGCCATGGCCACAGGGTTCTGGAACACCTCCAGGGCTGGGGACTCCACCACCTCCCTGGGCAGCCTCTCCCAACCCCTGACCACCCTGGCAGCAAAGAGATTTTTCCTCCTCTCCAACCTAACCCTCCCCTGGCACATTTCAGGCCATTTCCTCATCTGATCCTGGGGAGCAGAACCCAGCCCCCACCTGGCTCCAGCCTCCTCTCAGGGAGCTGTAGAGAGCAATGAGGTCTCCTTCAGCCATGCCCAGGATCTCATCTTGCCTGGAATCTCCATCTCACCCTGGGGCAGTCTCACCAAGGACAGCCCAGCAGCACATCAGCAGTGCCTGTAGGCAGCAAACATGTCACCAAGTGTCCCAATGTTCTTCTAACCACCCCCTGGGGTGCTGGGGTGCCTTTGGCTGAGCACTAGCACAGAACCCAAGTATGGAGATGCCTCAGCAGCATCCTCCTCAGCCCAGGCTTGCCTGCCTTTCCTGCTCCTTCCTCTTCCCCCATGTGGGTTGAGCCTGGCTGCTGGGTGCCAGGGGGTGCCCACTGGGAAGAGTGGGCTCAAGGGCAGCAAGAGCAAGTGGCACAGGGTGGGGAGGGTGTGAGCAGGTTTGTTGGTGGCAACATCCTCGCTTCGATGGCGTGAGGGGAGCGGAGCCCTGCTGGTGGGGGCTTGGCAGAGGATGTTTGCTGCCAAATTTTAGATCCTTGACTTGGATAGGAAGGGAGGGAAGGGCAGGCTGGCATTGAGTGCAGGACAGGTGCCAGAAATGGAAAGCAGGCAGTCTGTTTTTTCCTGGCTTCATCCCAGAAATCCTGGGATTCTTGAAGCACCTGCGGGCAGAAGCCGGGGGATGTTTGCCGGCGCCTTCCATGGTGCTGACTGCAGCTCAAGGAAGGTGTGAGACCTTTTTTTCCAGCAGGTGTTGGCCAGCAGGCAGGTCCCACTGCAGTCTGCTGGCATGGGCACCTTGGGAGGCAGCTGAGCCTCTGGGGACACTTCCAGAGCCGGGAGCTGCTCTCTGGGAGCTCTGTCGCCTGGCGTCACCGCGGCACTTGGTGCCCACGCCAGTGCCTGAAGGGAAAAGAGGGCTTTGGGGTTCCACAGAATCCCTGAATCCCAGCATAGTGAGGTTGGAAGGGACCTCTGGAGATCGTCCAGTCCAACACCCTGCCAAAGCAGGGCACTCACAGCAGCTTGCCCAGGAGCACAATGGCCAGGGGGGTTGGAAGCTCTCCAGAGAAGGAGACTCCACAACCTCTCTGGGCAGCCTGCTCCAGCAGCCTCACACCAAAGAAGTTTCTCCTCCTGCTCAGGTGGAACCTCCTGGGTTGCAGTTTGTGCCCATTGCCCCTTGTCCTGTCCCTGGGCACCACTGACAAGAGTCTGGCCCCAGCCTCCTGACACTCAGCACTTGCTGAGCATCGCCCAGACCCCCTCTGGGGCTGCTCTTCTCCAGGCTCAGCGGCCCCAAGGGCTCTCACTCAGCCTTTCCTCTGCCGATCCGCAGAGGTCCCTCCCCACCCCCACCACGCAGGGACGCTGTGCAGGGCCCAGAACTGCCAAGGATGTCTGAGGCTGCAGTTCCTGCTCCAGTCTTCTCCTTGACCACGGGGGAGCTTGCCAAGTCCCCTGAAAGCACAGTGAAGGGCAGGAGCTGCTGTGCCTGGTGCTGAGCGCTGGGCTTTGCAGGGTGGTGCAGCTGAAAATTGCTTTGGAAAAGCAGCAGCAAAGCAAAAGTTTATTCTAGGAAGTGGGAGGTGGGAGAATTGGCAGCAATTCTCCCCAGTATCCAAGGTATTATTAGAGGCTTATCCCTGCTCTGCACAGTAATCACATTGGAAATTTTTGATTAGAAAACAAAATCTAAATGAGAAGGGGGAAATATGAATATTCATTAGCTGTGGAGATTAATATGCATAATTATGCAAATCAGGCAGCAATTAAACACCAATTCTCCGGGGAAATGATTAACACAAAGGCACAGGAATAGAAGGATGTAATTTGAAAGAAGTTTCTGGTTAGCTGCACAGTGAGGGGAGCAGGGGGAGCCCGGCGGGCGGCGTGCGTGCCATGATAATCAGCTGGGCTCCAGCGAGCTGCCCCCTGCCCCCAGCCCTGCCCCTGCTCCCACACACCCCCCTGGCCCTGCCACCAGCCTGCATCCTTGCTGTCACCACTGCTGTCACCAGAGCTGTCAGCAGAGCTGTCAGCACTTCTCTGCTCCTAGAGGAACCTCTGCCATGAGGACAGGCTGAGGGAGCTGGGGCTGTGCAGCCTGGAGGGGAGAAGGCTCCAGGGAGACCTCAGAGCTGCCTGGCAGGACCTGAAGGGATCCTGCAGGAAGGCTGCAGAAGGACTTCTCATGAGGGTGTCTGAGACAGGCCAAGGGGGAATGGTTTGGAGCTGAGGCAGAGCAGGGTGAGACTGGAGCTGAGGAGAAGTTCTTCAGTGTGAGGGTGGTGAGGCTCTGGCACAGGCTGCCCAGGGAGGCTGTGGATGCCTTCTGCCTGGGGGTGTTCAAGGCCAGCTTGGATGAGGCCTTGGGCAAGGTGGTCTAGTGGGAGGTGTCCCTGCCCATGGTAGGAGGTTGGAGTAGATGATCTCTGAGGTCTCTTCCAACCTGAGCCATTCTGTGATCTCCTCTAAGGCCCTGCCAACACCTTGGCTGTTGACACTTTGCTGTTGATGGAGGAGCTGCTGTGGAGGAGTTCCCAGAGAGCCCCTGGGGACTCTGGCACAGGGGTGGTGCTGGATGCTGCTGGGAGCTGTTGGGGTGCATCAAGAAAAGTGTGGCCAGCAGGGCTGGGGAGGTTCTCTTCCCGCTCTGCTCTGCCCTGGTGAGACCACACCTGGCATACTGTGGCCAGTTCAGGGCTCCCCCAGTACAAGAGAGACCTGCTGGAGAGTCCAGCAGAGGCTGTGAGGATGCTGAAGGGACTGAAACATCTGTGCTGTGGAGAAAGACTGAGAGCCCTGGGGCTGGTTAGTCTGGAGAGGAGAAGGCTGAGAGGGGATCTGATCAGTGCCTGTAAATATCTGAGGGGTGGGAGACAAGATGAAGGGGCCAAGCTCTTTGTGGTGGTGCCCAGGGACAGGACAAGGGGCACTGGGCACAAACTGGAACCCAGGAGCTTCCATCTCAACATGAGGAGAAACTTGTTTGGTGTAAGGGTGCTAGAGACCTTGAGCAGGCTGTCCTGAGCACTTGTGGAGTCTCCTGTGGAGACCTTCCAAGCCCCCCTGGCCATTGTGCTCCTGGGAAGCTGCTGTGGGTGCCCTGCTTTGGCAGGGGGGTTGGAGTGGATGATCTCCAGAGGGTCCCTCCCACCTCCCACCATGCTGGGGCATATGACAGTGGTGTGTCAGCCCCCTGCCAGCATGCCTAGGCAGGGGAGCCCTGAACCAGTTGGAAACTTTAGCAGGGGTTTGGACTGGGTAAGCTCCAGAGGTCCCTTCCAACCCCACCCTGCTGTGAAGCTTTTAATCCAACGTCCTCTTCCCCATCAATCTCTGGTCTCTTGGTTCCTCTCTGGGATAAAGGGAGTTCAAACCCTTGTTTCTCATCTTCCCACTGTCCCATGGTTGGAAGCATTTCCAGGCTGTGGTGGGATTTGCTTTGAAGTTTGTGGAATACCCTCCCAGCTGGGGTGGGAAGGTGAGGAGGGAGAGGGTCGGCTGGGTCAGGCCAAGTGGAAGCGGTTCATGAATGAAAATACTGCTTTGTTTGTAGAAGGAAGAGTTAATTTTGTGTGAACACCTTTGAGGCTCTGCTGATAAAGCAAAAGTAACCTTTGTTCTTCCTGTTTTTCCCTAGGTTTGGATGAAAGACCAGGATCAGGTTCCTGGGGAACGGGAGATCAAAACAGCTCCACGTTTGACCAAGGCAGGGTAAGGACAAAGCACAAACCCAGAGCTGCAACCAAAACAAACAGGGCTCTGCCATGGCCTCTCCACACGTGGCCATGCCCAGCCTGAGGCCAGCCCTGGAACAGCTTTTCAGGTCCCATGTTGGTGCTGTTAACCCTACAGGGCTCCCAGCAGGGAGAGGGCTTTCCCCCATCCCATATAATCACAGAACTGTCAGGGCTGGAAGGGACCTCAAGGCTCAGCCAGTTCCAACCCCCCTGCCATGGGCAGGGACACCTCACACCACAGCAGGTTGCTCACAGCCACCTCCAGCCTGGCTGCAAACACCTCCAGGGATGAGGCTTCCACCACCTCCCTGGGCAACCTGTGCCAGGCTCTCACCACCCTCACGGGGAAGAAATTCTTCTTAACATCCAATCTGAATCTCCCCACTTCTAGTTTTGCTCCATCCCCCCAGTCCTATCACTCCCTGACACCCTCAAAAGTCCCTTCCCAGCTTTCTTGGAGCCCCTTCAGGTACTGGAAGGCCACAAGAAGGTCTCCTTGGAGCCTTCTCTTCTCCAGGCTGAAGAGCCCCAACTCTCTCAGTCTGTCTCCCTTCCTTGAGGTCCCCCTGGAGAAGGCTTCTCCTCCAAACCCTCCCCTAGGTCTTCACTCCACATGGACTCCCCACAGCCTCTCCCCTCCCTTTGGACATGGAGAGAGGGCAGCTCCTGGCCATGGGTTGGAATAGGTCCTCAGTGGGCTTGAGGGATCTCACCTGATGGGCTGTGCCTTGGGCAAAGCTTGCTGGGCATCCACCATGTATGGCTTCAGGAGCCCAGGGGACCAACTCAGACTTGCTTTGGGGGGAATCTGTGGTGTTGGCTAACTGAGGAGCCCTTGGTGGGGAAGGAGAGCAGGGGAAAGATCTTGTAAGGAAGGAGTCAGGGCTATGAGAACTGGGGCCTGAGGAGAGGAAGAGAGAGAAGACCTGGACTGGACTGAGATTGTGGGATTCAGTTTTGCACCTTCCCCTCCTTGGGTCAGTGGTGGAGCAGGCACCATGGTGTCATTTCTCATTTGCATAGACATTGTCCCCTTGGCCCCCCAGCTCAGTCTGGGGCTGATGGGTGAAGGCAGAACCTGCCAGAGAGCTGCCAGCAAGGGACAACCCCATGTGTGTCCCTGCTTTGTGCTGGAGAACCTCCCCTGTGGAGACAGGCTGGGAGAGTTGGGGCTGTTCAGCCTGGAGAAGAGAAGGTCCCAGGAAGACCTCAGAGCAGCCTTCCAGTAGCTGAAGGGGCTCCAGGAGAGCTGGGGAGGGACTTCTGAAAAGAGCTGGAATTGATAGGGTGAGGGACAATGGCTTTGAGCTAGGAGAGAGGAGACTGAGACTGGAGATGAGGAAGAAATTGGAAATTGTTGAGAGTGAGGGTGGGGAGAGACTGGCACAGGTTGCCCAGGCAGGCTGTGGCTGCTCCCTCCCTGGAGGTGTTGAAGGCCAGGCTGGATGAGGCCTTGAGCAAGCTGTGCTGGTGGGAGGGGTCCCTGCCCATGGCAGGGGTTTAGCACTGGATGAGCTTTCAGGTCCCTTCCAGCCCAACCCATCCTAGGATATCTCTTCCCAGTGCCACAGCCTCGTGGCTGCAGTGCCCTGCTGTCCCTCACTGCAAAGAGCAGATGCTTGCTGTGCCCTTTTCATTAGGAGCCTTCCAGCTGCGGGAGGGTCCGAGCTGGTGCCTCGGCTGCCGGCTGGGCAGCCCGGTGCCGGGCGGTAACTCTCCGGTGTTGCTTCAGCAGAGCTATGGCGAAGGGCCTCACTACGGCGAGCACCGGGACCTGCCGGCTCACAACACCTTAACTTCATCACCATTCCTGGGAGCTGGACTCGTGGGTGAGTGCTTGAGCTGCTGCTGGGGACCTGGGCGCAGCAGGGGGCATCTGGGACACAGCAGCACGTGGTGGTGGGAGCCTTGGCGCTGGTCAGCCTTGCTGTTCCCCATGGCCACAGCCGGCTGGAGAGGAGCCAGCAGTGCCCAGCTGGGCAAGAAGGGCACCAGCAGCCTGGCCTGGAGCAGCAGTGGTTGTGGGCAGCAGGGGCAGGGCAGGGAGTGTGCCCCTGGACTGGGCACTGGTGAGGACACACCATGAATACTTGTTCAGTTTTGGGCTCCTCACTCCAGGAAGGACACTGAGAGGCTGGAGCAGGTCCAGAGAAGGGCAACGAAGCTGGGGAAGGGTCTGGAGAACAGGGCTGGGGAGGAGCAGCTGAGGGAGCTGGGGTGGTTAGTGTGGAGAAGAGGAGGCTGAGGGAGACCTCCTTGCTCTGTACAGCTCCCTGAGAGGAGGCTGCAGTGAGGTGGGGGTGGGGCTCTGCTCCCTAGGAACAAGGGACGGGACAAGAGGAAATTACCTCAAGACTGAGAGAACTGGGGCTCTTTGGTCTGGAGAAGAGCAGCCTGAGGGGCATCTGATCAGTGTTGAGCAATACTTCAAGGGGGGCTGTCAGCAGGGTGGCACCAGGCTCTGTTCAGGGGTGCCCAGTGCCAGGACAAGGGCAATGGGCACAAATTTGCCCATCAGAAGTTGCATTTGAACATGAGGAGGAACAAGTGAAGGGAGCCCTGGAGCAGGCTGCCCAGAGAGGTGGTGGAGTCTCCATCTCTGGAGACATTCAAAGCCCACCTGGACATGTTCCTGTGTGACCTTCTCTAGGTGACTGCCTTGGCAGGGGGCTGGACTGGATGATCTCCAGAGGTCCCTTCCAACCCAACCACTCTGGGAGTCTGATTCAGACACAGCTGAGGGTTAAGGTCTTGCATCAGGCTCGTGGCTGCTGTGCTTTCACAGCCCCAGGGTGATGTGAGCTCTGCAGAGAGCTCCAGTTGGGTATGGGGGCTCCTCTTGTGTCCTGCAGAGCTCCATCAGCCCCATTTGGCTCCTCCATCCTCAGCTGCAGCCAGGCCACCTGAGGAGCTGACAGGGAGCAGTGAGTGCCATGCAGCCCTGGCCCCACGGGCTGTGCCAGCACCAGGGATCCTGTGACCGCACGCGTGCAGCACGTCACCCACTTACCTCTGCCTGCTTGAGGGAGGAGGAGAGATTAAGAGCAGAAAATATCCATCCTGAAGGGCTTAGAGAGCCCTAATGGCATTAGGTCAAGAATTGGGGTTAGTCCTCCTCACCTTTGCCCACGCAGTGGTGGATAAAACCCTCTGGTGAGTGTGGAGGGAGTGGAGTTGGGGCAGGGCACTGCAGCTGCTGGGGTAGAAGAGGGAATTGTGTTTGAAACAGAAAATCCCCACCAGGGTCAGAGGTTCCTCCTGCAGAGCTGCTTGGAAAGGGGAAGAGAGGAGCAGGGTGGTGCTGGGAGGGCAGCAGCACACATCTGCTCCTCCAGGCTTAGGTGTGGGGCGAGTGGCTCGCTCACAGCTCTGCTCCCCTCTTTTGCTCCTCTTGCTGCCAGGGCAACGATGTTGAATTGCCCCTCGGGGCCCTGCAGAGGTGTGGAGGAGGGTTTCTGAGCAGCTCTCCCCTGTCCCTCTGCAGGGGTGGTTATTCCTTCTCATTTTCTGCCCCAGCAGGATGTAAGCAAAGCAGCAGAGGTGCAGGAGCCTCGCTGCAGCTCCACAGGGTTTCTTGGAGGTGTGCGTGGGGGGGACCCATCCCAACCCATCCCAACCCATCCCAGCCCATCCCACACCTGGGGCCAAGGCAGCCTTCAGAGTTTCCAGCAGAGAAGGAGCTCCCCAGGGAGGAAGAAGGAGGGTTCCTCTTTGATGTGTGCAGGGAGGATGCCTTTGGCTGCCTCTCAAAGCCAGGGCTCCCAGGCCTTGGCAAGCGCCACGGCGCTCCCCGGCACGCTGCGAGCCCAACCGGTCCCCAGCGCGTGGAGCGCAGCCTCCCCTGGCCCAGCAGGTGCCTTCCACCACCTCCCTCAGTGCTGAAGGCAGGATGGGGGCCATGCACCGTGCCCAAGGCTCCAGTACCCACTGGGGCTGCCAGATCTCAGCCTCTGAGCTGGGTGGTTGGGTGTAGCACCCAGAGCTCCACCAGGAAAAGAGGAGCTGGGGAGGCCGGGAGAGAGCAGCCAGGAAGGGCCAGGGGGACTCCTCACATTTCAAAGGCAACTTTTGTTCCTAAAACGAATGTGGTTAAACTAGAAAGCATCAATTCCTGGAGCAGGTGCCAAAAGCACAGCAGTCAGTTTTGTTTTGCCTCTGTGCTGAGAAGAATGGACTGGAGGCATTTTCTGCAGGCACCGGTGGCATTTTCTCTTCCTCTTTGCCAAGTTGCTGCTGAAAACTTTTCAAGTGGCAAATGGGGAGAGAAAGAGGATCACAGAATCACAGAATCCCAGGCTCCCAGCGTGTGAGGGATTGGAAGGAACCTCTGGACATCATCGAGTCCAACTCCCCTGCCAGAGCAGGAGCAGAGAATCCAGCACAGCTCACACAGGAACACATCCAGACAGGGCTGGAAAGTCTCCAGAGAAGGAGACTCCATAACCTCTCTGGGCAGCCTGCTCTAGGGCTCCAGCACCATCACAGTAAAGAAGTTCCTCCTCATATTGAGGTGGAACCTCCTGTGCTGTAGTTTATATCCATTGCCCCTTGTCCTGTCCCAGGGTGTAACTGAGCAGAGCCTGTCCCTGTCCCCTCCCTCCTGACCCCCAGCCCTCAGACATCATAGACATGTATTAAATCCCCTCTCAGTCTTCTCCTCTCCAGACTGCACAGCCCCAGGGCTCTCAGCCTCTCCTCACCAGGCTGTACTCCAGTCCCTTCATCCTTGTAGCCTCTGCTGGTCTCTCTCAAGTAGATCCCTGTCCATCCTGAACTGGGGAGCCCAGAACTGGATACAGGTGAGGTCTCACCAGGGCAGAGCAGAGGGGAAGGAGAACCTCCCTGGATCTGCTGGCCACACTGTTCCTAATGCACCCCAGGGAGAGAAAGCAGAGCAGGACAAATCCCAGAGCTTTGGCAGAGAGCAGTGTGAGAGCAGTGGCACAGCTGGAGGGAAAAGTGAGTCCTGGAGATGAGTGGCTTCAGCTTCCTGGCCTTGATTTCCAGCAAGGTCCTCTCCAGGGGCAGTGAGCTGAGCAAGTCTCTTCTAATGGGGCAGTGGAGTGCTGCTGGTGGGTTTTAAACTGCGAGGAGCAGCTTAGGGTGGATGTGTCCCATGGTGCTGGGTAGACAAAAGGTGCCACAAGACCATCATCTCCACAATCAGAATCTGTAGCTCTTTCTGACTCCACCTCCCTTTCTTCAAGGAGGATCAGAAACTGCTGAAGAAACATTCACAGAGGCTTTGGAGAGGACCTCTGGAGATCATCCACTCCAACCCCCTGCTCCAGCAGAGCACCCACAGCACCTTGCCCAGCAGCACAATGCCCAGGGGGGATTGGAAGCTCTCCACACCAGGAGACTCCACAACCTCTCTGGGCAGCCTGCTCCAGGCCTCCAGCACCCTCACACCAAACAAGTTTTTCCTCCTGTTCAGGTGGAACCTCCTGGCCTCCACTTTGTGCCCATTGCCCCCTGGCCTGTTGCTGGGCACTGGTGACTGGAGCCTGGCACTGGTTGGAGAAATGCTGCTAAAACAGGATGGTTTGGGCTGTGTTTTCCACATGCATTCAGCAGATGGAAGGGAGCCTCCACTCTCAGCAGCCTTTGATGGGCTGGGGAGCTCCTGCCAACCACATTAGTGGTCATGGCCTTTTGAGGGTGGAGGCTTCAACTGCCCCTGAAGGCTGACATCATTTTGGATCTATGGTGTGCAGGAGGAGGAGCAGGAGCAGGGGGATCTGTGTTACACTGGAGAAGTAGCTTCAAATTTGAAGTCTTCAGTCTCTGGATGAAATCCCCTTGGGGCTTGGAGTGAAAACCTCCCCAGGCTGCTGGAGGGGTCAGGGGATGATGAGCAGGGGGCAGTCACTGCCTGCGAGCTCCACCACTCCCTCCTTGGAGCTTCCGAGCTTGGAGCCCTTGCTGCTGCTCCTTGGGTGATGGATGTTCTGTCAAAGTCTTGGTGTCCTGATGAGGTCTGAGCATCCAGATGAGGTCCCAGTACCCTAATCAGGTCCAAGCATCCAGATGAGGCCTAAATATCCTGGTGAGGTCCAAGCATCCAGATGCTTCCAAGCTGGGAGCCCTTGGTGCTGCTCCTTGGGTGATGGATGTTCTGTCAGGGTCTGAGCATGCAGATGAGTTGTGAGTATCCTGTTGTGGTCCAAGCATCTGGATGAGGGCTGAGCACCCAGATGAGATCTGAGTATCCTGATGAGGTCCAAGCATCTGGATGAGGTCTGAGCACCCAGATGAGGTCTGAGTGACAAGTTCCAAGCCTCCAGGTGAGGCCCAAATACCCTGGTGAGGCCCAAGCATCCAGATGAGTTTTGAGTATCCAGATGAGGTCTGAGTGCCCTGATGAGGTCTGAGCATCCCAGCCTCGACTGGGGAGAGGTGACAGGGACCATCCCTGCCTGCCCAGGGTGGTGCCAGGACACTCCAGGGTGACAAAGGGGCCGATCCCAGAGGGTGAGGAGCCCTTTTCTATCCCTTCCAAATCGCCAGTCTCCAAATTCTGCCCCTCTTTACCGTCCCTGGGCAGCGGGGGTGGGCAGGGTGGGGGCTGCTTAACCAGCGAGGAAACTGATAAGGCAGAAGAGATTCTGTCTAGTAATTATTGGAGTAATTAGCTCCTTTCAGAGGACTGCTCCTAATCTGGTCTGCATTGTGAGCTGCTGGGGATTGGCTTCTTCCTGGACAATGGCTTTAATCTGCCCACGGATGGGGCTCGGTGCTGCTCCTGCTTTTTCGACGTGGCTTTTTTTTCTCCCTGCCTTCTAATCCCTGGCTGGGCTTTGCCTCCCCCTGTTTCCCCAGGCTGTAACTCTAATGGAATTACTGCTGTGGGGCTGGGGGCTGGCACACGGTGGGTGGCTGTGTCAGGGTGGTGGAGGCCGTGGGATGCTCGGGGGGGGGGGAATCTGTTTTGGAGCGTGGGGATGGGGTGATGGCTCTGAAACTCCTGCAGGGTGGGTGTCAAGAAAGGGCCAGGCTCTGTTCAGGGATACCCAGAGACAGGACAAGGGGCACTGGGTGTGAGCTGGAACCCAGGAGGTTCCACCTCAACATGAGGAGAAACTTCTTCGGTGTGAGGGTGCAGGAGGCCTGGAGCCGGCTGCCCAGAGAGGTTGTGGAGTCTCATCTGGAGACTTCCAGGACCCAGCTGGATGTGTTCCTCTGTGACCTGCCCTAGGTGATCCTGCTTTAGCAGGGGGTTGGCTGGATGATCTCCAGAGGTCCCCTCCAACCCTTAACATTCTGTGATTCTATGATGTGGGGACCCTGGAGTGAACTCCCTGTGGGCTGGCAGGAGCGTGGGGTGCTGCCAGCACCTCCCACAGAACTCGTGGGCAGCTCAATCCTTGCTCCTGACTCATTTTTACATGTCTAGGTGTGAGGCTTGGGGAGAGAAGTGGCAAACTCACAAGTTTACTTAAAGCTGGTTTGCTGTGCTGGAGATCATCAAATCACTCAGTGGTTTGAGTGGAAGGGACCTCAGAAGTGATCTCCTCCAGTCCCCTGCCACAGGCAGGGACACCTCTCACCTAGGCTGAGCTGCTCAAGGCCTCATCCATCCTGGCCCTGAACACCCCCAGGCAGGAGGCATCCACAGCCTCCCTGGGCAGCCTGTTCTAGAGCCTCACCACCCTCATACTGAAGAACTTCTTCCTCAGCTCCAGTCTAACCCTGCTCTCCCTCAGCTTCAAACCATTCCCCCTTGACCCTCAGGAAAAGTCCCTCTGCAGCCTTCCTGGAGGATCCCTTCAGGTACTGGCAGGCAGCTCTGAGGTCCCTCTGGAGTCTTCTCCAGGCTGAACACCCCCAGCTCCCTCAGCCTGTCCTCACAGCAGAGCTGCTCCAGCCCTTAGGATGAGAGGGTCCTGAGTGCTGAGACCAAACCCTGCTGCCGGAGCTGGTGGCAGCCTGGGGAAGGAGGAGTTTTGGTTCTGCCACTTTGTCTCCAGGAGCAAATGTGGGAGGGAGGGGGGAGGATTTCTATGCAGAAGCCTGAGGTGAAGGCAAGCCTGGGGGAGGCCCTGTCTGAGCCCAGCAGAGCCAGATCCTGCAAGAGGGAACGTGCTGGGGAGAGCAGAGGGGTTGGGACGTGGCCTGCTGAGCAGGGAGAGGCAGCGTGGGCTGGCAGGGGGCAGGGGAGGCAGTGGAGGGGGTGGCAAAGGCAGGAGTGGGATGCCAGGACACACAGTGCCAGGCAGAGCTGGAAATGCTGAGTGCTCCCAGCTGGGCTTTGGATGCACCTGGCTCAAGGTGCCCTCCACCAGGCTGCACCTTTGCAGGCTGGAATTGCAGAGGTGGATCCATCAGGGAGGATTCCAAGGGAAGCCCTTTCCCATCAAGGGATTTGTTCCCAGCATCTTCTGGCTTGGGATGGTTTTAGCCCCTGAGAGCCATCCCTTAACCCCCATCTGCAGGATTTCAGTCACTCAGTCAGGAGCCAGCTGGCATCTGGGGACATTCCTGGTGTGTGAGACCTGCCTCTGTCCCAGCCCTTGCCACGGTCCTGAGCCTTTCCCACTGTTCCTGCTGGGCAGTGCCCCAGGGCTGGGGCTGTCAGAAGGAGACTCAGGCAAATCCCAGCTCCATGTGAGGCTGGCACCTCGCTGGCAGCAGAAACAGCACAGCACCTTCTGCTGGCAGCTGCAGCTGCTTCTTGCCCAACTTGGGGACTTCTTTTATCTCAGTGGGCTGGAGACATCAGAGCCAGCAGTCTGCAGGTCTGGTGCTCTGCCTCCTGCCTTGTCTTCCCAGCCAGTTGAATGCAGTTTCTCCTGCCGAGGCTTTTGCTGGCTTTGGCCCTTCTGAAGTGGTGATGAAGGAGGGTGCAGGGGCTGGGGCAGGCCAGGCCAGCCCTTCCCTTCCAAATTTTCCCCATTCCAGAGACTCCAACTGGCCCAAGTGTGCAGCACATCCCTGGGACTGCACATGAAAGGTAGAAGAATCACAAAATTGCTTGGAAAAGACCTTTTAGATCATCCAGTCCCCACCCTCACCCCAGCACTGCCAGGGCACCACTGAACCGTGGAGGTGTCCCTGCCCATGGCAGGGGGTTGGAACCAGGTCCCTTCCAACCCAACCCCACCAGCAGAGCAGCAGGGGCTGGGTGCTCAAGGCATGAAGCCAGCTGTGCTCAAGTCAGAGCCACCAAAACTCTGTCTCTGCAGGCAGCAGAGCAGCTGAGCCTTGCTGTCTTGGCCAGCCAGCCCTGCTCCAGCCTCACACATCAAGGCAGTGAGGGGCTCACAGAATCACTTAGGTTCGAAACACCCTTAAGGTCCTCACATCCAACCCTTACCCCAGCACTGCCAGGGCACCAGCAAACCCTGGCCTCAGCACCACATCTCCACAGCTTGGAAATCCCTCTAGGGCTGGGGACTCCCCCACTGCCCTGGGCAGCCTGGGCCAGGGCTTGACAACCCTTTTGGGGAAGAAATTGTTCCTCATGTCCAACCTCAAGCCCCCCTGGGGCAACTTGGGGCTGTTTCCTCTTGTCCTAGGGAGCAGAGCCCAACCCCAACCTCCCTGCAGCCTCCTCTCAGGGAGGTGTAGAGAGCAAGGAGGTCTCCCTCAGCCTCCTCTTCTCCACACTGAACATCCCCAGCTCCCTCAGCTGCTCCTCCCCAGCCCTGTTCTCCAGACCCCTTCCCAGCTTGGTTGTCCTTCTCTGGACCTGCTCCAGCCTCTCAGTGTCCTAGGAGTGAGGAGCCCCAAACTGAACCCAGGAGCCAAGCTGTGTCCTCCCCAGTGCCCAGCCCAGGGGCACAGTCCCTGCCCTGCTCCTGCTGCCCACACCACTGCTGCTCCAGGCCAGGCTGCTGCTGCCCTTCTTGCCCCCCTGGGCACTGCTGGCTCCTCTTCAGCTGCTGGCACCCAGCACCCCCAGGGCCTTTTCTGCTGGGCAGTTTCCAGCCACTCTGCCCCCAGCCTGGAGCCTTCCTGGGGTTGTTGTGACCCAAGTGCAGGACCCAGCCCTCGGCCTTGTTGAACCCCATCAATGCAGCCTGCCCAGAGCCTCCTGTAGAACCTTCCTGGTTGAGGCTTGGCACTGGGTTGCAGTCCTTCATCTTCCTGCCCTTGTGCCAAGAGCCCTGTGGTTCAGTCTCTGAGGTTGTCTGGCGAGGGCCTGGGTGTTTGGCTTGGGCTTCCCCACCCGAGCCATGGCTGGCAGCAGCAGGCTGGTGTCAGCCTGGCTGTTGGTGCACCAGGTAACGTGCTGTGGCATCAGCCTGGGCTTCTGCTGCTGCAGGAGCTGCTGCACCCTCCTGGTGCCACAACCTGTTGAGTTCTTTGTGTGGCCAGGGCTGGGGCCAGAGGAGCTGCTAAGCTCTTTTAGAAATTAGGTCATTTAGGAGATCCCTGCTCTGACATCCTGACCTTTGTTTACTTAACGTTTAAGCCTCTGAAGCCAAACAGCAGCGGCAGCAGCAGCCTCCAGCTGTCACCAGGGGTGAGGGGTGGCAGGGGCTGGCCTGCAGCACTGTGACCACTGGCAGGGCAGGAAGGGAGGTGGTAGTGGTGGGGGAAGCCACTCTGGTTGTGGATATCTCTGGATGTTCAGCCTGGAGAAGAGAAGGCTCCAGGGAGACCTCAGAGCAGCCTTCCAGTACCTGAAGGGGACCCAGGAGAGCTGGGGAGGGACTTTGGACAAGGGCTGGGAGTGCCAGGATGAGGAACAATGGCTTTGAGCTGGGAGAGGGGAGACTGAGACTGGAGATGAGGAAGAAATTGTTGGCACTGAGGGTGGTGAGACACTGGAACAGATTGCCCAGGGAGGCTGTGGCTGCCTCTTCCCTGGAGGTGTTGAAGGCCAGGCTGGATGAGGCCTTGAGCAACCTGTGCTGGAGGGAGGTGTCCCTGCCCATGGTAGGGCTTGGACCTGCATGGTCTTGAAGGTCCCTTCCAAGCCAAACCATTCTGTGAGATTTTAGGCAGAGTTTAAGGTTTCCATGCTAAGGATACAGAGCAGATGCCCTCCTTCCCCCATTTCTCTCTCTGTGTTTCAGGGGTCTGGTTTGAGGAACTTTGCTTCCCCCACACTTCTGATCTGCTCCCCCAAACCTCTTAACAGGGTGCAGAGCTGCTGCCAGCCCAGATGTCCCTCCAGTGCCCTAAGCCCTGCCTCAGCTGGCTTTGCTGGTGGTTCCCAGCCAGACCCAAGGCAAGGTCTTTTTGGGAAGGGATTTGGCCAGGGTAGGGGCTGGCAGAGCCCAGCACCTCCCAGCCTTGTCCTGGGCAAAGTCCCCTGGGGTGGCATGGGGCAGCTGCTGGGCAGGCCCAGCCAGCCCTGCCTCCTGCAGCATTTTCGATCATCATCCCCTGCTTCTCCCCTCCCTGCCTCTTTTCCCTGGTGACAGTGACAGAAGGGAAAATCCCTCCTGGATTTTCAGTGCAGTTTGTCACTCTTTTTCATTAAGAAGTGCCTGTCCCCCCCATGAGCAGAGTCTGGTTCTGCTTTGGCAGGAGGGGAAGCTCCAAACAGGCTGTTGTGCTTCTGCACAGGGTAGAACTGTTCTCTGTCTCCTGACCTGGGGTCCTTCCCCTCTGGGGATTCAAAGGTTGATAGAATGGGTTGGGCTGCAGGGGACCTCAAAGCTCATCCAGTTACAGCCAGCACTGAGAGAGCTCTGAAGCACTGAGAGAGCTCTGAAGCACTGAGAGAGCTCTGAAGCACTGCAGCTTCTAGAAGCTTTCCTAAAATCACAGAGTGGGTTGGGTTGGGAGGGACCTTAAAGACCATCCAGTTCCAAGCCTGGGCAGGGACACCTCCCACCAGCACAGCTTGCTCAAGGCTTCATCCAGCCTGGCCTTGAACACCTCCAGGCAGCCACAGCCTCCCTGGGCAACCTGTTCCAGTCTCTCCCCACCCTTGCTGCCCTGGCAGTGGGGTCCCTTGGCACCCATGGGTGCTGCTTGCCCCAGGGCCATGGTGTGCTGCTGGGCAGTGACAGTGAGGACAGAGTCTAACTGCAAGGCCCTTTCAGGATGGAACCATTGCAGTGTGCACCCTGGGATTCAGCTTTTTGTTCCCCTTGAAACCCCTCTCTTGAGCAGCATGTGGGCAGGGTGGGGTTGGGTGTTTGATAAAGGCCTTGCTGGGTGCTAAAGTTCACTTGGCAGTGCCTGGGCACGTGGGCTCAGCTCGCCCACAGCTGCTGCCAGCAGCTCCAGGAGCCTGCCCCATGGCACCTGATGGAGGGGGCTTGGAAAGGAAGGAAAAGCTCTGCTGTTGAGTGCCTGCTCTTAGCTGGGGCTTGGGGAAGCAGCATCTCCAGCAGGACAGGGGAAGAAGGTAGTCATAGAATGATAGAATGGTAGGGATTGGAAGGGGCCTCTGAGAGACCACCCAGTCCAGCCCCCCTGCCAGAGCAGCATCACCCAGGGCAGGGCACACAGGAACACATCCAGGTGGGTTTGGAATGTCTCCAGAGAAGGAGACTCCACAACCTCTCTGGGCAGCCTGCTCCAGGCCTCCAGCAGCCTCACACCAAAGAAGTTTCTCCTCATGTTGAGATGGAGCCTCCTGGATTCTGGCTTGTATCTCTTGTTCCTTGGGCACCACCCAAAAGAGCCTGGCACCTTCTTCTTGCCACCCACCCCTCAGATATTTATAGACATTGATCAGATTCCCTCTCAGCCTTCTCCTCTCCAGACTAAGCAGCCCCAGGGCTGTCAGCCTTTCCTCATCACACAGATTGTTCCAGTCCCTTCAGCATCCTCATAGCCTCCACTGGACTCTCTCCAGCAGGTCTGTGTCTCTCTTGACCTGGGGAGCCCAGAACTGGCCACAGTATTCCAGATGTGATCTCACCAGGGCAGAGCAGAGTGGCAAGAGAACCTCCCTAGCCCTGCTGGCCACACTCAGTGCCAGTGCCCTGGGGAGCAGGAGCCCAGCTCTGCAGGCTGCTGTGATGTCATTCCTGTGGTGTGGAAAGTGCCCAGCAGGTCTGGTCCCTCCCTGCCTGGCCTTCAGTTTGCTCTGCTGGTGCCTCTGCCAAGTTCAGCTGCCTCTTATTAATGTGTCTGGGGGGATTTTTTGGCTTGGGTCTGGCACTGCCAGTTTCCATGGCCACAGGCACTTCCCTGCATCGCTGCGCTGTTTGCTCCTTGTGGCCCAGCCCAGCCCTGCTGTCCCTCGGTGCACACTGTTTTAGCAGCCAGCTGGGGCAGGAGGCAGCCCCCACCTTGGTGGGACACTCAGGAGGACACACAAAGCTTCTCTCCCTCATCCCAACCCTTCTGTTTGCCTCTCTGTGCCGCAGGGAAGGGCAGCGACAGAGCCTCGTACTCCACGTTCGGCAGAGACGCAGGGATCCCGGGACTCAACCAGGTAAGGAGGAGCTCCGCTTGGATCAGCTGCTTTGTGTGCTGGCTGGAGGCTGCTGGGGCTGAGAGCCTGGGAGCGGAGAGGGAGCTGGGGGGTTGCGTCTCAACCTCTCTACAGCAGGCCCTGGAAAGCCTCTGCTCTGCTCAGGGATGGCTGTGGAGAGCTGGGGGTTTGTACAGGCGCTTGGTGCCGGCTCAGGGGAGTTGGCAGAGTTTAGGAGTGGGCTTGCAGCAGCTCCTCACCTCTCCAAACCTCTCCAGTCTCACCTCTTTTACTGCTGCTAATCCTGTGTCTGGCTGACCTGTGTTTAATCAGATCTGACCTCGGAGGGAGTCTCAGGGAGTGGGATCCAGGCAACATCTTTCCTTGTGGCAGGGTGGCCACAGGCAGAGAATGCTCTGGGAGGCAACTTCTGCTCCGGCTGCTGGCCCTGAGGGTGTCTGGTGCTCTGCATGCTCACCCTGCACCCCAACCTGCATCCCTGTGTCCCCCCCCCTCAGCAATTAAAGGGAGGAACACTCCAGCAGATGGTTTCTGTGCTGTTGCAGCATCACTTCAGTGGATGCTGGGCAGTGTTTTGGTTTTAGAGTGGTTGTGCAGCAGATGTTCCTCTCCACAATCAAGGTGGAGAGAGTTGGCCTTGTTTAGCCTGCAGAGGAGAAGGCTCCAGGGAGACCTCCTGGTGGCCTTGCAGTGCTTCACGGGCTGAGCAGAAAGCTGGGGACAGACCTTGGAGCAGGGCCCGTTGGGACAGGACAGGGGGGGATGGCTTGAAACTGAAAGAGGGAGATTGAGAGTGGAGAGAAGGGAGAAATGTTTGACCCTGAGGGTGGGGAGAGCCTGTCCCAGGCTGCCCAGAGAGGTTGGAGCTGCCCCATGCCTGGCACCATTGCAGGTCAGGTTGTTTGGGGCTGTGAGCAGCCTGCTCTGGTTGGGGATGTCCCTGCTGACTGCAGGGGGTTGGACTGGCTGAGCTTTGAAGGTCCCTTCCCACCCATTCCATACTTCTGGACACAACATGGCAGAGCTGCTCTTGCAGCAAGAGCCCTCCTGGCTCACCCTGTGTGAACCCCTCCGGTATGACCAGGGCTGTGCCATGGCGGGGCGGGGGGGAATAAAACCACCTTGCTTCCTCTGGGGAATACCACAGGGGTAAATCAGAGCCCAGGAATCCAATCCAGCAGCCCTGAGATGATCTCTGCTCTTGCCACCAGCGGCCAGAAATAGCATTTGGGGAAGGAGCAAGCGCTTCAGCTTTGATGTGTCCTGTGACTGCCCTGGCAGTGCCCGGGCCTGGCCCCAGGGAGACAGTGCCACCATTTTAGTCCAAGGGAGCAGCATTTTTTTGGGGGGGGGGGGAGGGCTGGCCAGCTTTTGCTTCTCTCCATGTCCACACACACACACACACACATGACATGTTTTAATTTTACCCAAATTTGTCATAATTTCCTCTTCTCTGAACTGAGGATGTTTCCTTTCGCTGGAGCAGCTGTGCTGCCTGGCCGTGCCAGAGTGGATTTAATTTACCACTGAAGCTGCTAAAATAAAAACGGGCCAGATGCCAAGCCTTGCTTTTTAATGTTCTTGCTTTTTGCTGGGGGTTTGCTGCAGGGCTGGGGGGAGTTGGGGGGAGATATAAGGTAACAGAAACAGGGTGGGCAAATGGCGCTGGGGGAGGGGGCTGGGAGAGGCCCCGGCGCAGGCGCGGGTCGGCTGGCGGAGCGGGAGCCCCGAGCCTGTTTGATGTGGAGGGGCAGACAAAACCCTTCTTGTGCAGGGTGGTGGGAGGCCTGCGAGCAGGGCTGGCCGTGGCCCCCTGAGCAGTTGTTGCTTCTGGCTGCAGGGGTTTTTTTTTTGGGGAGGGAGGGGTGGGGCTCGGGGTGGGGTTTGTTTCTTTTTGAAATGCACTGGAAAAGTGTCTGGAGGCAGATGCCCTGCGTGGGGGGACAGGGAGGGCACCTCCCACAGATCCACAGACCGCACCGGCTTGGAAGGGACCCTCCAAGGGCAGGCAGCAGGGACGCCCCCAGCTAGAGCAGGCTGCCCGGGGCCTCCTCCAGGCTGATCTGGAATCTCTCCAGGGATGGGGCAACACCGCAACGCCCTCGGCTTCCTCCTCCCTTCACCTCTGGAGGCATCCCCAGGGAGAGGGAAGGGTCAGAACATCCCTTTCTCAAGGGCAGTGGCTTTTCAATGGCAGTGCCCCTGCAGAGGTGCCCGCTGGAGGAGGCAGGCAGCGGCAGGGGGCTGTGCCCTGGCCTCTCGGTGCCGAGCGCTCCCCGTGCAGGGGTAACCTGAGCAGTGGAACAGATTGCAGGAATTCCACCAGCTGTGAACACAGCAGATCCTCTTTCCCTCCCTGAGCCCTTTCTGGAGGAGATGGAGTTTTAAAGCACTGGGTTGTTCTTTCCAGTTCCTCAAAAGCCTGAAATCCTCCTTTATTTCAGCCTGCTGCCCTCGGGAGCTGGGTCAAAACTCAAGCTTTTTTTTTTTGACTGCCAGGCCCTTTGGCAGCCCTCTGAAATTCCATCAAATGCACTTCCCTCCCTGCTGAGGTGCCAGGGGCAATGCCAGCGGGCTGGCCCATCCCGGGAGTCAGCCAGCACCCTGGGCTCCAGCTCCTGCTGCCTTCCGTGCTGCTTCCCAGCGTGCCCAAGGTCAGCTGGGATAAACACAAGGGAGGAGTTTCCTCATTTTGGAAAGAGGGATTTGACTCTCCCCTTATAAAATGCTGGAAGAAAACAGCTCCAGCAGAGGCGTTTCAGCATCATCCATGCTGGGGCTGGGAGGGAAACCATCAGTGCCAGAGCCTGGGCTGGGATTTACAGCCAGAGGGGACTGGCAGAGGCGCAGGCAGATGGGTCTCCAGTCTCTTGCAGTGAGTTTAGGGAGGATGGAGAATCACAGAATCCCAGGATGCCAGCTTGGAAGGGACCCCAGGGATCATCTGGTGCAACCTTTCCAGGTGTCAGTGCAGCTGCAAGGTCCTGGCCCTGCACCCTGCCAAGCTGAGGCTTAAGCTGCCCAGGGTAGGGAATCCTCCACTTCCCTCGGGAGATGATTCCAGTGCCCAGCTGAGCTCCTGAGGAAACATTTTCCTCTGGAGTCCCATGGCAATCTCCCCAGCAGTCCCTTGTCCCCACCACCCCTGGTCTTCTCCTGGCACTCCTTGCACACAGGGAGTCTCCACCCTCCTGGCTGCCACCCTTCGTGTCCTGGTCCATGGTGAGAAGGTCTCCCCGAGCCAGGCTGAACAACCCAGCTCTCAGCTAGGACAGAAAGGTGACAAACTTCCAGACCCCTGGCAGAGAAGCTTTCTGGGCTTGCTGCTGGGTGAGTGCTGACCTGTCCAGGTCCCCAGCAGTGTCACAGGGGTGGCATCAGGAGGCCATCAGGGTGGTTGTGCCCTTTGGGGGGGGGTGGACACACTGTGCCCATGAGGTGTGTGTCCCCCAAAGCACTGAGCACAGCACAAACCATAATCCCTTGGTATCAAAGCTCAGAAGCAGCAAGGGAAGAGTTTGGTCCTGAGTGCAGGAGCACTGCAGAATGAGCCTCCCCCCTCTTTGCCATCAGCAGCTGGCAGGTCTCATCCTGTCAGGATGATGCAGTCAGGTTCTTTTCAGTGATACACAGGGATGGGATGAGGGGCAATGGACCTAAGCTCACTCGCAGCAAGTTTCACCTCAATATGAGATGAAACTTCTTTGGTATGAGGGTGGCAGAGCCCTGGAGCAGGCTGCCCAGGGAAGTTGTGGAGTCTCCTCCTCTGGAGATTCTCGAGACCGATCTGGATGTGTTCCTGTGTGACCTGCCCGAGGGGATCCTGCTCTGGCAGGGGGTTGGACTTGGTGATCTCCAGAGGTCCCTTCCAACCCCTACCATCCTGTCATTCCATGATCCTGCCCTCGTGGGCAGCGAGGGGAGGATGGGACACCAATGGTCCCCACGATGGCACCTGCTGCTTGATGTCCTTGGTTTGTGGGGCCCAGCATGCAAGCACAGCTTGAAAGGCTCTTTTCTACCTGCACTTAGGCTCCCCCACCCTTTGGCTTCTCTGTTTCCTTTTTCCCTCCGCTGAGCTGGTGTGAGGCAGTGAAGGCAGCTCTGTTCTGCCCCAGCAGTGTGCTGCTTTGCCAGCCTGATGACATGGGAGGGCTTTTCTGTCTCCCTCTCTGCAGACTGGTTTCCTGCCCAGTGAGATGGGGATCGCCAGCCCGAGCACCCTGTCCCCCACTGGGGTGAAAGGAGGCTCCCAGTATTTTTCTTACCCCAACAATCCTCGCAGGAGAGGTGCTGAGAGCAACATAGGTAAGTGGCTTGGTGCCACCCTTGGGTGCCACCACTCTGGCTTGTTCTGCAGCTTGGTCAAGCAGCTGCAGGGGCTGTTGCCTGGGTGGGTGCCCACGTTGGGTTGGCCTTCAGGAGAGAAAGAGGGGTTTGAAAAGAGAGGTTGGATTCAGTCATGGAAAACTTCCTTCTGTCTGGCAAGTGTCAGATTAGGTGAAGGCAGCAAGTGGCTTGAGGTTCTCCTAAGGAGGCCTCCAGCCACACTGCATCCCAGCAGTCATTCCTGGAAAACTCTGGGCTGCCTTGGAGGCTGCCTTTATGGCTGAGGGACCTCTTGGAGCCCCTGACTGCCATTCAGAAGCAGTGTGAGCACCAGGCTGTGCCCTGCAAGCAAGCAGTGTTTGCCCCCGGACCTCTCCCTGCCTACTTGCCTGCTTCAGTGTTCCAGAGCAGGAGTTGGATCCAGACCCATGTTTGGATCTACCTTGGAATAAGCCATTTTGCTCTGAATGAAGGCTGAGCTCATGTGTGAGCTTAAGTGTGGAGTGCAGCCAAGGCCCAGTTCTCCAGAACTTTTGTTTCTTGTCATAGTTCCCCCCTCACTCTCCAGAGTCCCTTTCTTGCTGCTATTTTGGGTTTTCCCCACCAAATGAAACCAGAAACCACCCAGTGGCTCCAGCACTTTCCAGAAACAGACATCCACCTTGGTGTTGCCCCTTGAAAGCATTGCTGGCTTCTGGTGTCAGCCTGCAAAGTGATTCTTTCCCATCAGGTCACTCTGTGTGATGAATTTCTCCTCCAGAGCTGCCCCCCAGCAGAGTCCCTGGCGTGGCAGACTTGCTGTGCTAGCATCCTGCTCTCCAGCTGGGGCTTGCCTTAGTTAGGAGCTAACAAATATCCATTTTTTAATTCAGTGCTTCCCCTTGAGCCTCTCCTTGGGATGTTTCCCTGAACAGTGTCCTCCCTTCTCCCTGCACACTGTGTCCTGAGGGGATGGGCTGGAGAGGGATTGGTCCTGCAGCCCCAAGCCTTGCCCAAGCATTTTGCTGTCTAAGGAGCAGATGACAATCCAGCCCCATCCCTGGCTTTGTTCTCTTCCTGCAGCCTCTCTCTGCAAACCAAGTTCAGTTGTTTCCACCACCATTGCTTCCCCTACCCGTTTTGGTTCTTGGTCTCTTCCAAAGAGCAGGCAGAGCCCTCCCCTGGGTGCTGAGAGCCTCACATTGTGAGGTGTGGGGAGAGGCTGCCCAGTGGTGAGCTGGTTGTGGGTCAGGTGGTGCAGATGAGACGAGGAGGAGAGCTTCATCCTCAGACATTTTCACTGCTGGTGGTTCCTTGGCTGCTTCCCTTCTCTTTTGATGGTCCCCTGTGGGCTACAGGGCATTCTCTGTACCTGCATCTTCCATCCTTGGAGGCTTTTACCTGTAACTTGTTGCTTCCCCCTACACCACCCCCCTTCAAAACTCAGCTCCTCTCTTCTCTCCAAACCAGATGGACAGCCCAAGAAGGTTCGGAAGGTGCCTCCTGGACTCCCTTCCTCGGTAAGTAGCAGGAATGTTTTCCCCACAGATGTGTGCCCCCCCATTCCTCCATCCCTGCTCCTGTTGCTGTGAGAGCTTCTGACCCTATGCTCCAGCCACCCCAAACCTAGAAGGCTTGGATTTTAGAGGACAGGGAAGGGTTTTCCAAGCCACAGCTTCCTAAGTAGGAGGAAAGATGATCCCAGGGCTGGAGCACCTCCACTGCGGCGACAGGCTGGGAGAGTTGGGGCTGTTCAGCCTGGAGAAGAGAAGGCTCCAGGCAGACCTCAGAGCAGCCTTCCAGTACCTGAAGGGCTCCAGGAGAGCTGGGGAGTGACTATTGACAAGGGCTGGGAGTGACAGGACCAGGGGCAATGGCTTTGAGATGGGAGAGGGGAGATTAAGACTGGAGATGAGGAAGAAATTGTTGAGAGCCAGGGAGGCTGTGGCTGCCTCCTCCCTGGAGGTGTTGAAGGCCAGGTTGATGAGGCCTTGAGCAACCTGGGCTGTTGGGAGATGTCCCTGCCCATGGCAGGGATGTTGGAGCTGGATGATCTTGAAGGTCCCTTCCAATCCAAACCATTCTGTGCTTCTGTGACAAGGAGAAGTGCTGTGGAGCTGTGGTGCTGAGGCACTGATGGAGACAAGGAGCAGCTGCCGGTGGCACCTCCCTGGCCAGACCCACACCCACCACCTCCTGGCCTCGCCAGCTCTCTGTTTGACGTTATGTCCCGAGTGAAATGCAGTATTGGGTGGGATCAGATTTCATTCCAGAAGGGAAACCAAAGCAGTTGGAGGCAGGCAGGCAGCTGGGGCTGCTCCAGGTGTGCGCTGCCGGGGCTGGGCTGCGGCAGTACGTGAGCCGCGCTCCCGCGGCTGCTGGGGGGAATAAACCAGCAGTGTCTTTGTGGTGAGAGGTAATGGGATCTCCAGGAGAGCTAATTGGAGTGGGCTGGAGGGTTCCTGCAGGACTGGGGGAGCTGTCTGGCCAAGGCTGCATTCCTGGCCGGAGCCTTTGCGTGCTTGTGGGGGGACGGGCAGGCTCCATCCTGCCAGGCGCTGAGCTGGGGCTGGGGCAGCACTGGAGATGGGCCCTTGCCCAAGCCTGTTGTGTCTTTAGCTGCCCCTGCTGATGCCTTGTGGAGTGGGCTCCATTCCCCAGAGTGCAGCTGTGGCACAGTCTGTAACCTTCAGCCTGGGCTCTGCCCACAGAAATGGACCCTGAGGTGCTGGTGGGAGGACGGAGGGAGAGGAAGGCACCGAGGGCTTGTTGGATTTGGCTTGCAGAGTGCAAGTCCATGCAGACCCATATGGTGCAGAAAGCAGCTCCAGGCCTGTGTTTGAGCAGGGAGAGCTTGCTCCATGCCTCTGTGTCAGGTTTCTGTGGGAAACGTGGAGCTTTTAAAGCCCAGCCGACATGTGGGGAACACATCACTGCCACCAAATGGCCCTTTATTGGCCTCAGATTTCAAAGGTGCTGGGGCCCCCCTGCCCATCGGGCTGGCAGTGCCCTGAGGGGCCCCAATTCCCACAGGAAGAGCTGCTGAGCTTTGCCAGAGCTCAGCCCTTCCCTCCCGTCTGAGCCGACACCTGCACAGCCCTCACCGCAGAGCTGGGTGTTGGGGCCGGGGCTGCCTCTTTCCCTGCCCTCCCTCTGCTGGGTGACCTCTGGGCTCCTTGGATTTGTTTTTGAACTTCCACACCTGGGGAGAGAAATCAGCGCGGGGAGCGCAGGGGCCTCAAAGGCAGCGGATCAAAGGCCCTTTCTTGCCTGCCTGGCGGAGCAGCAGCAGCCCCCCTGTTCTGGCTGGACCCCGTGCAAAATAAATAGGTTAATCAGCATCTGATTAACATCAGGAGCTTTGCTCTGTAATTCCCTAGCTGCACGGAAAACTCGGAGAGGTCAGCAGCTGGAATATTGATTTGGGACTGATCCTGCCCAAGGCACCAAGAGGCACTGGCGGGGGTGAGGGTGGATGGGGCAGGTGATGCTGGGCAGGGACGCAGCAGTGCTGGCTGTGGGTGAGTGTGGAGGGGCCTGAGTTTGGAAGCCACTCAGGGGTTCTTTCTTGTGACACAAGCAGAGGAACGTTTGGGTTGGAAAAGCTCTCTGAGATCATCCAGTCCAGCACCAACCCAACCCCACCGTGGCCACCAAACCATGGCCCCAGGTGCCATGGCCACAGGGTTCTGGAAGACCTTCCAGGCATGGGGACCCCACCACCTCCCTGGGCAGCCTGTGCCAAGCCCTGATCCACCCTGGCAGCAAAGAAATTTTTCTTCACTTCCAACCTAACCCTCCCCTGGCACAATTTCAGGCCATTGCCTCTCCTTCTATCACCTGGTAGAAGAGAAGGTGCTGGGCAGTGGTATGGGCTGGGGCTGCCCCTGGGGCACTGAGCCCCTTTGAGGCTCCCTGTGGCCCTGGCAGTGCTGAGCTAAGGGTTGGACTTAATGTTCTTAAAGCGCTCTTCCAACCATTCTGTGATGCCACGGAAAGCAGGGTTAGTGCTTCCCTGTGGGCTCCTGTGCCCTGGCAAAGGACCCTGGCTGGGCTGGGTGAGACCCCCAGGCCTCCACCACACATCATGTGGCTTTACCAGAGGATGCCAAGCTCTGGGCACCCCAGATCAGGAAGGGCAAAGAACTACTGGGGAGAGTTCAGTAGAGGGCTGCTGAGATGCTGAGGGGACTGGAACCGCTCTGACATGGGGACAGGCTGAGAGCTGTGGGTGGTAAGCTGGAGAGGAGGAGGCTGAGGGGCATCTGATCGATGCTTACAGATATCTAAGGGTAGGTGGCAGGAACAAGGAGTCAGATTCTTCTCTCTGGTCCCCAGGGACAGGACAAGAGGTAATGGGAATGAAGTTGAACAGGGTAAGTTCCATCTGAACATGAGGAGGAACATTTGCTGTGAGGGTGGCAGAGCCCTGGAGCAGGCTGTCCAGAGAGGTGGCCGAGTCTTCATCTCTGGAGGCTTCCAAGCCCCACCTGGATGTGTTCCTTTGTGAGCTGCCCTGGGTGACCCTGCTCTGGCAGGGGGATAGGACTGTATGATCTTCCAGCCACTCCCTTTCTGTGATTCTGTGATAGGACTGGGGGGGAATGGATCCAAGCTAGAGGAGGGGAGATTCAGATTTCATGTCAGGAAGAACTTCCCCGTGAGGGTGGTGAGACGCTGGCACAGGTTGCCCAGGGAGGTGGTGGAGGTTTTGAAGGCCAGGCTGGATGTGGCTCTGAGCAACCTGATCGAGTGGAGAGCTTCCCTGCCCGTGGCAGGGGGGTTGGAACTGAATGACCCCTTCCAACCCTAACAGTTCTTTGATTCTGTCAGTTCCAAAGGCAGCTCTTAGCTCTTGCAGGACGCAGCTGCTGCAGCGCAGGCAGCTCGGGGGCCGGGAGCCGTCGCATTCCCAGCCCGGCCGCTGCTGCTGGGGCTGCCTCGGGTCCCACCCCGGCTCATCCCTGAAGCACGAAAAACAGGGAAGGGAAGGGAACAAACCAACCAACCAGAAACGCAGACCAAGCCCAGGCAGCCCCTCGAATCCCAGCGCTGGGGCTGCTCAGGCTCTCTGGCCGCGCTGGCAGCTTTTCACCGGAGGAAATGACCTCACCTGGAGGTCCCCGAGGCCGCCGCCGGCGCGGGGGTTGGGGCCGGGCTGGGGAGCAGGGACCTGGCGCTGATTTACAGCTTCCTGCGGCGCTTGGCCGGCGGCCGCGGGCTTGGCCTCGGCTCGGTGCGCGGCTGGGCGCCGGAGCTCCGCGCTTGGAGGATGTGAGCAAGAGCAGAGGTGGCTGTGCACAGCCTGCCCTGTGCTCAGCAGGGAAGGGGAAGGTTTGGAGGGGCTTGGGGCTGCTCCTGGGGTGAAACCTGCCCCTCCCCCACCCTCGGGGTCCAACAGGAGATGGGGACTGGGGGGTGGCAGAGCAGGCTGGATCTTAGAATCGCATTCTGGTTTGGGTGAGAAGGGACCTTCAAAGGTCATCCAGTCCAGGCCCCCTGCAGTCAGCAAGGACAGCTGCAACCAGAGCAAGTTGCTCAGAGCCCCAACCTGGTCTGGAATGGGACAGCTCCCACCTCTCTGGGCAACCTGGGACAGGCTCTCCCCACCCTCAGGGTCAAACATTTGTCCCTTCTCTCCACTCTGAATCTCCCTGTTTTAGTTTCAAACCATCCCCCCTTGTCCTGTCCCAACAGGCCCTGCTCCAAAGTCTGTCCCCATTTTTGTGGTTGGAACAGGCCTTGCAGAATGTGAAGTCCAACCATTAACCCAGCACTGCCAGGGCACCACTCGCCCATGGCCCTCAGCACCACATCTCCACAGCTTTGAAACCCCTCCAGGGATAGGGCCTCCACTACTGCCCTGGGCAGCCTGGACCAGGCCTTGACAACCCTTTGGGGAAAGAAATTGTTGCTCACATCCAACGTAACCCTTCCCTGGCACAACCCGAGGCCGTTTCCTCTTGCCCCATCACTCGAACAAGATAGGAAACACAGCACAGCAAACTCCCCCCCTGCTCTGCAGCCCTGCTCTAGCTCATCCCTGCTATTTTTCCCTCCTCCTTTTTCACTCTGGCTCTATTAAATGGATGCTGCAGCACACTCTCCCCCCGCCCCCCTCCTCCCGTGCCCGCTCGCTGCCGCACAGCTGCCTGGCGTGCTGGCCAGGTGCCAGCCCCTGGCAGATGGCGCGGGGCTATTAGACGTGCTTCATTCGATTCCCTGTCCCAGCTCCCGCTATTTAATCAAATTATAGGAAAAGTCAATTTGCAGGATTCTTGTTCTCCGCTGCCTCCTCCATTCCCCTGCTCTCCCCGGCCGCACGCGCGGCTCCCGCGCCCGCCGCGCCGCGCGGAAGGCCAAGGGATGGGGACGGGAATGTTCCTCTCCTTGAGGGAGGCACCCGGGGCAGCTGCCAGCGTCTGGCAGGCTTTTCCCTCCTTCCCTCCCTCTCTTTATCTTATCTCTTCTATTTTTCACCCCCTCTGTATTTCGCACCTTCCCCACTCTTGGGTGCTAGCAGCGATGCCCAGGAATTGCTTTCAGCTCTGCCTTATCCTGCCCAAGAGCTGGTCAAGGGCTGCCCTCGAGGCTCTGAACCATCCAGCTCCAAGGGAGGCAGGAACCTCATACTTAGAGATAGCAGAGTGTTCTCACTGCTGTGAGAAGAGACCTGTGGGGGACAAGAGACTGCAGTCAGACTCTGCTCAGTGGTGCCCAGGGACAGCACAAGGGGCAAGAGGCACAAACTGGAACCCAGGAGGTTCCACCTGAGCAGGGAGGAGAAATTTCTTTGGTGTGAGGGTGCTGGAGGCCTGGCACAGGCTGCCCAGAGAGGTTGTGGAGTCTCCTTGTGCAGAGAGCTTCCAACCCCCCTGGCTATTGTGACTCTGAGCAAGCTGCTGTGGGTCTGGATGGTCTCCAGAGGTCTCTTCCAACCTCCCATGCTGGGAATCAGGGATTCTGTAACTGGGCTGCCAGAGATCATCGCAGCTGGGTTTGGGTTGGAAGGGACCTGAATGACCATCTAGTATCAACACCCCCTGCCATGGGCAGGGACACCTCCCACCAGCCCAGCTTGCTCAAAGCCTCATCCAGCCTGGCCTTCAACACCTCTAGGCAGGAGGCAGCCACAGCCTCCCTGGGGCAGCCTGTGCCAGTCTCTCCCCACCCTCACTCTCAAGAAGTTCTTCCTCATCTCCAGTCTCAAAGCCATTGTCCCATCCTGTCACTCCCACCCCTTGTCAAAAGTCCCTCCCCAGCTCTCCTGGAGCCCCCTGTGGGGCCAGCAGTGTTTTCCAGAGCTTTCCCCCCCCCCCCCCCCCCCCCCCCGAACAACCTGTATTTTCTATTACCCCCCACCAAAAAATGAAGGGGAAATCCTTGGTGTCCTGGGCACTTCCAAGCCGAGAGAACAATTTCATCCCTTCTTGCTAGGTGGGGACAGGAGGCCAACAGGAGGAGCTGGCTGGCACTGGGGAAAGAGAAACTGGGGGCAGGTTTCATTTCCACAGAGAGCTGACAGCACCCCTGCCCCCCCCCCGCCCTCCCCCCCCCCCCCCCCGCTCTGTGCTTCAAAAACCAAGAGATTGGTGGTTTCAGAATGAATCAATGGGGCTGAAAATAAAGCTGCAGCCCAAGTTCTCATGTAATTTTGGGTGGCATTTCAGTTTCTCTGCGTGGTCAATTTCTGCTTTAAGCCAGAAAAAAAAGAACAAAGCCCAACCCCAAAACAACAAAAACCACCAAAAAAAAAACCCCAAAGCAAAGCCCCAAAGCCCCAAAGGATGTTTCTGTGCCGGCTCAGGGTGATCCTCAGCGAGGGCTTTTCTGGCATGATGCCTTTGGATGATATAAAAAGGGGGAGGGGGGAGGAAAAAAAAAGCCTTTTGTTTATTCTGCTGGTAAATAACGTTGCTGAATGGTGCTGCAGAGGGCTGGCCAAAGGCTGTCCCCTCCTCTGTGACAATTACTGCCTCCAGCTCTGGAGCCCCTATGACAAGAGGGATCTGGAGGTGCTGGATGGTGTCCAGAGAAGGGCCACAAGGAGGAGCAGAGGGCTGGAGCACCTCTCCTGTGAGGACAGACTGAAGGAGTTGGGGCTGTTCAGTCTGGGGAGAGAAGGCTCTGGGTGACCTCATTGTGGCCTTCCAGGATCTGAAGGGGCTACAGGAAGGCTGGGGAGGGACTGTCAGGATCTCAGGGAGTGATAGGACTAGGGGGGAATGGAATGAAGCTGGAGGTGGGAGATTCAGGCTGGATGTGAGGAGGAAGTTCCTCACCATGAGGGTGGTGAGCCCTGGAATGGGTTGTCCAGGGAGGTGGTTGAGGCCCTGTCCCTGGAGGTGTTTTAAGCCCAGGCTGGATGAGGCTGTGGCAGCCTGATCTAGTGTGGGTTGTCCCTGCCCATGGCAGGGGCTTGGAACTAGATGATCCTTGTGGTCCCTTCCAACCCTGACTGATACTATGATACTATGAATCCCTGCTGAGGGCTCAGCCCTCAGCTTCCCCCCCCAGCTTCCCTCCCCACCCTGCCTCAGTATCCCCTCGGGTGTCCGTGAAGGGCTGGAGCTGTGGCTGTGCTGCACTGTGGCTGTTCCAGCACGGGGATGAGCTGGGCCCAGAGCCCCCATGATCCCTGTGGCAGTGCCCAGCCGGCCCTGGGCCGTGGGGTTAGCAGCAGGGGTGATGGTTTTTGTGGTTACCCAGAAAAAGTCATAACCACAGAAGAAGGAACTGGAGCAGAGAGCTGAAACTTCTGCTGGCACCAGCAGCTTCTGCAGGAGGGGGCTGTGGGGATCCTGCTCTCTTACAGGAAGGCAGCTGGGATGTGTCTCTGTGACGTCCCTCTGCCCTGCCCTGCTGCCCAGCAGAGCTGTGCCAGTGGGCACCGCTGCCACCTGAGTCACTTCGCTTCCCCCCACCCCAGCTTAGCTGTGGGACCGACTCCGTTGTCCGCTGCCATGAACGAGAGGAAAAGCTGTGTGGGGTGGGGTGAGCCATGGGCAGGCTGAGGGGCTGTGGGGTGGCTGAGCTCTGCTCTTCAATGCCTTTCCTGCCCCCCAGGTGTATCCATCCAACTCAGGTGATGACTACAGCAGGGATCCAGCTGGATATACTCCCTCGAAGCCTCCCAGCACTGTGTATCCCGGAGCCTTTTACATGGCAGGTGGGTGACAAACAGCCCTCGAGCCAACCAGAGCAGGGCTGCCCAGCCCTTGGGGGTGATGGGAGGAACTGCCCAGCCTGTGGCATGGAAGGAACTGGGGGCGGGAGTGCAGAGGGCAGGAGGCAGCCCTGAAGTGGCTCCAGTGTGCTCAGCAGGTGATGCTCAGCGTGGCCGGGATGCGGTGGGGACAGACGCAGCACCTCCAGCCCGGGCAAGCTTGCCCTGGTGTAGGCTGCAGGACACACCCTGGCATCTCTGCCCCTCTCAGCTCTGCTTTTCCTTCCAGATGGGCTCCATAACTCGCCAGACCTGTGGAGTTCACCAGGTGCCATGAGCCAGTCGAGTTACGGTGCCATGCTGGGCAGCTCCTCCTCCCCTCTCCCGCAGTCTGGTGGCTTCAACAGTTTACATCAGCACGAACGCATGGTAAGGTGTGCCCACGGGGCTCCCCTGGCACCTTGGCCTCGACCTCTTGGGGGGTGGCTCCACTGGCACCCTGGCACCCTTGTCCTGTAGCTGTTGTGGGGGACACCAGTGGCACCCTGGCACCTCATCCCATAGCTGTTGTGGGGGTCTCTACTGGCACCCTGGCACCTTGCCCTGTAGCTGTCATCTCGGGGCAGCTGCCAACAAGGAGAACCTGAGTGCCAGCCCAGCTGCTGAGCCTGGCAGCCTTTGCAGTGCCCCTCTGACCCTTGTCCTCTCTCTCCAGAACTACCAGCTGCATTCAGGGGAGGTGAACGGGGGGCTGCCCTCTGTGTCTGGCTTCTCCTCGGCCTCCACACCCTACGGCGTCTCCAGCCACACTCCCCCGATCAGCGCCACCGACACCATCATGGGTAGGTACCCACGGCCCTCGCTCCACGGGCATGCAGAGGCTCCACAGCCAAATCACACTCTTGTGGCAGCCTCTGATGCTGTGATATCTGTGTCCAGTGTACCCAGACACCTTTTGTCCCTCGTGTGTTTGGAGAACAGGGCTGGGGAGGAGCAGCTGAGGGAGCTGGGGGTGGTTAGTGTGGAGAAGAGGAGGCTGAGGGCGAGCTCCTTGCTCTCTGCAGCTCCCTGAGAGGAGGCTGCAGTGAGGTGGGGGGTTGGGCTTTTCTCCCTAGGATCAGGAGATAGGAGAGGAAATGGCCTGAAATTGTGCCAGGGGAAGGTTAGGTTGGAGGTGAAGAAAAATGTCTTTGCTGCAGGAATGGTCAGGGGTTGGCACAGGCTGCCCAGGGAGGTGGTGGAGTCCCCAGCCCTGGAGGTGTTCCTGAGTCCTGTGGCCCTGGCACTTGGGGCCATGGTTTGGTGGCCATGGTGGGGTTTGGTTGGTGTTGGACTGGATGATCCTGGAGGCCTTTTCCAACCCAAACCATTTTATGATTCTGTGTGCAGTTATCACCTGAGGAAGGGACACAGCAAGGTCAGTGCTGCTGGACACCTGGGCAGGCTTCAGCAGGGTGCTCTGGCAGTGATGTTTGTGTCCTCTCTCGGCAGGTAACAGAGGAACCACCGCCGGGAGCTCTGGAGATGCCCTCGGGAAGGCACTAGCTTCAGTAAGAGCTTCTGCAGACCCTTCATCCTCTCCCAGCTCCTCCCTGGACCTCCCCTCTGTAAGAGGGACCCTCTGGGCCGCAGGGAAGATGAACACAATGAGGGGTTGGAGTGATTGCAGCCCAAAACCACATCAGCCCCTGAGGGAGCGGTTGGCCAGGCTCTGTGAGCCACCATCCTGAGTCCTGGCCCTGTGCAAAATGGGGAAACTGGAGCATGACATCCTGGTGGCACCACAGAGCCATGGCCCTGAGCCAGCTCTTGGGCTGGTACTGGTACTGGCACTGGTGCTGGCACTGGTACTGGTGCTGGCACTGGTTCAGGTACTGCCACCAGTAGTGGTGCTGGCACTGGTCCTGCTACTGGCACTGGTCCTGCTCTGTCTAACAAGGTGATCCTATGTGGCCCTCACAGCAGGACTTGGAGGTCCCACCAGTTGTGGCCCTGCATGTGCTGGTTCAAACTAGAGGGCACTGGTCCCACTGGGCTGTCAGAGCCTGGGATTGCCCCTGTCCCACTCAGGGCAGGGAGCTGTGCTTGGTGGCCAGGAGGGGCCAGCACTGAACCCTGCTGTAATTTCTTGGGGCTCTCACTTTCCTCTGAGCTGGGACCTGAAGAGCAGAGGCTGTAGCTGCAAGGTGATGGCACTGGGGACAGAGCCCCTAGGGCTCATGGGGGAGCTGTAGAGGGACTGGTGGGCTGGGGCCTCATGCCAGGTGTGGGTGTGGGAAGGGAGGTGCCACAGGGTGGTGCCATTGGGGGGTCCTTACTGCTGCTGGGGAGGGAGAGACCATGGCAGGGGTGGGCACTGCTGACCATGCCCCTCTTGTCTCCCTGCAGATCTATTCCCCTGATCACTCTAGCAATAACTTCTCCTCAAACCCCTCCACACCAGTCGGCTCCCCTCAGGGGCTTGCAGGTAGGTGACACCACCCTTCTGCTTGTAAAGGGGGACATCAGCTTTGGTTCAGGAGGGACGAGGCAGTGTGCCCCCAAGAGCAGCCCCAGGCCCACACTGGAGATGCTTTGGGCAACCTCACCAATCCCCTTTGCTTCTAAAAGCAGGAGAGTGGAGGGGAAGGACAAGGAAATGTGAAGATGCTTTTTGGGAGGAGGTCACTCAGCACTCAGCCACTCAGCAGCACTGCCACAGGCTTGAGTGAAAGTGTCCCTACCACCCCCCCCAGACCTGCTCCTGTCCCAGAGAGGGGACAGAAGAGTTTGTCCCTGGCTCTATCTCCCGTGGCAGGAGCACAGTGGGAACTGGGAAGCAGCCAACTGGTTAAAAGCCATTTCCAGTGCCCAGTGAAAGGCTGGTTGGTGCCAGGGTGCAGAGCCACAGCCACCCACCAGCCCCCTGGGGTTGGGGTGAACACAGCATGAGTGGGGCCAGGCAGCCCAGGGTGGGCAAGGTGAAACACTTCACCAGGTCTGAAGGCCTGGGCACAGTTTCCTACTGAGGCAGAGCAGAGGAGTGCCTGTACTGCTCTGTGGTGCCATGTGGTGCCATGTGGCCCACGTGGTGCCACGCAGGGCTCTGGTGGCCCACGCAGTGCCATGTGGTGCTGTGGTGGCCAGTGTGGTGCTGTGGAGGCCTGTGTGGTGCCATGTGGTACCTTGGTGGTAGAGGAGAGTCTGTGTGATGCCATGCAGTGCTTTGGCGGCTCGCAGTGCTGTGTGGTGCTGTGGTGGCTCCGGAAGGGCCGTGCAGTGCTGTGGTGCTCCACACTGTGCCATGCGATGCTGTGGTGCCCATGCAGTGCTGTGAAGGTCTGTGTGGTACCACAGTGGCGTGTGCAGTGCCATACGGTGCCTTGGTGCCCCATGAGGTGCCCCATGGTGCTGAGCTGCCCCATATGGTGCTATACAGTGCCTTGGTGGCCCATACGGTGCCATATGGTACCATAGCGGCCTGTATAGTGCCACACAGTGCCATGGTGGCCCATGAGGTGCCACAGAGTGCTGCGGTGGCCCATACGGTGCCATGTGGTGCCGAGGTGGCCCATGCAGTGCCACAGGGTGCGGCGGTGCCCCGGCGGGGCCACGCGGAACGCCGTGTCCGGTTCCCAGCGCGGTGCCGCAGCTTCCAGCGCCCCCTAGCGGCGGCCGTGCCCGGTGCCAAGCTGTCCCCGTTGGTTGCAGGCACGGCGCAGTGGTCACGGGCGAGCGGACAAGGTGCCTTATCTCCCAGCTACGAAGGGAGCCTCCACACCTTAGTAAGTGCTGCAGATCTGCCTTCTCCTGTCCCCTGCCATCCCTCCTGTCCCCTCTCCCCGGGACATCTGGGCCCTCGAGGAAGATGCTCGGTCACACATGGACCTTTGGTTGGAAGCAGCTGGGCACAGCTGGACTCTGCTTCCTGGCCCCCAGAGCTTTGCTGACAGACCCCAGAGCCTTGCCCCCTCCCCATCTTTACAGCCCCTGCACGTCTCTGTGGGTCTGACCCAGCTCAGCAGACTCCTGGCTGGTTTCTGCTTCCCCTTCCTGACCTCTTTTGCCATTAAGAGATGGCCCTGACTTGGGGGGGAGGTTATTTCTCCCTATCCCTACCTTGGTAGCCAAATCCAAGGGTTGCCACCAGCCATTCTTCAGCAAGGAGAGCTGCAGCAGGCTGCAGGCACTAACACTGCAGTGCACTCACACAGCCCCCTCTCTCTGTCCTGTCCTTCAAGCAAAACAAGATGGAAGACAGGTTGGATGAAGCCATCCACGTGCTGAGGAATCACGCCGTGGGCCAGACCGCTGCCATGCCAAGCAACCACGGGGACATGCATGGGCTGCTGGGCTCAGCACCAGCTCACAGTGCCACTGTGGGCAGCCTGGGCCAGGCCTTCCCTGCCCCGGTCATGTCCCTGGGGAGCAGGCACCCAAGCCTGGTAAGTGTGGAAGCATCCTGGCAGCTGGTGGGGACATGCTGGGGGCCCAGTGCTCCCCCTGGCTTCCATAGAATCACAGAATGCATCAGGCTGGCAGGGAGCCTGCAAGGGCATCTTGCCCAACACCATGCAGGCAGCAGGGACAGCTCCAGCCAGAGCAGGCTGCCCAGGGACACATCCAGTCTGATCTTGAATGTCTCCAGGGATGGAGCCTCAACCACCTCCCTGGGCAACCTGTGCCAGGTCTCCTCACCCTCACTGTGCAGGACTCTCTGCTGATGTCCAACCTAAATTTGCCCTGTTCCAGTTTCAAACCATTGCCCCTTAGCCTATCCCACAGGCCCTTCTGAACAGTCCCTCCCCAGCCTGCCTGGAGGTCCCCTGCAGATACTGAAATGCAGCTCTGAGGTCTCCCCTTACTGCCCTCCCAGGGAAGAGTTTCTTCCTAATGTCTAATCTCAATCCATCTTCTTCCAGAGCAGATTGAGACTGGAGATGGGTAAGAAATTGTTGGCAGTGAGGTGGGGAGACACTGGAGCAGGATGCCTAGGGAGGCTGCGGATGTTCTCTCCCTGGGGGTTTCAAGGCCAGGTTGGATGAGGCCTTGAGCAAGCTGTGCTGGTGGGAGGTGTCCCTGCCCCATGGCAGGGGTGGAACTGCTCTTCCCAACAGCCTCTCCCCAGCTCTCCTGGAGCCCCTTCAGATATTGAAATGCAGCTCTAAGGTCTCCCTGGAGCCTTCTCCAGCTTCAACAGCCCCAACTCTCCCAGCCTGTCCCCACAGCAGAGGTTCTCTAGCCCTCTGACCATCTTCATGGCCTCCTTTGGACCCACTCCAGCAGGTCCATGTCCTTCACCCAGAGGGACTTTACCTTTGGTGTGAGGGTGGCTTGGAGTGTCCAGCTTAGGTCAGCTGCCAGCAGCTTTGACCAGGTGAGGTGCAGGGGGTTGAATCCTCAGCTCAGTGATGGCTCTCATGCACAGCTCACTCCTTGCCCTTCCTGGGACAGGCAGAGGTGCTGGAAGCTCCTCTTCTTTCCCTGCAACATGGATGGAAATCCCTCAACACAGCTGTTCCTAGGGGGTGCAGGAGAAGGAGAAGAGGGATCTGGTGCAGGGTATCACCAGGACTTCTCTGCTCCAAACGCCTGGGCAGGCTCCACATCCATGCACACAGAGGGTGCTCAGGCTCCAAGTGCCCTCAGCATGTGGAAGCTGGGTCACCAGGGTCCCTCCTCATCCAGAGGCTGATCCCAGGAGCATGTTCTTGGCAGAGCCGGTTGCCTGCATCTCTGGTCTCTAGAAAACCTCCTGTGCTTCCCTTCCCCAGACTCTGCTGCCACACCTTGTGTGTCCTCTGCTGCCAGCTGCTGCCAGCTGCAGGGCTGGCTCTGTGCAGCCAAGTTTCTGCCCAGTCTTTAGGGTGCAGGCTCAGAAGGGCTCCCTGGCCCTGACCCTTTGCATCCAGGCCCTTCAGAGTGCCTTCCTCTGGTGGCATTGGCGAAGAGGCAGAAATGTTGGTGCCTGATGGAGACAGGACATGTGCAGCCCAGGCAGGGTGTCCTCTCCAGTGTGCCAGCCTTGCCAGCAGGGAGAGGCTTTTCCATGGTGAGGGGGCACTGATGGGGCTTTTTGCTCGGTCCAGCTGATGTCCATGGCACAGGGCTGCTTTCAGCCGTGTCCCCACCATGGTCCCCAGAGCAGGGCTGGTGCTGGAGCCGGGTGGCTCTCCCCTGCTGCATGCCCACGCTGTGGGTGGTGGGAAGCATGTGAGGAAAGGCAAATGGCTGTGCTCAGGGTGCTGTCCTCATGCCACCAGCTGTGACACTTCCCCTCCTCAAGGCTTGCTCTGCTTGTTCTGCTGTAGGTGGGAGGAGGTCACCCTGAAGATGGGCTGTCCAGCAACCCCAGCATGCTGCACAACCATGTCTCACTTCCGTCCCAGCCCAGCTCACTCCCTGACCTCAGCAGGCAGCAGGACACATACAGCGGTAAGGCAGCCTGGGGGGACCCAGGGCACCCCTTAGCTCCAGCCCCAAGCAGCAGCTGCCTGGGCAGGGGGGAGGGGCGGGTGTTGTGCCCTTGTAGGGCATTTGTGGAGCACTTCATACCCTCAGCCTTTCTCAGAGGCTTGACCTACCTGTTCCTGCCCCTCCTGCTAGCTGTGGGTGCACAGAGCCCCCAGGTCCTGCTCTGCTCAGGGAGGTTTGGCTCAGGTTCTGTTTCTGGCTCTGGTTCTGGAGGGTCTGGGAGTTGGGGAGAGAAGAGCAGGGATCAATGGTGGGGCAGAGCCAGCCCTCCTGCAGCTCTTCCTGCTTCAGGCCAGAATGCAGGATGAGTCCAGGACGCTGCCCGCTGGTGGTGATGCGGCGCAGCAGGAACAGGGCCTGGGGATCCCCAAGCCTTCCCCGTGGGTCAGGCCTCTCCAACCTCCTCGCGTGGCTCTGCTTCCTCAGCAGGCTTGTCCGGGGGGCTGGGCAGAAGCAGCGTCTCCTCGGGCACCAGTGAAATAAAGAGGGAAGAGAAGGAGGATGAGGAGAACACATCAGTGGCAGATAACTCAGAGGAGGAGAAGAAGGAGCTGAAGCCCTCCCGGAACAGAACAAGGTGCTCTTTGAACAGGTCTCTCCCTTCACTTACTCCATTACCAGCTGGGGGCCTCTGGGGCTGGGGCACAGCTGTAGGGATCCACCAGGCACTGGGCTCAGCACCGTGAGGCCTGGAGGTCATCCTGCATCACAGACCCCCAGCCCCTGCCCCCTGTCTATCCTCACACTGAGGTGGCACAGCCTGGGCTCCCTCATGCTGCTTCCCCTTGGCTGGCAGTGCTGGGGAACAGTCACTGCCTCCCGCCTGCTGGCTCCTGTGCCCGTGGCCACAGGGCTTGCCTGTGCCCATAGAGCAGAGGGCTTGCACCACACTCGCTTGGGCTGCACCCTCCTGTGTGGCCGTTTGTGGCATAAGAAGGGCACAGACCCCTGCGGTGTTGCTTGTGGCTGTGCACGGAGAGGACCAAGATCTCAGCAGCCCTTGGTGGGAGCAGGGAAGGTTTTGACCTCCTCCCTGCTTTGGGTCATCTCCACTGTGCTCTGGAATCCTCTGTTACCCACCCAGATCCGTGGCAGTGGATCAGGTAGGCTCCTTGTCTGCAACCTTGCCATCGGCTCGGAGACCTTGCCAGGGTGATGGTGCCCGGAGGGGCAGCACCAGCCCTGCTCTTGCCCCAGAGCCAGAGGGCTGTGACTTCCCAAACCACCAGAGCTGGCCCCACACCTCCAAGCCGCCTTGGCACACACCTGGGCAGCCAGCTCAGGCCTGAGTTGCATTGTTGTGCTTTCTTCCTTTGCTCTTTACAACCAAACCAAACAACAAAACCGAGGCAGAAGAAGATCCTTAACCTCTTCTCTCCAGCGTCCCTGTGTGCTCCCTGCGTCTGCATGCCGGGCACCGCGCTGGCATCAGGCTGGCATCGGGCTGGCACCGGGCTGGCACCGGGCTGGCACTGGGCTGGCATCATCCCAGCGGTGGGCACAGGCAACGGGGGGGTGGTGGCGAACCTGTGTTGCTCTTTTGTCTGTGGGGTTGCCCAGTGCTGAGAGTGCACGCGAGGAATGTCCCTGTCTCGTTCTTATTTTAAACCATTAGTCAAGATGAGGATGAGGAGGACGATCTTCTTCCCCCAGAGCAAAAAGCCGAGAGAGAGAGAGAGAGGAGGGTCGCCAATAATGCCCGCGAGCGCCTGCGGGTCCGGGACATCAACGAGGCCTTTAAAGAGCTCGGACGCATGTGCCAGCTGCACCTAAACAGCGAAAAACCGCAGACCAAACTGCTAATCCTCCACCAGGCCGTATCAGTCATACTGAACCTGGAGCAACAAGTCCGAGGTCAGTCAGGGGCCCGGAGTGGTGATGATCTGACGTACCTGGTCGGCACGGGGCTGTCTGTCTGTCTGTCTGTCCGTCCGTCTGTCTCCTGTGCCATCCTGTGCTCTGGTGCCTCGCACTGTCTTCTCTTCCTCCCCTCCGGCCTTGGCTTCCCCAGGCTGTTGATGTCCTGTTTTTGACTTTGGTTTGGTTTCTTTTTGGTTTGGTTTGGTTGGTTTTGATTTGTTTTGGTTTTGATTTGATTTGGTTTTGGTTGGTTTGTTTGTTTGTTTGTTTGGTTGTTTGGTTGGTTTTTTTTTTCTCCTTTTTGTTTATTTTTCCCCCCTCCCCCACCCCCTCTCTGGTTGTTTTTTTTGCCTCCCTGCTGTTCTCTCTCTGGTCCCCCTCTGCCGCTGCGTCTGCTGCATGCTGCTCCCCGAGGGGGCACCTGCGCCGTCCCCGCTTTGCTCAGCAGCCTCTGCTGGATTCCGTGGCCCTGCTCTGGCAGGGGGGGTTGGACTCCACGATCTCTGGAGGTCCCTTCCAACCCCTAACATCCTGTGAGCAAATGGACAAACCAACCCAAACAGCAAACCTCCCAGAGGAGGCCCAGCTCTGCCACCTCTCCCGGGGCCGCTCCCAGCACAGGGCCTACCTCTGCCCACGGCTGCAGCAGCAAGTGGTGCCCTGTCCTCCCTGCCCGCCTGGCACGGGGCTCTGTGCTGTCCCCACCGCTGCCCCTCCGGGTCTGCAGGCAGCTGGAAAACCCCCGGGCGTTATTGGAGCCATGCAGGGGGCAGCAGGATGGAGACGCTGAGCTGAGCCGCCCTTGCTGCTGGTGCCGGCTGGTCTCAGCTGCAAGCTGGGAGTGCCGTGCATCGCTAGCAGAGCCTGGAGCTGCAGCTGGGCACATGCAGACTCTCCCCATCACCTGGGCACGCTCAGTCCCTTCCCACACCCACGTGTGCCCATCTCAGCCACCTGTGCTGGTGCCGGGGGCCGAGTCCTGGTGGGAAGGGAGGGGCAGGGCTTGGCTTCCCGCTCCGGAGGCTTTGCTGCTTTGCTCCTGCATCCCACAGTGCATGCTCCTGCTGCTGCCCTGGCCGCTGCCCGCCGGGTTAACCCCTTTCTCTCTGCAGAGGCTGTTGTAACTCATCGGTGGTTTGTGCCTGGCTCTGCTCCTCTCTGCTGGCCTCTGCTGTTTGCATTGATGTTGGAGTCCTTTGTGCCTCTCTTCAGTTTGTAATTTTTTTGGCCTCTCATAACATTGTACATTTTTTCCTGTCTCTTTTTTAATTTCCCCTTCCTTTTTGTTTTATTTTTTATTTTTGTTTTATTTTATTTTATTTATTATTATTATTTTGAGGTTTTGGTTTTTGGTTCTGTTCTTTCCAATCTCCTACAGACAGTCCCCAGCCGTCACCTCTCGGTGGTCCCACTCTCTACCTTGTACTTGCTGCTTGCGGCTGGAGGCAGGAGCCGAGGGGCTGGGGTGGGGCACAGGGGCTGTAGGCAGAGTTGGCACCGTGGTCACTTTGGTCTCCCACGCTTGTCCCTTTTTAAACCCTTCTGGAACGCAGCCCCCAGCGAGCTGCTGGCAGCAGGCAGCAGGGCAGGCAGCCAGGGGGTCCTTCTCTGAGGGGTTTGGCCCTTGGGCTGCTCTGCGGGAGAGAAGCCAACCCCTACCTCCCCTACTGGGGGGCTGCGGTGGGAGTGGGGCCATCAGGCGCCCACGTGCCCAGCTGGGGCTGCCAGCATCCTTCCGCTGCTGTCGGCAGCAAACAGAGCAGAAAGAGAAAGGAGAGGACTGAGAGGGGTTGTGAGGGGCCAGGCAGGCAGGTCAGTGCCCACCCTGAGCAGGGCACAAAGCAGCCAAGGCACTGCATTGTCCTTAGAACCTGGAGGACCCCACCTGGGCGTGCAAACCACCAGCAGCACTTGCTGGTGGCAGGGGGATGTCTCCCTCCTGCCCAGATGCAGCATGCAAGGTGCTGCTGGAGCTGTGGCCCTGCTGCAGGGAGCCACCAGCCAGGAACCACAGCTGCTGACCTGCGTTGGAGCCAGCTGGGCTCCTGCTGGGGTGATTGCACTCCCCAAGGCCATCCTGGGCACACTGGAGAGAAGGTGGCAGTGCCAGGCAGGGCAGTGAGGAGACACAAGCAGGGACAAGGCAGTGAGGAGAGGATGTAGGCAGGGACATGGGCAGCCTTCTGTCCCACACAGACCTGGGGAGCCCTTGCTCCCCCTCCATGCTGTTGGGCACCATCTGGAATCTCTCCAGACCCCCTCAGCACACCCAGGAAGGCTCTGACTCTGCGGCCCCTCTTCGGTGAAGGCTTCTCCCCACGTGGCTCCCCTGGAGCTGAAGGCCACAGTCTGTCCCAGTGCCAGGCCTCACCTGAGGACCCTCCTCAGATAGGTGTCTTTCCTGAAAGAACTTTTGCTCTGGGGGAGAAGGTCGTCTGGAGCCTAAATTGGGTTTGGAGGGGATGGGCTGCGGGCAAGGCCACGGTTTCAGATGCTGCCAGCACAACTCTGCTTTTCCCCTGTCTCTGCCTGTTTTGGGCACCCCTGGGGTGCTGCCAGCGATGGAGGTTCTCCCAAAGCTCCCAACTGTGCTTGGAAAGGAAACCCCCTCTCCTTCCAGGCCTGTTTTGGCTGTGTTCAAAGACCTGGATTCGGTGTCTGCATCTCAGAGTGACCCTCAGCAGCAGCCAGGGTGCTTGGCTCATGCCACCTGTGCTGCCCCCCACCCCTAAGAGGGTGCTGGGCCAGGCTGCAAAAAAGCCCTCCCTGAGATGGGTTTGCTGCAGGTGGGATTTTGGAAGGAAATCCTACAAAGAGGAGTCTGATCTCTGCCAAAAGGTCTTTCCTGGGAGGATGAACCTGATGGTTTTCATAGATTCACAGAATGGGTTGGGTTGGAAGGGACCTTGAAGCCCATCCAGCTCCAACCCCCTGCCATGGGCAGAGATACCTCCCATCAGCCTCATCCAGCCTGGCACTGAACACCTCCAGGGAGGGGACATCCACAACCTCCCTGGGCACCCTGTTCTCACTCTCAAGAATCTCTTCCTCACCTCCAGTCTCAACCAATGGCTGAACTTTGCATTTTCATCCGAAAACGAAGAGAAAGGCAAATTTTTGCAGAGAGGGGGTCGGCATGCTGGGGGGGGGGGTGAGGGGAGCTAATCCTGCATCCACTGCCCGCCCCCATCCCTGGCAGCACCTCCCAGCCCCACGCTGGCATCACCTTTTCCCGTGGCTGCTCAGCAGGCAGCACCCCGAGGCGATTGGGTTTCGTTGGAGCCCTTGGCGGCGGACAGCGGCAGCAGCAGCACTACCAGCACGGCAACCCGATAGCCACCCCCCCACACGCACACCTCCGTGCCAGACCCCCCCCTCCTGACTAACCCCTGTGGTGCTATGAACCCAGCAGTACAGACGAGGCCTTGTCACTGGAGGACAAAGATCTGAGGGACCGGGAGAGGAGGATGGCCAATAACGCCAGGGAGAGGGTGCGCGTGCGGGACATTAACGAGGCCTTTAAAGAGCTGGGACGCATGTGCCAGATGCACTTAAAAACGGACAAAGCACAGACCAAACTGATCATCCTGCAGCAAGCAGTGCAGGTCATTCTGGGCCTGGAGCAGCAAGTACGAGGTATGGTACCAGCTGGCAGGTGCATTTCGGGGCCTCCCTCTCCCCCACCCCTCTCTTACATCTCTGTGCATCCTCCACCGTCCCCTCCCCGCTGCGTCTCCTGCTTTCGCCGCCGGCTTCTGGGTGCAGCTGAGCTTCCCGAAGCCCTTGGCCCCCAGGGTGGATTGGAGGCTGCTCTCTTGGGAGTCTGCCCTAGTGCTCGAGTGGGAATTTGGCAGCTGGATCCCACTGGAGCGGCTTTGGAAAAGTCAGTGCTCAGCTGGGGGCTGGCTCTGCGTTTCCCTTGGCTCAGCGCGGGACTCCGGCCACCTCCCCGCAGCCACTGCACAGAGCAGCAGGCACAGGGCAGCTTGCACTCAGGTTGTCTCCTCGCATGGTCTGTCGTCTGTCTGTCCTCAGCCTCTGTCCTCGCTCTCTCTCTCTCTCTCTGGGATGCTGCCACTGGTGCCCAGACTGAGGTTGCTTCATCCCCTCCCTCCCTTGCTGTTTTTGGCCCAGAGCGCAACCTGAACCCTAAAGCAGCCTGCTTGAAGCGTCGGGAAGAGGAGAAAGTGTCTGGAGTGGTAGGAGATCCCCAGATGACACTTTCAGCTTCACATCCTGGTCTAGGAGATGGTCACAACCCTGTTGGACACATGTAAAGGTACCATTCCCAGCCCTGTTCTCCCAGCACCCCACTGCAGGTCTGGCCCCACTGCTGCTCAGGCTCTCAGCCCCACTCCCTTGGCACCAGCCAGCCTCCTTCTTCATTTGCTTCACCTACTTAATTGACCTGAAGTAAATGACTTGCATCTCCACACAGACATGGACACCCAAAGCTCTGCCCCACAGCCCTGGAGCTGAGAGGGAGGGTGCTCTGCACCTCCCTGCCCCAACTGGCTACTGAAAACCAGCAGCTCCTCTGCCTGGTGATCTCATGGGAGGTGCCAGAAATGCAAGGAAGCACTCAGTAGATAAAATTCCCCCAGGGAGACCATGGCTGAACCAATCCTCAGCAGTTCCTCCCCACCAGCCACTCAAGCAGGGATGCTCTCCTGTCCCAGTTCAAGGACTGCAGCTACTGCTACATCAGCAGCTCACCCAGTCCAGGCCCCTCCCCAGCCAGAGCAGGTTGCTCACAGTCCCAAACAACCTGACCTGCAATGGTGCCAGGGATGGGGCAGCTCCCACCTCTCTGGCAGCCTGGGACAGGCTCTCCCCACCCTCAGGGTCAAACACTCTCCACTCTCAATCTCCCTCTTTTAGTTCCAAACCATCCCCCTTTGTCCTGTCCCAACAGGCCCTGCTCCAAGGTCTGTCCCCAGCTTTGTGCTCAGCCCTTCAAGCACTGCAAGGCCACCAGAAGGTCTCCCTGGAGCCTTCTCTGCAGGCTGCCCAAGCCCAAGTCTCTCAGCCTGGCCTCCCAGCAGAGAGCTTCCAGCCCTGCCAGCACTGCTGTGGCCTCCTCTGGCTCTGCTCCACCAGGTCCCTGTCTGTGCTGAGCTGAGGCCTCCAGGGCTGTCCCAGCACTGCAGGGGGCATCTGGGCAGAGCACAGCAGAGGGGCAGAATCCCTGCCCCTGCTGCCCACACTGCTGGAGATCAGCCCAGGACAGAAGTTGTTCTTCACCATGAGGGTGGTGAGACACTGGCACAGGTTGCCCAGGGAGGTGGTGGAAGCCTCATCCCTGGAAGTTTTGAAGGCCAGGCTGGATGTGGCTGTGAGCACCCTGCTGTAGTGTGAGGTGGCAGGGGAGTTGGAACTGGCTGATCCTTGAGGTCCCTTCCAGCCCAACAGCGATGCTGTGACAGGGCCGAGGCAGGGCTGGCCGCGCTCAGTGCCAGCTCGCCTCCAGCTTTCCCACTCCCAGCAGCACTCCCAGCAGCTCCCCACAAGGAGCACTTTAATCCTCGTTTGAATTCCTCTCACTTCAATCTTTTTTTGGGGAGGGGGGGGAAGGTTTTGTGTGTTTTGTTGGGGGCTTATTTTTTAATAGATCTTTTTTGTTCCTCTGGACCCAGAGATCTGTGAGAAGAAGACGACGACGAAGAAGAAGACGAAGAAGAAGAAGACGAAGAAGAAGAAGAAGAAAAAAGAAGAAGAAGAGGAAAAAAAAAAAAACACAAAAACCCAACAGAAAACAAAAGCCCTGGGTGTGACCTGCAAGCTTCTGGAACCATAAACTGTAGCCCTGCAAAACACTGACAGCAAAGGTGGACGGATCGTGGCGGTGACGTAAAGGGGGTGGGGGGTGTGTGGTGTTGCGGAAAGCAGCCCCAAAAACCAACACGAGAGAGAGAGAGAGAAAAACAAAAAACAAAAAAACACAAACGAAACAAAACAAAACCACAACCTTTATATTTTTTTTTAATATTTTTTTTTTGGTGGGTCAAAAAAAAAGGAGAAACCAACAAACTACTAATGAAGCAAACCACAAAGAAATTGCCTTAAGTCCGAAAGCGCAGAACGGTCGATACATATCACTCAGTTAGGAGGGGGTGGGAGCGTTCTCTTGGCTCGTTCACAAGCAGCCAGCAGCAAAAAACAAATTGTGCCTAAGCTTTGAGATCTTTCTTTTTTTTTGGGGGGGTTGGGTTGGGTTTTTTTTTTTTTATTTTTTTTTGGGGTTGTTTTTTTTTTCCCTTTGGGTTTTTAAAAACAGACACAAAAAAAAAGCCAACAAAAAAAAAGAGAGAGAAAGAGAGAGAGAGAGAGAGAGAGAGAGAGAGAGAGGAACATTAGTTAGGAGATGATTTTCTTTTTAATGTAGAACAAATAGCAAAAATGCCTTTGGGGGGGTGGGGGTTGTTTGTTTTTTTTTTTTTTTTTTTTAAAGCTTCTTTTGCCTATGTTTTGTAAAAGCCACAAAAAAAAAAGGAAAACAAAACAAAACAAAAAATATTAATTAATTTTGGGGGTTTTTGTATAAAAGAGAAAAAAAAAGGAGAAAAAAAAAAACAAAAACAAAAAAATGTCTTGTACCCCTCTCCCCTTCTCTCCCCTTCCCCTCCCCAATCCCCCCCCATGCTTTTTTTTTTTTTTCCCTGCTGCTGTTTCTCTAGTTTAAAGTTGTTGCATCTTTAGGATCAACCAGAATATTAAAATTGTATTAAGAGAGACTGGATATAAAGAGAGGAATTCTCAGATTGGGCTCAGAAAGCCACTCAGAAGCGAATGTAAGCCCCGGGGGAGGAGAGGTCCTTCCTTGCCTGGCTTGTACCTTCCATTGTACAAAAAAAAACCCCAAACCCCAACCTCAACTCCTCTGCTGAATTCACCAGCTCTTTGCTTTGGCCACTTCTGATTTGGGAAAAGGAACAGCAAAGCAAGTTGCAGCAGCAGCAGCAGCAGCAGCAGTGTCCCTCGGAGCTGCTCCCTCCCGGGAGGTGCCCGAGCTCCATCCTGGCACCCTGCTGGACCACCCCCCCCAGAGGCTGCAGCCCTGCCTGGGAGAGGAGGTGCCCCACGGCTGCGATGGGAGAGAGCAGGCCTTGGGGAGTGGAAGAGAACTGTGGCGCTCCTGTGGTGAGAGAGCAGCGATGTGGATGGCAGAGGAAGGCTCAGGGCATAGGGAAGTGCCTCCTGCCCATGCGGCCGACCCTGGCGCCTGCTGCCGGAGGAGCTTCCAGGGCAGCGCTGAACAAAGAGGAACTGAACAAAGCTGGAGGGCTGGAAAGAGGCAGAGGTGGACAGAGCCAAGGCAGCAGTAGATGGACCCATGGACACTGGTGGCAGGAGGGGAGCAGCCACCCAACGTGTGCCTGTTTCAGCCTCAGCAAGCCAGGACCAGAGGCAGGATCCCAGCTCCATGCAGACTCTCCCCGCGCTGGAGCCACCACCACCGAGGGGCAAGCTGCTGCAGGCCTGGGGACAGGGCTGGTTTCACACCCCAGCTTCACCCACTGTCATCTCTCCAGAGCATCCTTGGAGGCAAGCCCTGGGGACACACAGCAGCCCCTGTCACCTGCACGTGGGCTCCGTGCTGCCAAGCAGGGGAGCAGTGAGCGCCTGTCCTGCACAAGAGGCTCCAGCAGCCAAGCTGGACCAAGGATCATTTCACTCTGAGTGCTTCCCAGTGCCACTCCAGGCCCCTCCAGTGTGCTCAGCAGGAGGAAGAACCCAGCAGCTCCATCACAGAGGATGCCCCAGCAGTGTGGAAGCAAGCAAAGAGGTGCTGGGCAACGCTGAGCTGTGGCAGGGCAGCTGCTCTGGAGCTGGCAGTGGAAGAGCGTCCAGCAGGAGCTTGTTCTTGTTTCTTCCCTCTCCTTCCCCTCCTGAAACATTCTGTGCCCAGCTCTGCAGGCAGATGGTGTCAGCTCCCAGGGGCATGTGAAAGCCCAAATCAGCAGTGGCTGTAAAGCTCTTGGACTGGGGCTGGCTGCTGCCCAGATCTGCCTGGCAGTGCCCAGCCAGAAGAGCAGTCAATGGGACATGAGTGCTGGCTTGGGGGGACCGTGGGAGCAGTGAGTGTGTAGGACCCCCAGCATCAGGGTCCAGCTCTGTCTCTGCTCCTCTGGCCTGTGCTCCTGGGGAAGCTGCATTGCTCTGCACAGGACAGGGAAGGACTGGCTGCCAGCATCAGGTCCTGTGGCACTTCCTAGCATCCCCCAGGTTCTGGCATCACCTCTTGGTGCTCTTCTGTTCTCATAGCTGTGCTTTGTGCTCCAGCAAAACCAGCTGGAAGTGCTCAGGAGGTTGCTCATCTCCCACCTACAGCCGGGTACTATGGGCTCAGCCCCTGTGGCATCTCAGGAGCCATGGAGCAGAATGAGACCTCTCCCTGCTGCCCTTGGCACCAGCACTGCACAGCTCTGAGGCTTTCAGGTGCTCCTGCCTTTCCCTGCCCACATTCCCACTGCTGCCACCATCACTTCTGTGGAGTGAGACCTGAGAGCACAGCAGCTTCCAGCTCTGTTTGCAGAGGAGGCTGGGACAGGGCAGCGGCTGCGGTCCCCTCAGCCCAGGAAGTCTTCTCCTCGCCTGTGTCAGCAGCCACCTTCCAGTCTAATGAGCTGCTCAGGGTACCCCACTCTGCCCTCCCCTGGTTTCCTCTGCCTGCTTCAGCACTGAGCAGCCTGAGATGGATGTGGCTCCTCTCTGCCTGGTGTGACAGCCCTGACTTCTGGAGCTCTCCCTTGCAGCAGCAGCAGCAGCAGCAGCTTCGTCTTCCTGAAGTCCTGCCAGGCTGCATTGTTCTGCAGCAAGTTCAGTGTGAGGGTGGCAAAACGCACAGGGAGCCCCCAGCAGCCGGGGCTGGGTGCTCTGACAACCCCAGCTCATGCCCCAGGGCAGGAACTGGGAGCTCATCAGCTGCTTTTGGCAGCCTGGAAGAGGCTGCTCCTTCTGCCCTGCCTCGGGTCAGTACCAGGCCTGGGCATTTGCTGCCCAGGGTGCTCTGCTGGCTCAGTGCCACCACCCCAGGACCTGGGGTGGGGGTGGATGATGGAGCAATGTCCCAGCCCTGGCAAGCTTGAAACCATACAAATGAACTAAGAAGAGCTTCCCCAGCACTCTGGTTTTGCAACAAGAATATGAGGTGGCAGTCAGGGGCAGCTGGATGGAAAGAAAAAGAGATGGCAGTGAAGAAAACCCCAGAGACAACAGAACAGGAAAGTGGAGAAGATTTCTCCTTGGCTCAACATTTTGCTGAACTCCTTCAATGCCCTCTCAAGTCCTGGCTGATGTTCTGCAGCCCAGGGGGACCCCTGGTGAGAAAGAGCCTTTCCCATCACCCCCAAAGCACCAAGCACTGAGCAGAGATGAGGTTTTTCAGCTGCATTTCGATGGGTTTGGTGCTGTTGCCTTGACTGCAAAACCTCCTTGGCAAGGCTTGGGTGAAGGCCCTGGGACACAACTCCCAGTGGCAGGGTTTGGAGGAAGTCTTGGCTCCTCCAGCCAAGGAGGGTGCAGTGTCAGGAGCTGGGAGTGCTGTGCCTGGATGGCACAGAGTGTTTTGTGTGCCAGCCCCACACAGCCTTGGTGGCATCTCTGTGGAGAGAGCAACTGCAGAGTGCAGCAGGGAAAATGACTTTGTCCCTGCCTTGGGCTTGGGGGTGAGTGTGGTGCCTGCAGCCTGCCAGGGAAAGAGCCTTTCCCAGCATGGAGCACTGCCAGGGCTTGTCCCAAAATGCTCCCTGGAAGAGCAGCCTGGCAGTGAAACTCTCATCTCTGGGTGTCCTGGGGCTGCACCCTCCCCAGCCCACACCTCTGCTGCCATTCAGCTTTGGGATCTTCCAGAGCACTTCTGTCCCCAGACTTCTCTGCCTGTCCCTGGTACCTGTGGTCCTGCAGAGAGGTGTCACAGATGGGTGACCTGCTGCAGGCTGCCCTTCAGCTCTCTGCTTCCTCCCTCAGCCTGACACGTGTGGGTTCTCCTGGGCTACATGTCCCTCAGAGCCTTCAAACCTTCCTTCATCAGCTCAGGGCAGAGGCTGCCTCCTGCTGGCTGCATGTTCAGGGCTCTCTCTTCCAGCTGAGCTGCATCACAGTTGAGCAGCAGAGCTGAGGTCCCATGGGGACAGCTGCCTTGGGACACTTGTTGTGTAGCAGGGGTGCAGTCCTTAGGCCCCCCAGCCCCTGGGACCCCTCCCCTCTTTTCTCCCCCTCAGCAGCCCCTTGTATATCCTGCTGCAGGCCTCCAGGTGCTGGGGTCTGGACTCCAGTTTATTAAGAGTGAAAACCCACAGCTTTTTTGTTCTTTCTCCCTCTTCACCTGCCCCAGAGCAAACCAGCTGCAGCCTCCCCAGCACCTTGCTGCATGGAGGAGAGGTGCTGGCTGCCTGCTCCTGCTCCCAACCCTGGGCAGCAGAATTCCAGCTCAGCCCTGCCTTGGCAGTCGCTCCCCTGCCTCTGAGCTGCCAGTCAGACCTCACAGCCCAGCAACTGCCTGGCTTCAGTTCAGCTCCAGCTCTTTGCCAGCAGCTCCTCTGCTCCCCTGCTTTCACAGCTTGCTCTGGTGGTACCCTGTGGGGGGTGTGGGTGGGAGAGACAGGACCTGGGACATCTGTATCCCACTCTGTGCCCCTCCTGCCTGCACTGAGCTCTGGCTGGGAGCCAGGGGAGGCAGGAACCAGGGCAGTGGAGTTAGGTGGGCACCCCAGGATCCCAAAATCCATGCAGTGAGGTCACCTTGCTGCCCCTTCTCCATGCACCACCACTCCAGGAGCAGGGAGTTGGCTGCTTTGCTGTTGGGGTTTTGCCCTTTCTAGCAGAGATTGGCAGAAGTGTGATGCTGCCCAGCTGTGACCTGTGAGCTTTGTGCTGAGCTGGTCTCCTAGAGGTGCTCCCACCGCCTGGCTGTGGTTGAGCGGCAAAGGGACGGAGCCGGGCTGGGACTTCCCCAGAAGTCTGCAATTTCAGGTTGGCTGCAGAAGCTGCTCTCAAAGGTCTTTTGTGTCTCACCCTTGTACCCACTGAAGCCAGCAGAGCCTTTGGGCCTTGGGACCTTGCAGCCCATCCTTCCTCTCAGCAGCTGGGGATGCCTTGGGAAGCAGGAGGCTTTTGACACCCCCAATCCTCTCACCCTGAGCTTGGCTGCCCTGGGGAGACTGCTGAGGTCAGTGCCCGTGGAGCCTGTGGCCCTCCATGCTGTGTTTGTGCTGGTGCCTCTGGACCAGCTCCAGCTTTGGTGAGCTCCTGGCTGGGGTTTTAGAAAGGAGGTGAATGAAGCCAAGGTGGTTCTGGAGCTGGGCCAGGCCAAGTGCTCTCCCCGAGGTGCAGTGCTGGCTAAGCTGGAGCAAGCCATGGCCACTGGGTTACCCTGTTCCTGCTCGACACCAGCAAGAGCCAAGACCTGTTCCCCATACCACAGCTTGCACAAGGTCTTTGCCCTCTTGAATCCTATGCAACCCCCTCCCCTCTCTCCAGGGCTCTCCAGATCCCAGCCCAGCCCATTCCCCCTGCTCTTGTTCATGGCTGCTGAGTTCCTGCTCCCTGCTGCTCTCAGGGTCCAGCTTCAATTCCAGCAGCTCTAAAAGCATTTCAAGACCTGTGCCCTGGAGCTGGGGGGTAGGCAAGGGCTGAGACCCCTGGAACAGCCCTTCCAACTCATGCTGCAGGTGCTGAGCACTGAACTGGAGAGGGCAAGGCCTGTCCTAGGGCTCCTCCATTCACCCTTAACCCTCCTGTGCCTTCTGCTCGATGCTTGGTGGCTCACTGCCAGCATCCTTCATCTTGCACCATCTCCCCCAGTGCCCCTGAATGGAGAAGCTGTGTGCCAGCTCCTTGCTGCCTGCCTCTTTGGACTGCTCTCAGGCTTGACTTGGCTTGACTGGTCTTCCTTCAACCTCCTCAAGCTTCAGGGTGTCTTTTCCTTCCTCCTGCACGGTGCAGTGCCTCCAGCCGGCACCTCTGGGCTCTTCCCTTCATGCCCAGCCACCGTGGGTTTCCTCCCAGGGCAGAACCGTGCCACCCACGCCACAGAGAAGGGAGGGTTTGGGAGGAGGCAGCTGCAGCTCAGTCCTGTGGCACAGATCTCTCTCCCTGCCTTGCTGCTCCGTGGGGGCCCCTGGTTTGATGCTGAGGGCAGTTCACCTCCTTGGAGAGCCAGCAGCTGCAGTGCCTTTGTCTGCAGGACCCTGTGGAGCTGAGGTGGAGGTGGTCACTGCTCTGTGCTTTGGAGGGTGGCTGCTGCCCAACCTCCTGGCTCATCCTGCATCACACCCTCAGGGCCAAGAGGCAGCCCTGCCATGGGTCTCCACAGTGGTGTTTCTCTGCCTCTTGCTCCTCAGGTCCTGCAGTGCCCACCCTGGTCCAGCCAAGCCCCCACCCCATGTAAAGGAGAGGGACTAAGATTCAAGGCCCAGTTCCACTTTGTGGGCAGCAGTGCAGGAGGGCCAAGGGCTTTGTGCTCCAGCCTGGGCTGCACTGGGGGCTGGGGGCAGCCGTGGAGCTCCCCTGGCAGCTCCTGCAGCAGCAAGCTGGGGACACCTCCATCCCTGTGCGACGTCTTCCCGACCCCCTTGAAACTCACCAGCCCTAGGGGCAAACCCTGCGACGTGAGGCCTTGCTGGGGGGGGGGGGGAAGGAGCTGCAGGGAGCCTTTGCCCCTCTGCCAGCCAAGGTTAATCCCCTGGGAGAGGGGAGAGGAGAGACAGGCACCCACAGAAGGAGAGCAGGGGTGACCCCAGCCAGGCTGTGAGCGACAACTCATTCCCAGTGGAGGGCTCCAGCTGGGGGGGGAGGGGGCACAAAGCATTACTGGGGGGGGGGGGGAGAACAAGGCATTACTGGGGGGGGGGTGTCTCTATTTTTATAGGATTGGGGTGGGACTGGGGGGGGGGTGGGAGAGCAGAGGGGAGATGCCTGCAGACCTTGGTTTATTTTTCAACCCCACAGAAAGGTTTTGTTGGGATTTTTTGGGGTGGGAGTAGGGGTTGGGGGTGATTTTTGTTTGGCCTTTAACCCAACCCCCCCCTGATCCTTGCTTTTTTGGGGTTTTTGGGGGGGTTTTTTTGGGTTGTTTAAGCTGCCTACCTGTAAATCCAAGATGTACTTAAAAAGTGGCTGAAATCCTTCTCTTCTTAAATCAGATACACATTATAGTTTTGAACTATATATATAGTAAATATATATATATATGCCTAGCCCAGCAAGAAGAAGAAAAAAAAAAAGCAAAAAAAAAAAAAAACAAACAACAAAAAAAAAAAAAAAAAAAAGTTTAAAAAAATAAAGGGAAAAAAAAAGGAAATTAAAATGGAATGAAAAAATAAGGGAGAAAAAATAAAAAAGAAGGAAAAATAAGGAAAAAAAGGAAAGAAAAAAGAAAGGAAAAAGAAAGGAAAAAGAAAGGAAAAAAAAAAAGAAAAAAGGGAAAAAGAAAGGAAAAGAAAGAAAAAATAAGAGAAAAAAGAAGAAAAAGAAGAAAGCAAAAAGAATAAAGAAAAAAAAAAAGAAGAAAGAAAGAATAAAGAAAAAAGAATAAAGAAAAAAGAATAAAGAAAAAAGACAAGAAAAAAGAATAAAGAAAAAGAATAATGAAAAAAGAATAAAGAAAAAAGAATAAAGAAAAAAGATAATAGAGAAAAAAGGTAATAAAGAAAAAAGAGAAAAAGAATAAAGAAAAAAGTGAAAAAGGAAAAAGAAAAAGAATAAAGGAAAAAGAAAGAAAAAAGAATAAAGAAAAAAAGAAAAAGGAATTAAAAAAATTCAGAAAAAAAATTAAAGGAAAAAATAAATTAAAAAAAACAAAGAAAAACAAAGAAAAATAAAGAAAAAATAAAGAAAAAATGGAAAAAATAAAGAGTTTAAAAAAAAAAGGAGAGAAAAAATATTTGGGAGTGTGGGAGGGGGAACTGAGTTGTCCTTTGAACTGAATGACAATTGTGGGATATAAAACAAACAAACAAAACAAAACAAACAAAAACCAACAAAAAAATTGTGTTTCTGAGTGCCTCAAGATAATGGAATTATTGTGGTTTTTGGGTTTTTTTTTTCTTTTCTTTTCCTTTTTTTAAAGTAATTTTATACAAGTGTCAAAAAAAAAAAAAGACAAAAAAAAAAACCAACAACAAAAAAAAAAGACAAAAACAGCTGGCTGGATTATTTGGAATTTTTAAATAATCCTAACTTTTTTAAACAGAAAAAGAAAAAAAAACAGAAAAAAAAAGAAAAAAAAAGGTAGATTTTGAGAACTGTCCTGTATATAACAGTAATGTAGCAATAAATGTGACCTTTTATAACAATAGCACTGCTCTGGGGTTGGTTTCCCTGCTGGTTATGGGGGGCTGCTTCTCATCCACACCTCCCCTCCCCTCCCCTCCCCTGCCTCATCTCCGCCGTGCAGATATTGTGAGCCTGCCCCGGAGACTCGGAGGCAAAGGGTTTGCTAAATCCATGGGTGGGTTGGTTGGGTTGGGTTGGGTTGGGTTGGGTTGGGCTGGGTTGGGTTGAGTTGGGTTGTGTTGCATTGGGTTGGTCTGGGTTGGGTTGACTTGGGTAGGGTTTTGTTGGGTTGAGTTGAGTTGGTTGGGTTGGGTTGAGTTGGGTTGTGTTCTGTTGGGTTGGGCTGGGTAGGGTTGAGTTGGGTTGTGTTGCATTGGGTTGGGTTGGGTTGAGTTGTGTTGGGTTGTGTGGAATTAGGTTGGGTTGTGTTGTGTTGGGTTGTGTTGCATTGGGTTGAGTTGTGTTGGGTTGAGTTGCGTTGGGTTGGGTTGAGTTGGGTTGGATTGGGTTGAGTTGGTTGGATTGGGTTGGGTTAAGTTGGGTTGTGTTGGGTTCAGTTGTGTTAGGTGGGGTTGTGTTCTGTTGGGTTAGGTTGGGTTGTGTTGGGTTGAGTTGGTTTGGGTTGGGTTGGGTTGGGTTGTGTTGGGTTGAGTTGGGTTGGGTTGGGTTGGGTTGGGTTGGGTTGGGTTATGTTGGGTTGAGTTGGTTTGTGTTGGGTTGTGTTAGGTTGGGTTGTGTTCTGTTGGGTTAGGTTGGGTTGTGTTCTGTTGGGTTAGGTTGGGTTGTGTTCTGTTGGGTTGAGTTGAGTTGGGTTGGATTGGGTTGAGTTGGGTTGGGTTGTGTCTTCTGTGTCCTGGTGAGGACCTTCTCAGGCTCTCAAGAGGCTGGGCTGGCTAGGAGCAGAGCCTGGGGAAGTGATGGCAGTTCCAGGGCTGCTGAAAAACCTGGCATGAAACCCCAGAGCCGCAGCGGCGGGCAGGGCACTGCTGGGCACTGGGGAAGCTGCCCGGGAAGGGACATTCGGCTCCAGCATGGAGCGGGAGACTCTCGCAGCCGCGAGCAAGGACACTGCCAGCCCCGTTGGGGTCCAAGTCCCATGTCCTGCGTGAGGACACTCCGTCCCCTCGGGGCCGTGTCCCCTCTCCTGCGTGGGACACTCCGTTCCGTCGGGGCCGTGCGCGCCAGCGATCCGGGACCGCTGCCCAGGCGGCGCCGCGGGGCAGGCAGGGCCTCAGGACAGGCAGCGCCGGGGGCAGCCCTGTCCCCGCGCACGCGCGGCCCGCGGGGTCCTTGGCGCGGCGGCGCGCGGCGGGGGTGACTTTGAGCGCGGGCGGCGGCGCCATGCTGAACAAGTTCCTGGGGCCGCGCTACGTCCAGCTCCTCCAGAACTGGTGAGGCCCGGCCCGGGGCTGACCACCGGCATCCTTCACCCTGGGCCTGGGGGGGGCGGGGCGGGCCGCGGCTGCTGCCAGGGGTCCGCAGTGAAGCGTGCGGCCTGTTCCGCGCCCCTCACCGCGGGCCCCCGCACCGAAGGAGCCGAAAGGGCTTCCCCAGCCCTTCCCGTTCTCCTCAGCACTCCTCCCCGGCTCTGTGTGCCGTGTGTCATCCGTGACCCCGCTGGGCTGGCCCCGCGGGTGCGCAGCAGCGGCAGGGCTGGGGCTGAGGATGAGCAGAGGGCTGGAGCTGCTCTGCTATGAGGACAGACTGAGGGAGTTGGGGCTGTTCAGTCTGGAGAGGAGAAGGTTCCCAGGAGACCTCATTGTGGCCTTCCAGTATCTGAAGAGGGCTCCAAGAAAGCTGGGGACGGACTCTGTAGGCTGTCAGGGAATGATAGGACTTTTTAGGGTGTCAGAGGGAGGGAACAAAACTAGAAGTGGGGAGATTGAGATTGGATGTCAGGAAGAACTTCCCCAGGAGGGTGGTGAGAGCCTGGCACAGGCTGCCCAGGGAGGTGGTGGAAGCCTCACCCCTGGAGGTGTTTGCAGCCAGGCTGGCTGTGGCTGTGAGCAGCCTGCTGTGGTGTGAGCTGTCCCTGCCCATGGCATGGGGGTTGGAACTGGCTGAGCCTTGAGGTCCCTTCCAATTCCGACAGCTCTGTGATTCAGTGATGCTGGGGCAGGGCTGGCAGCGCTCAGGGCCAGCTCACCTCCAGCTTTTCAAGTCCCCGCAGCAGTCACAATTCCGTGACTCTCTGAGAGGCTGGGAGGGGAGGGCTGTGTTGGCCGTTTTGCTTGGTGGTGGTTTGCTGAGGTGCATTTGACCTCCGGGTTGTTCGAGCCGTCCTCAGAGCGTTTCAGAGCTGAGGTACTTGTCACAGCGCCCCCGGGTGCTGCTTGGCAGGGCTGTGAGAGGCAGAATTCTGCAGGCCAGCGTCCCGGTTCAACAAGTAAGTGTGGCTTTTGCTAACGTGGTGGTTCCCTGGTTGAACAAAAGCATGTCAGCCTTTTCCTGTGAAATGCCCTGCCCACCCTGGGGACTGACCCCCTCTGCATGTGAGGTTTGTGCAAGGCTTCTGCCAAGCTTTTTTTCTGGACCTGGGGAGAGGCCTCGAGCACAGCCCTGTGAGGAGAGGCTGAGGGAGCTGGGGCTGTTTAGCCTGGAGAAGAGGAGGCTCAGGGGAGACCTTCTTGCTCTCTACAACTCCCTGAAGGGAGGTTGTAGCCAGGTGGGGGTTGGTCTCCTCTCCCAGGAAAGCAAGCACCAGAACAAGAGGACACAGTCTCAAGCTGTGCCAGGGGAACTTTAGGCTGGAGTTGAGGAGAAAGTTCCTCACAGAAAGAGAGATTGGCCATTGGGATGTGCTGCCCAGGGAGGGGGAGGAGTCCCCATCCCTGGAGGTGTTGAAGAGAGGATTGGATGTGGCACTTGGTGCCATGGTTTAGTCAGGAGGTCTGTGGTGACAGGTTGGACTGGATAGGATAGGATAGGATATGGCACTTGGAGCCATGGCTTAGCTAGTCATAAGGTGTTAGGTAACAGGTTGGACTTGATGATCTCTGAGGTATTTTCCAACCTGGTTGATTCTATGAAATGACCTTCCTGGGTACCTTAGCAAGGAGCATTTGTCAGGCCTTGCAGAGTGGAGCATCCCTGGTGTTTACCTGCTTGTGTGTGTCTCTTCTTTAGGACTCCCACCCTGGTCACCTGGGGTGGGGTAGGTGCTACTGGGTTGATATGGTTCACAGACTGGAAGCTGATCCTTCAGTATGTTCCCTACATCGGTGGCAAGTATAAAATCGAGGAGTAAGCTTCCCCCTCATGGTAAGTTCTGTTTGTGCATCTCCTGGCTTTGCCCTGATGGCACAGCTGATGTGTCACAGGGCTTGGAAGGGACCTCTGGAGATCATCCAGTCCAACCCCCTGCCAGAGCAGGGCCACAGAATCCAGCACAGGTCTGGGCAGCCTGCTCCAGGGCTCTGTGGCCCTCACAGCGAAAAAAGTTCTCCTCATGTTGAGGTGGAACCTCCTGTGCTGGAGTTTCCATCCATTGCCCCTTGTCCTATCCCAGGGTGCAAATGAGCAGAGCCTGTCCCTTCCCTCCTGAGCCCCAGCCCTCAGATATTGATAAACATTAGATCCCTTCTCAGTCTTCTCTGCAGACTGAACACCCCCAGGGCTCTCAGCCTCTCCTCACCAGGCAGTGCTCAGTCCCTTCAGCATCCTTGTAGCCTGTTGGACTCTGTGCCTCCTGAACTGGGGAGCCCAGAACTGAATGCAGTATTCCAGGTGTGGTCTCTCCAGGGCAGAGTAGAGGGGCAGGAGAACCTCCCTAGCCCTGCTGGCTGCATTCTTCCTAATGCACCCCAGGATCCCATTGGCCTCCTTGGCCCCCAGGGCAGGCTGCTGTCCCATGCAGAACTTGTTGCCCACCAGCACTCCCAAGTCCTTCTCCACAGGGCTGATCCCCTCCCAGCCTGTCCTGCTGCAGTTTATTCTTCCTCCCCAGCTGCAGGACTCTGCACTCATCCTTGCTGACCCTCATTAGGTTCCTCTCTGCCCAGCTCTCAGTCTGTCCAAGTCTCTGAATGGCCTCACAGCCTTCAGCTGTCTCAGCCAAGCCTCCCAGTTTGGTATCATCAGCAACCTTGCTGAGCAGACTGTCTCTGTCCCTCCATCCATGTCATTGATGAAGATGTTGAGCAGGACTGGACCCAGCAGTGATGCCTGGGGGCTCCACTGGTCACAGCTCTCCAGCTGGGCTTGGCACCACTGAGCACCACTCCTGGAAGCCTTTGTGCAGCACCGGGGCCTAAGTCCACACGGGAACAGGAACAGCACCAATGGGATGCACAAATCATTCCACTCCATGAACTCTCAGCTCCACTTCCATGTTGTGCACTCACACTGTGCTGCCATGTGAGAGGCTGGTCTGCATCCTCATGAGCTGTCCACTTTTGATCAATCAGCAAATTTGCAGATGACACCAAGCTGGGGGCAGGAGTTGATCTGTTAGGGGGTAGCAGGGCTCTGCAGAGGGACCTTGCCAGGCTGGGCAGATGGGCAGAGGCCAACAGGATGACATTTGACAAACCCTTTGGCCACAACAACCCCAGGCAGTGCTACAGGCTGGGGTCAGAGTGGCTGAGAACAGCCAGGCAGAGAGGGACCTGGGGGTGCTGATTGACAGCTGCCTAAACATGAGCCAGCAGTGTGCCCAGGTGGCCAAGAAGGCCAATGGCATTCTGGCCTGCATCAGGAACAGTGTGGCCAGCAGGAGCAGGGAAGTCACTGTGCCCCTGTACTCTGCATTGGTTAGGCCACACCTGGAGTCCTGTGTCCAGTTCTGGGCCCCTCAGTTTAAGAAGGGCATTGAGAGACTTGAAGGTGTCCAGAGAAGGGCAACAAGGCTGGGGAGAGGCCTTGAGCACAGCCCTGTGAGGAGAGGCTGAGGGAGCTGGGGTTGCTTAGCCTGGAGGAGGCTCAGGGGAGACCTTCTTGCTCTCTGCAACTCCCAGAGGGGAGGTTGTAGCCAGGAGGGGGTTGGTCTCTTCTCCCAGGCCCTCAGCACCAGAACAAGAGGACACAGTCTCAAGCTGTGCCAGGGCAAGTTTAGGCTGGAGGTGAGGAGAAAGTTCTTCCCAGAGAGAGTTGTTGACCACTGCAATGTGCTGCCCAGGGAGGTGGTGGAGTCACCAGCCCTGGAGGTGTTCAAGAGGGGGTTGGATGTGGCACTTGGTGCCATGGCTTAGTCAGGAGCTCTGTGGTGCCAGGTTGGACTTGATGATCTCTGAGGTCTCTTCCCACCTGGGTGGTTCTGTGATCTGGTTGGTTGTTGACACTTGCACAGAGTGAGTCACAATCCCAGCTTCACCTCCCCTGCTGTGTTCCAGTGTCTTCCTGCTGCTGCCTTTCCCAGAGGCTGTTGATCAGGACAGCAGTGCATGTTCTTTTACAAGGCTATCATCACACATCCTCTGAACAAAGCTCTCAGGGTGCACATTCTAAATGAGCTGCTTCTGCTAATGCTTCAGGACAGACCAGGCCCCAACACTGCAGCCAGTTCCTAGTCCCTCTCACTGTCTGTTCTGCTCTCCCACTCTTCCTGAGCTTGCTCACAAGGATGTTATGGGAGACAGTGTCAAAAGTGACCCTGCTAAGGCCAGTGTTTGTGTCCTGTTTGTCCAGGACACAATCCCCTCCTTGCTTCAAACCAGAACTGCTCAGCTGGGTTGTTTGGAGCTTCTTTTAAGTTGGCATCTCTAATAAGGGGGTTCACAGAGTGCCAGGAGGATGAAGTGTCAATGAAAACACATCTCTCAAAAGGTTGTTTCTCAGGCAGTGGGTTTTGCACAGTGTGCTGTGGTGCTTAAGGACTGAAACCAAGTTTTCTGTGGTAACCTGGAGCTTTTGAAGAGATCTGTTGCCTTCTCTTCCCAAGCAGGATGGCCCCAAGCTCGTGACTGGACAAGTTCAGGCTCCTTTCTGTTCCTTGTGACTGCTAGCAAAGGGAAGCTGAATGTTCAGAGCTGGTTGTGGTTACTGTGTACCACACATCTGTTGGGAATTTGGCATTCTCAAGACTTCATCCCCCTTTTTTTCACTGCCTGTGAGAGCTGAATCTTCCCTCGGACTGAGCAGCCCCAAAGCTGGAGCAGCAGTCAGGTGGTGCCTTCTGTGGGCCTCCAAATGACTATTGCTGCCAGAAGCAGAACTTCACAGCTTCCTTGCCACAGGTGGAAGGGAGTTAGCTTCTTCCTTGCAGTAAAGGATGCTGATGGGAAGAGGGCCAGAGGAAAATGCAGCTCAAACCTTCTTTCTTCTGACCAAAACATGGAAGTGTTGCTGCAGTAAGAGACCTGCCTCCAAGCAGGAGCTTTTGATAGGGAAGTCAGTGAGCCTGGAGGTCAGAGTCAGCACAGAGCCTGCACCTCCCCAGGCCTCTCTTTCCAGGGACACTTGGTGCAGTTTAAACAGTGGCACAGTGCCCTCCATCCCCACTATCAAAAGGGTTCCATCCTGCAACCAGAGAGTGAAAGACACTTTGCCTGCAGTCAGCTGCACCTGCAGCATCCTGAGTGACTGCAAATGTTTAGAGGCAAGGCAGTGGAAGAGCTCTCAAGCCCTGCAGAGGAAATTTAATCACAGAAGCAGAGAGCTGTTTGGGTTGGAAGAGACCTTTCAGATCATCATCATTACCCCAGCACTGCCAGGGCACCACTAAGCCATGGCCCTCAGCACCACATCTCCACAGCTTTGAAACCCCTCCAGGGATGGGGACTCCACCAGTGCCCTGGGCAGCCTGGGTGTGGTGGGTTGAAAGTTCCCCACCCCCAAGATTAAATTTGCCAGCCCAGGCCAGCTGGAAGCAAATGAAAGCTGCACTTGCAAACTAAACTGCAGCCTGCAGTGGAAAGCAATGAATGTGTACAAAGTACACAGGAGTTGCAGCAGTTACAGGGACCTACAATCAATGAACAGCACAAGACTCCCCCTGGCCAAAGACCAGGGGCAGCTAACAGCTTCTCCCTCACCGCCCCCCTCTTGCCTCCCTGTACATAAAAGGGACAAGAGACAGAGCAGAGAAGTTGGAATTAGCCAAAACAATGCAGCCAAGGTCAAGCAGAAGCCAGCAGAAGCACAAAGTTAGTATCTCCTAGCCTGAGGGAGTGGGAAGAGAAAGAAGTTGCTTACATCACTAGCTGAAGTCTGTTATCTTTCCCATGGGGTTGGTTGGAGCTATCCTCAGTTTCCTTTTCCCACCCAGCAGTGATTGGTTCCCATTTGACCACTTTCTGTTCAAGAGCTGGGAAACATTTTAAAGGCATAGCCTGAAACTCCCACACTGGGCCAGGCCTGGACAACCCTTTTGGGGAAGCAACTGTTCCTCATGGCCAACCTAAACCTCCCCTGGTGCAACCTGAGACCTCTTCCTAGATTCAGAGGATGGTTTGAGTTGGAAGGGACCTGAAAGCTCATCCAGTTCCAACCCCCTGCCATGGGCAGGGACACCTCCCACCAGCCAGGTTGCTCAGGGCCTCATCCAGCCTGGCCTTGAACACCTCCAGGGATGAGGCATCCACAGCCTCCCTGGGCAACCTGTGCCAGGCTCTCCCCACCCTCACTCTCAAGAATTTCTTCTTCCTCTCCACTCTCAGTCTCCCCTCTTCAAGCTCCAATCCATTCCCTCTTGTCCTGTCTCTCCCAGCCCTTGTAGAAGGTCCCTTCTTGGCTTTCTTGTAGCCCCTTTCAGGTGCTTCCTCTTGGCCTGATGCTAATGACCTGGTAAGAGTTTTCTTTACTTAGAATGGCCTTGGCCAGTAGCAGGAGCATGGATCCATTGCTGAGACCCCAGTGTGTGCTCCCTGTTTTGAAGCAGGAGCTCTGCTGTGTCATTGTGATGGATCACCTGGAAAGAGGAGCAGAGAAGGAAGCTGCTTCTGTGCTGGCTTGTGAGTGCTGTCAAGGGGCCCAGCAGAAGCTCCTGCCCTGGACACTGGAGGCTCTTGAAGCCTGCCTGTGGTGTTGGCTGCTGTGGCCCCTTGCAGGCAGCTCCATTTAATGTCTGCTTTGTGTTTGTTGTAGGAATTGTATTGCTGTATAGAGTGGTTTGGAGCCCTCCATCCACTGGGACCCTGCTTTGAGGTGACCTTGAAATGCCCACTCCAGATCCTGCAGCTGGTTGTGGCTTCCCTCCTTCTCCCATGAGCAGTTGTGGCCACTTGGTTGTGAGCAGTAACTTCCATCAATCAGCCTGCCTGGTACCCCCTCCTCTGATCACTTTCACAGCAGATCTCCTAAAGGGAGGAGTTTCTAAGCCTGATGTGCAAAATAAACCAAGTGAATGATATTTTGGGGGGAAGTTGTGTTACCTTCTTTAGACCAAACCCCTGGCTTGGAGCTGGGTTGTGTTCAGTGTCTTTGGCTGTGTCCTAAGGAGGGGCTCCTGCACATTTGCCTCCTCTTGTGCTGGTTCCTCAGACATCCACCAGTGCCTGGTGTGCTGGGCAGCCTTGGGGAGCCTTTGCTTTGTCCCTGGGGAGTTGTTGTTCATCACTCTCCAGTTCTGGAGCTGTTCTTGGTGGTGTGTTGATTGCAAGCTGATCATCCCTAGGCCAGCAGCAGCTCTGAGCTCCTGTGTGCAGCTCACAGAGGAACACAGCCAGGTGGGGATGGAAAGTCTCCAGAGAAGGAGGCTCCACAACCTCCCTGGGCAGCCTGCTCCAAGGCTCTGCCACCTTCACAGTGACAAAGTTTCCCCCTCTGTTCCCCTGGCAGCTCCTCTGCTCCAGCTTGCCCCCAGTGCCCCTTGTGCTGTCCTTGGCCATCCCTGAGCAGAGCCTGGCTCCAGCCCTGCACATCTTTATCACCAGGAGTGAGGACAGCCCTCAGGCTCCTCTGCTCCAAGCCCCAGCTCCCTCAGCCTGGCCTCACAGGGAGATGTTCCACTGCCTGCAGCAGCTCTGTGCCTCTGGGATGGACTCTCTCAAGGTGTCCTTTGGGGCAGCATCATGTGGAGATGTTGAGAGGAGAGGAACACCCCAAAGAGCAGCTCCCTGCACAGGCAGCACTGCAGACAGCACAGGGGCTCAGGATTTGTTTGTCCTTTGGCTGCTCTTTAGCTGCTTGTGTTTGCTGCAGGGTTTCAGCTGGTGGCTTTGTCTCTGATTAACCCCAGGACCAGTGTGGGACTGATTCAGTTCTGTTTCTCCTTCCACAAGAGCAGGAATCCTCTGCTGGGAAGATCTTGCATGCTCATGAGTGAATTTCTGTCACAATTCAGATAATTCCACTCAAGTGGCACAGGTGATTGTTCTGATTTTTAATGTCCTGGCACTGCCTCTTAACAGTTAATTGTTTTTCAGAATGAGCTCTAACCACTTATGCTGGATGAATAAACAGGCTGAAGGAACTGGGGCTGTTCAGCCCTGGAGTAGAGAAGGCTCCAGGGAGACCTTAGAGCTGCATTTCAATATCTGAAGGGGACCTACAGGAAGGATGGGGAGGGACTGTTCAGAATGTGGTGACAGCACCAGGGCCAATGGTTTGAAACTGGAGCAGGGCAAAAGCAGCGTGGCCAGAGATGGAGAGGAAGGATTCTGTCCCTCTGCTCTGGGGAGACCTCACCTGCAGGGCTGTGTCCAGCTCTAGGGCTCTTAACTGGAAAGACACATGGACCTGCTGGAGAGAGTCCAGAGGAGGCCACCAAGAGGGAGGCCTGGAGAACCTCTGCTATGGGGACAGGCTGGGGGAGTTGGGGCTGTTCAGCCTGGAGAAGAGAAGGCTCCAGGGAGACCTTAGAGCTACATTTCAGTATCTGCAGGGGAGCTGCAGGCAGGCTGGGGAGGGACTGCTCAGAAGGGGCTGTGGGGAGAGGCCAAGGGGCAGTGGTTTGAAAGTGGAGCAGGGCAGAGTTAGGTTAGACATCAGGAAAAGTTCTGCACAGTGAGGCTGGGGAGACACTGGCACAGGTTGCCCAGGGAGGTGCTGGAGGCTCCATCCCTGGAGACATTCAAGATCAGACTTGATGAGTCCCTGGGCAGCCTGCTCTAGCTGGAGCTGTCCCTGCTGCCTGCAGGGGTTGGACAAGATGCCCTTGGAGGCTCCCTACCAACCTGATTAAATTACTTAACAACCACCCGTAGGAGGACAAGCTTCAAACCCTGGCAAGGTCCACCAGAGGGCACAGCAGCAGCCAAGCTCGGGGAGCTCTGGGTTCAGTGGAATCCAGAAGCACTTCAGCTCTGGGGTAATAGTGTCCCTTCAGAGCCACTTCTGAGCACAGCAGCATTGGAGTTCCTGCCTGGTTTCCTGAGGGTTTGTCCAGGTTGGTGTCTCCACAATGACCATGAAAGGTGTAAGTGGAGCTGGGACAGAGCCTTTTAGGTCTGGAGAACAGGGCTGGGGAGGGGCAGCTGAGGGAGCTGGGGGTAGTTAGTGTGGAGAAGAGGAGGCTGAGGGGAGACCTCCTTGCTCTCTACAGCTCCCTGAGAGTGAGGTGGGGATTGGGCTCTTCTCCCATGGAACAAGTGGCAGGATGAGAGGAAATGGCCTCAAGTTGTGCCAGGGGAAGTTTAGGTTGAGTATTAGAAGAATCATCTTCACTGGAAGGTTCTCAAACACAGGAAGAGGCTCCTGAGGGAGGTGGCTGAATCCCTGGAGGTGTTCAAAAGCCACAGAGATGTGGTGCTGAGGGCCATGGACTGAGCAGTCCATGATTGGACTGGGTGAGCTGAAAGTGCTTCTCCAACTGAAAGAGTTCTACAGCAGCCCACTCAGCACTGCCAAGCTGCTGCCTTCTGCCCATGCTGGTCCCTCCTGTGGGTGTCTTCTGGAGTAGCCTCAGATTCTGCCTCCCTGCAGGGCTGGGAAGTTGGATGTTGCTCAGAGAGTCCTGCTCTGAAAGGAGTGGATTGGGCAGTGCCAGGCCACTCCACATCTTGAACCCCAGCATCCAAACGTGAGGGGGTGTCCTGCACCACCTCCTGCAGTGAAAGCTTCTCCTTGTGGCTTTGATTTTACTCACTGGAGGAGCAAACAGGCAAAGGGTTGGTGTCAAGGAGAGGGCTTCCATCCCTGGCTGAGGGGCACTGATGGTCTGGGGCAGAGGGCAGGGCTCTGGTGGGATCCAGCAGGTCACCGTCAGGATGCAGGGTCAGGACCCACTGGGATCTTACCCCACCCAGTTCTGCTCCAGGGCTGGAGGAGAGCAAACCACATCACTGCTGGCCTTGGGCTCCCTTGCACTGCATCTTCAGCCAAGAAGCTGCATCTCAGTGGCAGTTTTGGGGCAGAATGGTGTGAGTGTGGCACTTGGGTTGGGATCTGAATTACATGTTTTTTAACCAAAAGTGCCTTTATGAGGAGAATGTGGTTGGATGAGAACTGCCCTGCTCTCTGTGTTCAGGATCACAGGGAACAACAGCAGAGCAAGAGGGTTTGGAAGAGTGAGCCCAGAAGGTGCCAACCTTAAAGCCAGCCCACCAAACCCATCCCCAGAGAGGTGGAGGCCTCAGGACATGGGATGCTCCTTATGGATTGAATTAAAGGCAAAAATCCTCACCACTGTGTATCCTAAAGACAAAAACCTTCCTGCACAGAGCAGGTGCAGCAGGCACACCTGCCTCCTGGGACTTCTCTCTGCTCCTGGCTCTGGGCACCTCACACCACGGGCATTGGAAGTTTCCTCTCACACACGAAGTGGCTCTCACGTCCCTCCTCCTGCTGCTTTCTGAGTGAGGCAGTCTGGGACAAGTCACAGAATCACAGAATGGGTTGGGCTGGAAGGGACCTGAAAGCTCATCCAGCTCCAAGCCCCTGCCATGGGCAGGGACACCTCCCACCAGCACAGCTTGCTCAAGGCCTCATCCAGCCTGGCCTTCAACACTTCCAGGGAGGGGACAGCCACAGCCTCCCTGGGCAGCCTATGCCAGGCTCTCCCCACCCTCGCTCTCAACAATTTCTTCCTCATCTCCAGTCTCGGTCTCCTCTCCCAGCTCAAAGCCATTGTCCCTTGTCCTGTCACTCCCAGCCCTTGTCCAAAGTCCCTCCCCAGCTCTCCTGGAGCCCCTTCAGGTACTGGAAGGCTGCTCTGAGGTCTCCCTGGAGCCTTCTCTTCTCCAGGCTGAACAGCCCCAACTCCCCCAGCCTGTCTCCACAGGGGAAGTTCTCCAGGCCTCTGCTCATCTCTGTGGCCTCCTGTAGACCCACTCCAGCAGTTACAGTATACAACACTCTGTAAAAGAACAATTAAAGCTTCCTGACAGCTTGGTCTGCAGATGTGAGCTGGAGAAAGCCCTGGAAGTTCAAACAGATCAAGAGAGTTTGGGGTCAGACGAAGAAGGCAGTGGCTGGAGCTGCCCTCACACATAGCCGGGAGAACCGGGAGCCCTGAGATCCAGGTGATCACCGTCAGGATTCAAGGCCCTGGCATGGACAGTGATCACCTCAGGGGTCCTGCTGGGCTGTGTCTGTTCACTGGATCACAGCGTGGTAGGGCTTGGAAGGGACCTCTGGAGATCGAGTCCAAGCCCTCTGCCAGGGCAGGGTCACCCAGAGAAGCTCACACAGGAATGTGTCCAGGCAGGTGGTGAATGTCTCTAGCGATGAAGACTCCAGCACCTCTCTGGGCAGCCAGCTCCAGGCCTCCCCTACATTACAGAAGTTCCTCTTCATGTTCAGATGGAACTTAAAATGCTCCAGTTTGTGCCCCTTGCCCCTTGGCCTGTCACAGGGCACCAGCTCCAGCCCCTTGTCATGGATGTTCTGCCCCATGTCCCGTCTTCAGCCCTGTGTCGCAGCTGTCCTGCCCCAGGTCCTGTCTTCGGCCCTGTGTCCCCAGCTGTGTTCCCCACCTCCAGCCTCACGTCCCCAGTGCCACGTCCCAGGTATCCACTCCCAGGCTGTGACTGTCCAGGCCTGCACTGTTTTCAGCCCCACGGTCCTGAGTATCCAGTTCTGTGTCTCACCTTCGGTCCTGTGTCCCAGCTGCCTAGCCCTCTGTCCCCATGTCCCATGTGTCCAGCCCTGTGTCCCATCTTCATCCCCATATCCCAAGTGTCCAGCATTGGGTCCTGCCTTCAGCCCTTTGCCCCAAGTATCCATCCCCAGGTCCTGTCATCAGCCCTGTGCCCCAGGTGCCCAGCCCCAGGTCCCATCTCCAAGCCCCATGTCCTGAGTGTCCAGTCTTGGGGCCCATGTGTCCAGCACCTTGTCCTGAGTGCCCAGTCCTGGATCCCAGGTGTCCAGCACCATGCCATGAGTGTCAAGCGTTGAGTTCCATCTTCAACCCCATGTCCCAGGTGCCCAGCCCCAGGTCCTGTCTTCATCCCTGTGCCCCTAGCCATGTGTCCCATCTCTAGCCCCATGTCCTGCGTGTCCAGTCCTGGGTCCCAGGTGCCCAGCCCCATGTCCTGCTCCATCGCATCCCAGCCCCAGCCGGGGCCGCGGGGCTGAGCCGCCAGCGCAGCCGGGAGATGCCCAAAGCAGCGCTACCGGAGCACCGAGGGAAGGCCGGGCCGGGGAGCTCCACGTGCACAGCAGCACCAATTTCCCGCCGAGCGGGGCGGTGGGGAGGGACTATATCTCCACGGCGTGCGCGGGCGGAGGGATCCAGGCGCGGCGGGAGGCGGTTCGGTGGGCGGGGCGGGCGCGGAACCGCGGGGGCGGGCGGAGCGGAGCGGCAGCTCGCGGCGTGCGGGGGGCCGGCGGCGGAGCGGCGCCAGGGCTCGGCGGAAGGCGGCGGAGGCTGCGCTCGGTGTGGGGGGCGGAAGGCGGGAGGGAGCCGCGGCGCCGCCTCCCGGTGAGGGGCGAGCGAGCAGCAGCCGGCGGAGCGCGGAACAGCCGCCGGCGGCGGGAGGAGAGCGCAGCGGCCGGGAAGAGCCGGCGGAGGCGGCGGCGGAGCCAGGGGCGAGCGGCCGCGGGCCGGGCCGAGCCGCGATGGAGCGGAAGAGGTGGGAGCGCTCGTTCGGGCCGCGGCGGCTCAGCCCCGGGCCCGGGATGGGGGTCGGGCGGCGCTGACTCGCGGTGGGGCGGCGGGAGGAGGAGCATGTCCCGGGGGGGCCGGGCCCGGGCACCGGGGAAGGCGCCGGCCCAGCCTTTTCGCTACAGGTGGCCGTGCCCGGGGGGCTGGCGGGGCTGTAAGACACCGATAGGTACCGTAGGGACGGGCGCTGGGGTCCCGGGGAAGGGGGCTCTGCCGGCGGCGCGCCCTGAGGCCACGAGCCCCGGGGAAGGGGGCGGGGGGCTCCGGGAGCCCCGCGCGTCCCTTCGGAGCCAGTCGTGCCCAGCCAACGCGGTTCCCGCTGGAAACGCCGAACACATACGGGGCTGGGGAAGTAACCGCGGCACGGGCGGCAGCGGCTGCCCGCCTCCCCCTCCCTCCTTCCCCCCTCTCCCGGGGGTCTCTCCGCTCTTTTTCCGTCTGTCGAGGAACTGGGGGGGACTGAAAGAGGAAGCTTTGCTTGCCCGGCCCGCGGCGGTGGCTGTTGCTGTGGTGCGAGTCTGGGGGCAGGGCTCGGGGTGCCTCACCCCGAGGGTTGCTGCCGCGGGGAGCATCTGGCCCGGGAGCCTCCTGCTCCGCGGGAGGTTTCTATTAATACCAGGGAACGGCTCCCAGGGCTGTAGGTGGCCCGTATGGATCCTTCCCTCGCCCGTGAGAGGCAGCCTGGGTGCACCCCCGCCAGCTGATGTGTGAAACTTGGGTCCGTGGGGAGCCGGAGGAGTGTGGCAGGAGTTACCCAGCTTGTCCTTGTCTGGCTTTTTTTCTGGGTGGCAAAGAAATAAATGTAGGCGATCAGCTTGTGCGTGTGTTGGGTTTGATGTGTTAAAGCAGGTGATGGTGATGAGAACGGTGGTGCTGTGCTGGGCACTGAGGGAGCTGGCAAATGCCATCCCTGCGAGCGTGGAGCTGGCAGCGCCAGCTGTAGCGCTGCAGCTGGCGAGAGAGGCAAAGCCCCCTGGAGCTGGAGGAGGAGCAGCTGAAAGCGTGGAAGAGCCCTGCGTTTCTGAGAACTTAATTGCAAAGTTGTCATCTCGGAGCTGAGGTGAAACAAGAGGGAGAGAGGCCAGGCAGCCTATTTGCAATCCCAGGTTCTAGAGGATTTTCCCTTCATGCCCATTTGGACAGAGATCCGAGGGATAAGCAGGCCCTGCTGCACCAATTCCTGCTGTGTTCTGTGTGAGCTTGGAGTGGCAGAACACAGAATGGGAGAGGTTGGAAGGAACCTCTGGAGATCATCCAGTCCAACCCCCCTGCCAGAGCAGGGTCACCCAGAGCAGGTCACACAGGAGCGTGTCCAGGTGGGGCTTGAAAGCCTCCAGAGAGGAGACTCCACAACCTCCTTGGGCAGCCTGCTCCAGGGCTCTGCCACTCTCAAAGTACAGCAACTCCTCCTCACGTTTAGATGGAACTTCCTTTGTTCAGCTTTGTGCTCATTGCCTCTTGACTTGTCACTGAGGACCACTGAGAAGGGTCTGGCCCCATCCTCCTGCTGGCCACCCCTTAGATTCTTGTAAGCGTTGGTCAGATCCCCCCCTCTCGGATGTGTGGTGGTGGTTCAGAGGTGGCTCTGCCCTCTGCTGCTTGCCTTTTGTTCGTTTGCCCTGGAGGTGCAGATGCAGGGAGCGTTCGTGGGGAGCTGCAGGCAGGGGTTGGAAACCAGCCCTGCCCTGTGCCCCAGCCAGCCTGGGGAGCCTGCGCTGTGCCAGGCCGCTCTGCGGGGTGGCAGTTGCTGCTCTTCCCAGCTGTGGTTTAGGGCTTGAGTGCTTTCTGTCTGGAGGTTTCCTGTTGTCACCCTGCGCACTGGCAGCATGTGTTGTGCCTGAAGGCTTCTGCTGGGTGAGTTCTGCTTTGGGCACCGAGGCACAGGGCTGGTGCCGAGTGCCTTCGGCCCCTGAGGTGTGAGTCTCTGCGAGCCGGTTGCCGGCTGGAAGTTAAATCCCCAGCGAGGTGTGAGTCCCTGGGCAGGGTTTTACAAACACTCCACTTCTTTGTGCAGGATTTTCTTCTAGCTGGAGTGGATTCTTTCTTCTGCCTGTGGCTGAAAAGTTGGGGAACCCAAGAGGGTGCCTGGCTGGTGTGGTGTGGCCTCTGGGCTACACTTGGAGCGAGCAGGGATGCAGGATTTCAGGAGGGGAAGGGTCTCAGGGAGGTAGTGGAAACGGTTGGCTGTCTTTGAGAGAGAGTTCTGGCTACCTGCCCCTAGTTCTGAGGGCTGTGGTTTAGTGGCAGTGGCTTAGCAGCAGTGGTGGAATTGTGAGCTCTAGGCCAGCTGTTGGACTCGATCACAGGATGTTAGGGGTTGGAAGGGACCACTGGAGATCATCTAGTCCAACCCAAGCTCAAAGGCCTCTCCCACCCTCAACACTTCTATGATACAAAGACTCTCTTCAAACAGGGAAGGAGATTTTAGTGCTGTCCTTCTGCTGAAGGTGTGATGACCAAGTGTCTGAGAAGTTTGGGGTCACTGCTCAGCCTTTGCCTCAAGGAGTTGTTGAGATCTGTGCTCGTAAAACTTCACAGAACTCCTGAGTGAAGCTCATTGTGTTGTCAATTTCTTACCTAGGCAGCACCTAAGTGAAAAGCTGAGGAGAGTGTTAACACCCCCCAAGCGTGTTTGGGTCTGTCTGCTTGTATTTGCAAGCCCCAAACTGTGGAGGAGAAGCTTTTGCTGAGCCCCTGCTCTGCTCTTCCTCAGTGTCTCAGTTTTCCCCACAGCTCCCCCAGGGCAGCTCTCATGGTGCTTGAGGTGAGCCTTTTAAATGTGGCTGCTTACGTTTTGGGCTCAATCCTGTCTTAGGAGGCTGCCACTTGGCCCCATCTCTGCCAGTGGGGAACTTCTGGAGGTTTGAGAGAGTCTGTGTGTGCCAAGGGGCTTTGGTTTGGGGTGGGTTTTCCTTGAGTGGTCAGAGCCCAAGTTAATGAACAAAGACAGCCCTGTTGCTCTGCGGGGCAGGGAGCATCCCTTGGTGCACCTCAGTGTTGCCAGGGGACAGCCTCGTGCCCCAGGGGTGGCAGGGGACAGCTCGGTATAGGCTGGGCAGGGACTGGCTTGAGGGCAGCTCTGAGGAAAAGGCCTTGGGGGTGCTGGGGGAGGAGAAGCTCAACATGAACCAGCAGTGAGCACTTGCAGCCCAGAGAGCCAAACAGAGCCTGGGCTGCAGCAGAAGTGTGGCCAGCAGGGCCAGGGAGGGGATTCTGCCCCTCTGCTCCACTCTGCTGAGACCTCACCTGGAGCTCTGTGTCCAGTTCTGGAGCCTCTGTGCCAGGAAGGATCTGGAGGTGCTGGAAGGTGTCCAGAGAAGGGCCACGAGGAGGAGCAGAGGGCTGGAGCTGCTCTGCTCTGAGGACAGACTGAGGGAGTTGGGGCTGTTCAGTCTGGAGAGGAGAAGGCCCCAAGGAGACCTAATTGTGGCCTTCCAGTATCTGAAGAGGGCTCCAAGAAAGCTGGGGAGGGGCTTTGGAGGGTGTCAGGGAGTGATAGGACTGGGGGGGATGGAGCAGAACTGGCAGTGGGGAGATTCAGATTAGCTGTTAGAAAGTTCTTCCCCAGGAGGGTGGTGAGAGCCTGGCACAGGTTGCCCAGGGAGGTGGTGGAAGCCTCATCCCTGGAGGTTTTGAAGGCCAGGCTGGCTGTGGCTGTGAGCAACCTGCTGTGGTGGGAGGTGTCCCTGCCCGTGGATGAGCCTTGAGGTCCCTTCCAACCCTAACAATTCTACAATTCTTCAGGACTGCTCCATGTCGAGCTTGGGGAGGCTCATTTGTGGAGGGATGAGGGGATGTGTGAAGATGTGGGGTGGGTTATGGCAGAGACACCTGGACTCACTTGGTCACCTCCTGGTGAAAGCCGAGTGTGTCTGTGCCAGCCTGGCCCCTGGTGCCTGAGCTGTTGGGGTGTGGGACCCCCGAGGCAGGGCTTGGTGCAGCTGCTGCAGCAAGGGGTGACCTGAAGGTGCTGGGAGAGAAGAGGGCCAGCATGGGAGGAGTCCCAGGTTTCACATCTCACTTTTGGAAGCAGCATCAGGGGGGCTGCACCACCCAAGGGCCCCCCGGGGCTGGGCTTTGCCTGGAGCAGAGCTGGGGAGAGAAGGGCAGCGAAGGAGCCCGGCGTGGGCTGAGCTCCCCTGCTCCGTGCAGGGTGGAGGCGGAGAAGAAGAAACATTTTGCATGATGTCCATCGCCCCCCCGCAAGGAAACGAGGCCTTGGCCATGCCCTGTTGATCCCCCCCTCTGCCTGGGCTGTTTCTGTCTCCTTTTCTTTAACAGGCAGGGTTCGGTCGGGGGCTTCCTTCTGTCTTTTGTCCCTTTGCTTCCCAAGTTGTGCAGCTCCTGCTAGGCAAAATGGGGAGAGCGGAGGGGAGGAGACTTCGTGTAATGAGGGAGGAGGGGAGAGGGCCCTGGGCTGGCAGCCGCTCTCTCTCCTTAAGAATATAAGGCAGGGAACAAAGAGAGAGCTGCACATGGAGAGCAGCGGGCACCTGGCAGCGCTGCCCCCTCGCCTGGGCTGCTGGCGGCCGGCGCCGTGCGCGCCCCGCAAGCCTGCGGAGAACAATCGCCGCGGCTCGGCTTGGGTCCCGCCAGCCCCGGGGCCTCCCGGCCTTGGTTTTGTTGGTGCTGTGGCAGCAGATAATGCCCGGGGCGGGGGGGGAAGGTTCGGAGGGGCCAGCGTGTGAAATCCTTTGCAGCGCTGCCCGCACGCAGGGAAGCTGAGCGCTGCTCGCTGGGAGCCGAGCGCAGCCCGCTCCCGGTGCGGCGCCTGCAGCCCCCGTAGGGGAGCCTGGGCTCGGCGGCTTTGGACCAAGATGTCTCTCTTCTGGGTCTCTTCAAAAGCTTCTGCTCTGCAGTGGAAGGAGCTAAAGTGCCTGTCTGTGGCATTTAGGGCACACTAGCGTTTCAGTAGTGTTCAGAATTGCTAAGTCCTCTGCTTTAGTGCTTCTGTGCCTTGTGACCTGCAGCAGTGAGCCTTCAGCTCATGTTTGGTGGGGCTGTGGCTGCCTTTCTGGGCTTTTTAATTCCTCATTTGACCCTCTCAGGTGGCAGTGTCCTATCGAGCCTGCTCCTGCCAGAGTGGCCCCAGGAGCTCCGGAGCTGCTGTGTGTGTGTTTGCTGAGCAAGTGTCACTGCCCGGCCTGGAGCTTTGCTCCCCAGTGTGCTGTTGGTCCAGAGAAGATTGGGATGGGTTTGCCTTTTTCAAGACCTCATCAGAATAAAAGTTGTTGTTGCTGTTGTTGTTTTCTTCTCAACCTTTCAGTGCTTTTCCTATGGGCCAAGCCTCCCCAGGAAGAGACAGGACTCTGAGTCATTTCAGGTGGGTTCTTACTTTTTGGGTGTTTGTGGACTTTTCAGATCCCTTGCAAAATTCCTAGAGCAGACCCAGAACAACCACAAGAAACCCTCTGAAGGGCTCTGCTCATTTAAAATACCATCTCTGAGTGCAGCTGGCTGTGTGCTCTGGAAGTTGCACTGCTCCTGAAGTGCACAAGTCACTGTGATGTATTACTTGTAAATTAGTAAGACACTAAACCATAAATCAGGGCTGCAGATCTTGGAAGGGGAAGCAGTGTCGTGTTCCTCATGCAGGAGGAGCCTCTCCTCTTGGCTTCACTGGTGATGGCTCTGGTCTAAAAGCTGCTTGAGTTGATTACTCCTCTTTCTGGATCCTCTGCTGACTCAAATTTGAGACCATTCTTGGGGGAGGGAGAAGATATGAAAGATCTGTCTACATCTAGCCTGGATCTGGAGCTAAGCTCCATCAATTGCTCTGTCACCCAATGACTCCTACCCAGCAGAGAAGGGGAACTGGGAAAAGGAGGGGAGGCTTAAATCTGTTTTCATTTCAGTCCTGAATGAAACAACAGAACTGATCCCCAGTACCAGCAGAAAGCACACCAAGTCCTGCTCAGCCCAAGGGAGCTGCAGCAGGCACTCTGCAGGGGAGAGCAGGCTTCAGGAGCAGGAGGAGCTGCAGGAGCAGGAGGAGCCTGAGCTGGAAGCTCTCCTCAGCAAATTTCCCCCTTTACACCTTCATGGTGTGGCATCCTCTGAGCAGCTCCCAGCTCCCCTGGCTGACTCCAAACTGCTCATGGCCTCAAGCTGGCCAAAGGTGCTGTCCCAGGAAAACCACAGCAAGACCTAGTCTCTGTGTCTGCTTATTCCTGCTCTCCATGTCACCTTTGGATTAGGAAGAAATTCTTGAGAGTGGGGGTGGGGAGAGATTGGAACAGGTTGCCCAGGGAAGCTGTGGATGCTCCCTGCCTGGAGGTGTTCAAGGCCAGGGTTGGATGAGGCCTTGGGCAACCTGGGCTGGTGGGAGGTGTCCCTGCCCATGGCAGGGGCTTGGAGCTGGCTGAGCTTGAAGGTCCCTGTGACTCTATGAATCTTTTGGTCCAAGTGTTCATACAGCTCAAAAGTCACCAGGCCCAGCTGAGGAGTAAGCAGTGCTGAAGTGTTTCCTCCTCTCTGCCCTCTCAGGGTGGATTATCTTCCTCTCCTGGCTCACTGCACTGCACACCTTGAGCAGTGGTGGTGGCAGGGTGCAGCTGTGGGGCAGGATAAGCAGCCTGGGAGCTCTCAGGGCCAGGAGCTTTCTAGGCAGATGCTGTGGGGAGTGCTGACCACAACCTTTCGGTCCTAAATCCTCAGAGAGTTTCTCAGTTCTCACTTTTAGTCAGACTGCTACTAACCTTCTCTCTCAGTTTTGAAAGCCCCTCAGATACTTTTGATTCTTTGTGGCTCTTTTTTTTTCCCCCTGTTTGGATGTGGGTTGGGGTTTTTGCCTGCACAGTCTGGCAGGGACAAACTGGTTTCCCATGCTAGCAATTCTGTGCTTGTGCTGGGTTTGCAGACAGAAACCTTGCAACAAGTGCCCTGCATTCCTGGCTTCAGGAGTAACAGGAGGCACCCTCCAACCCCAGAGGCCCAAAAGCATTGGGACCTCATTGATAATTGATTTGCCCCCAGCACTGATCCCATCAGCAGAAAGGCCAAGGATGTGTAGGTGATGTTTGAGGTCATTCCAAGTTCGCTTGGGTGTTGTGAAGCTGCTGGGAACAGAGGTGTTGAGCTCAACAGATCTCACTTCTGTGTACAGTGGGCAGCCTGCTAGTGTTGACTCACTGGGATGTGACCTCACATACCTCATCCTTGCTATGCTGAGAGCAGAGCACCCTCTGGTAGCTTAGGGTTGAGATCTACTTGTTTCAGAGAACTGCAGACCGGTGGGGTGGGAAGGGACCTCTGGGGTCACCCAGTCCAAGCCCCCTGCTCCAGCAGGGCACTCACAGCAGCTTGCCCAGGAGCACAATGGCTGGGGGGCAGTTTTGGAAGCTCTCCAGAGAGGGAAACTCCACAACCTCTCTGGGCAGCCTGCTCCAGGCCTCCAGCACCCTCACACCAAACAAATTTCTCCTCCTGCTCAGATGGAACCTCCTGGGCTTCAGTTTGTGCCCCTTGCTCCTTGTCCTGTCCCTGGGCACCACTGAGCAGAGCCTGGCCCCAGCCTCTTGCCCCCCACAGCTCCTTTATCTCTTGCTGAGCATTGCTCAGCTCCCCTCTGGGGCTGCTCTCCTCCAGGCTCTCAGCCCCAGGGCTCTCAGCCTTTGCTCCTCACTATGAGGCTGCTGGCGCACTGCAACAGGTTGCCCAAGGAGGTGGTTGTGGCCCCATCCCTGGAGACACTCAAGGTCAAGCTCAGCAGGGCTCTGGGCAACCTGATCTGGTGGAGGATTCCCTGCTTGAGCGCAGGGAGGTTGGACTGGAGGAGCTGTGAAGGTCCCTTCCAGGCTGGACCGAGCCCCGGCTCCCCGCGCCCCGCCCCCTGCGCCGCTCCCCGCCCTGCGCCGGCTCCCCGCGCCCCGCCGCTCCCCGCGCGCCCCCCCCCGGCCCCCGCGCCCCCGCCGGCTCCCGCGCGCCCTCCCCCCCCCCCCCCCGGCTTCCCGCGCCCCCCCCCCCCTCCCGCTCCCGTCCCCCCCTTTAGTCTTAGCCGTGGCGGTTTCCCCAGCCCCAGCGGGAAGAAGTTCCGCAGCAAGCCGCAGCTGGCGCGGTACCTGGGCGGCTCCATGGAGCTGGGCACCTTCGACTTCCGCACGGGGAAGATGCTGATGACCAAGATGAACAAGAACAGGCAGCGGATGCGCTACGACTGCGCCAGCCAGGCCAAGGTACGGCCCCCGCTCCGCCCCCGCCGCTCCCGCCCCCGCCCCCGCTCCCGCCCCTGCCCCCGCCACGGCGGCCTGCGGCGGCGGGACAGGGACCCAGGGCGGCTGAAGGAGGGCAGATTGAGACTGGAGGGGAGGAAGTAACTCTTGAGTGAGGGTTGGGGGAAGAGAAGGCTCCAAGGAGACCTCAGAGCAGCCTTCCAGCACCTGAAAGGGCTCCAGGAGAGCTGGGGAGGGACTTGTGACAAGGGCTGGCAGTGACAGGGCAAGGGGTGATGGCTTCAAGCTGGAAGGAGCTGGATTTAGATGAGACACAGGGAAGAAATCCTTCCCCACGAGGGTGGGGAGGCACTGGCACAGGCTGCCTAGGGAGGCTGTGGCTGCCCCCTGCCTGGAGGTGTTCATGGCCAGGCTGGATGAGGCTTTGAGCAGCCTGTGCTGGTGGGAGGTGTCCCTGCCCATGGCTGGGGGGGTTGGAGCTGGATGAGCTTGAAGGCTCCCTCCAACCCAACCCATTCTGTGATTCTCTGGCTTTTGGGCAAGAAGCTGACGAGGCAAGAGGGGGCAAGGCCTGCTTGTGGAACAAAGTGACAGAGACCATGCTTGGCACCTGGGAGATTTGCTGGTTAAGGTTCAGTCAGGATTGCAGTGATGCTGCTGTGCTGCCTGTCAGGATGGATTGGCTCAGATTAGTCTTAAGTATCTGTATCTTAATCTCCAGACCTGAAGGGGCTCCAGGAGAGCTGGGGAGGGACTTTGGACAAGGGCTGGGAGTGCCAGGATGAGGGACAATGGCTTTGAGCTGGAAGAGGGGAGACTGAGACTGGAGATGAGGAAGAAGTTGTGGAGAGAGACTGGCACAGGTTGCCCAGGGAGGTTGTGTCTGCCTCCTGCCTGGAGGAGTTCAAGGCCAGGTTGGATGAGGCCTTGAGCAACCTGGGCTGGTGGGAGGTTGGAACTGGATGTTTTTTAAGGCCCCTTCCAAACTAAACCATTCAGTGGCTCCATGTGTTGGCTGCTAAAAGCTTCTCCATGCATGAGACCTTAAATGTGGCAAATAGCAGAGTGCTTAGCTCCTGCATGTGTCAAGCAGTCAAGAATCAGCTTCCTGGGAGTCACTGCAACCTCTGCCCCCAGCACTGGGTGCTGCAGTGATGCCTCAGTGCAGAGCCCAGCAGCTCTCACGCACCTCAGGAGCTACAAATCCTCTCCAAACCTCTCAGTTAATGGTTCTCAGGAGTTCCAAGTGCATTAGCACACAGATGGTTCAGGAGGATATTTGTCCTGAATACATCTTTTCTCCATCTCATGAATAAATATCTTCAGCAGGCTTGGTGCCTGCATCCCCCAGAACAAAGTGTGGCCTACAGCCATTCCCTGCTTGCCTCTCGGAGCCATTCCTCCTTCCCCAGCTCTTTCCTCAGCTTCAGCTGACCCAAAATGCAGTCATGGAGTGAAAACCTGACTGGTAGGAGCTGTATTTAAAACCCCAGCTGTGTTCACAACTGAAGGGAAAAGAGGGATGCAGATTCCAGCTCTGTTGAGTTGTTCCTTGGTGCTCACAGCAGGATTGAAACAGAGTGGGTGAGGATGGGTTCTGGATTCACAGAGCAGCCTCTGAATCCCACTTCATGTGACACAGAATCACAGAAGGGGTTGGGTTGGAAGGAGCCTTCAAGCTCATCCAGTTCCAACCCCCCCAGCCATGGGCAGGGACACCTCCCACCAGCCCAGGTTGCTCAAGGCCTCATCCAGCCTGGCTTTGAACACCTCCAGGCAGGAGGCAGCCACAGCCTCCCTGGGCAGCCTGTGCCAGTGCCTCCCCACCCTCGTGGAAGGATTTCTTCCCTGTGTCTCATCTAAATCCAGCTCCTTCCAGCTTGAAGCCATCACCCCTTGCCCTGTCACTCCCAGCCCTTGTCACAAGTCCCTCCCCAGCTCTCCTGGAGCCCCTTCAGGTCCTGGAAGGCTGCTCTGAGGTCTCCCTGGAGCCTTCTCTTCTCCAGGCTGAGCAGCCCCAGCTCTCCCAGCCTGTCCCCACAGGGAGGTTCTGCAGCCCTCTGATCATCTTCATGGCCTTTTCTGGACCTGCTCCAGCAACTCCTGGTCCTTGTGTTGGGGGCTCCAGAGCTGCCCAGCACTGCAGGGGGGTCTAAGCAGAGCACAGCAGAGGGGCAGAATCCCCTTGCTGCCCACGCTGCTGGGGGTCAGCTCAGGATAGGGCTGGGGCTGTGCTGGCAGAGCATGATGCCCACCTCTGCAGCCTGTCCAGGTCCTTCTGGGTGGATCCCTTCCTTCCAGCACTACCAACCACACCACAGAGCTGGGTGCCATCTCAGACTTGCTGAGGGTGCCTCAATCCCACTGCCCCCACTGCTGAGAGGTGTTACACAGCACTGGTGCCAGTAGTGACCCCGAGGGGCACCGCTCACCTCTGCTCCGCTCTGGGAGCTGGAGATCAGGGAAGATTTGGAGCCCATCAACTGCTGTTCTTTAACCCTGCTGTACATCTCTGTGGCTGTAGAAGCATTTCACATTGAAAATGTTTTTTTTGGGGGGGGGGGGCTTTCCTGCTCCTTCTTCTGCACTTCCCAGGGCAAGCCTGACCTGAACACGGCGCTGCCCGTCCGGGCAGACAGCCTCCATCTTCAAGCAGCCTGTCACCAAGATCACCAACCACCCCAGCAACAAGGTGAAGAGTGATCCTCAGAAGGCTGTGGACCAGCCACGTCAGGTAAGGCCTCTGCCCCTCCTGCAGAGCCATCAGACCCCTGGGGGTGCTGCTAGAAGGGTCCCAGGCCAAACCCCTTCCATTGTGCGATGCTCAATCGTGGAGTCCTTGAGGCTGGAAAAGATTCTTAAGGGCAGCAGCGCTGACCCAGCTGCCTTGGCCACTGAATTGTGTCCTCAGGCACCACAGGGAAGGAGGAGTGAGCTGTGGTCAGCAGCCCTCCAAGCTGGGAGGTTGATTCTCATGTGAAATCTCTTTGGCCTTTGGCAGATGCCAGCTGCTGCCCCTGGGACACCACATCCCTGGCAGCAGCTTCCTTTGGCCAGGGAATGGAGAGTCACTGAGTTGCTGAGGGTGGCAAAGACCTTTAAGGTCACCAAGCCCAGCAGGAGCCCAACTGCCCTGACCACTGGACTGTGTCCTGGAGCACCTCAGCTACAGCTTTCTGGAAGCCCTCCAGGGCTGGGGACTCCAGCACCTCCCTGGGCAGCCTGTGCCACCCCCTGACCACTCTGGCAGCAGAGACCTTTTTCCCTCCTTCCCAAGCCACCCCTCCCCTGGCACCATTCCAGGCCATTTCCTCTGCTTCCATCACCTGAGCCTAGG